>KK115302.1:175762-188941 GCA_000611955.2 Stegodyphus mimosarum | reverse complement strand
TTTTGTTTTTTTTTTTTTTTTTTTTTGTAATAATCTGCTCAATTTACCTTTGTTTTCTGTTGTTCGACGTTTTAGTTCCAGGTGACCGTTTATTCTAAATTGGGTCATTTGAGTTTAGTCCTCAACTCATCAATCAAACTCAGGTGACCCTCAGGGAATTCTAAGCCAGACGATCATTCAAATATTAATTCGGATTGATGAATAATTCCTTCATTTTCCCCACTTGTCCTTTTTAAAATAAATCTTTTCCTTTTTCATTGTCCTATAAAACGTTTTTCATGATATTGAAGTCGCATTGAAAAAATAGTTAAAATTTTAAATTTTATCTTCGGTTGATTTATAGTAAAAAGCACGCATGAATTTAAAGCGACTTTTGTAACTATTGTTCTGAAAGTGTATGAAATGGAATACTATGATCTAAAATTATATTGGGGGGGACTCAAAGTTGCAATAAACATTCCAAAAGTGAATTTACCATTTGAATGTTTAAAAAATTAATATACGTAGAATATTAAATTAATAAGAACCATCATACAAATTTTTCAATTCTCTTTTTAAATAAAATTAACTTTGACTATTGCCAACTAAAAAAAAAAGTAAATCTTTTGGTTGGATGAAATTAAAACTCCACTGAAAAAAAAATTCGATTTTTAAAACTCCGGCTTTTATGTCTGCGTTTTGTTTCTGAACGCAGAATGGCAAAAAAAAAAACTATTAAAATATTAAAAAGTATATCAACAAAATTTAAAATAAAAGAACAATATAAAGTGCATGTGGTGTGTGTGTAAACATAAATATACACCATGCCCACAAAAGTCTTTACCCGTCCTTTATTTTCGCAACCGTTGGTCTTAGACATATACTTCCAATTACAAAACGTTTTAAATGATGCGGAAGTTCATATTTAAAAACATTTTTCATATCCGTATAAAATTGTATTCATATTTTCATATTTTTAAATACTAATTTTTTATGAAACACAAAATATATCTCTTTAAACCTTCCTTCGCTCCCAATACTTTTATTTCGAAAAAGTTTGTACTCTTTATAAAAAATAAAATAGAAAACGTTTGACTTTCGAACTACAAAAATTGAAATGTTTAATTTCAAAATTTGCGATATTTGATATCATTCTGAATTTGAATGGAGGGGTTGGTTAATAAATAAATTAGGATAACTTGAGATTGATTTTTTCCCGTAAATGTTATTCAGTGGTATTTTTGTGCGATTTTCTAGTGTCTTTATTTATAAATTTGTTTACCAAAATTTCGTATGCCGAAAAAATTTTCAAGCAAGCAATTTAACAGTTTTCAAAGTCTAAAAATACGTTATTAATATTCTCATAGTTTTATTACTTTAGAATCATACTCTAGTAGTCATAAAAAAATTCTTCAAAGTCAACTATTTTTCATTTTCAGTGAATGGAAATAATATTACAAGCTGCCTACATGCGAACACTGAAGCCCGCCAGTGTTTTCTAGAATACGACCTCTACAAGATATTGTAAATAAAATCTCCTTTTTGAAATACATATATGTTATGGCCAAAGTCCGAAGTCGGCCAGTTCCCGAATTGGCCGGCCATTTCGCGAAACAGCCAATATCGCCTCACAATGATCGGCCAATGTCCGATCTTTCATTGATATCGGGGTTTGGCCAGACAGTTCGCGAAATGGCATGGGGCGATCGGCCAAAGTCAGAAGGAAAAGGTCATGAGCAAATTTTGGGTGTTTGTATACCGCAATGCTAATGATAATCACATCATAGCTGCCACAGAGGAGTTTTCCGACGAATCCGCCCCTCTTAGGCGCCTAGGATCGTCCTTCGGAACAAAGACCAAGGAGTTCAGTTGGCAGGCCCGTAAACAATAAAGCGGTGCCAGATTCGCGATTCGATACATGGATGCCAGATACACTAAAAATATAACACACTGTCCTTTCTGCGGCCAAAGCTGCATATACGCTATTCATTTCCAGTACATCGGACATTGGCCACACGCCCCGGCCAATGTGCGAAACAGCCGGCCAATTCGGGAACTGGCCGAACTTCGGCTTTGGCCGTAACATATATATATTGAAGAATATTTTTCATAACAATCTGCATAGAAATACTCGTCTCTCTCAATGTAATCTCTTAGCGTCAGAAACCTTTTTTAACAATATTTTATTTTTAGTCGCGTACAGATGCAACCATTTCGCTTTTCAGTCATTTCGATATTTACTTCATTCTGAGCTGAGCTCCCGAGCGTGTAGAACGCACTTCAGATTCCTGCTCTCTTGTACAGTACTGACCTAGTCCCACAGGCGGTCAGAGACTTATCTTTTTTTGCTTTGCTGAGAACCTTGCTGATTATTAGTGTGATCCCCTTCGGGTTTCACGATTAGCCATGTCCTATTTTAGGACACCATTAACTGATGATGATAAAAGCGATTTGTCGGACTCCGAAAAATCTACGTTATTCCTACCAACCACCTGAAGATGTGAGGAGTTCCTAAAGAACCCACGAACCAAGAGAAAAGGTAAAGGAAAACAGAAGAAAGCTGATACGGAAAAAAAGACGAAAAACCGATGACAACGACTATGAAGCAGAAGATCGAGAAAACATATTACGGAAATTAATACTGGAACCTGAATCTGAACTTGAGAACAGACACTACAGACTTATGCAAAGAATTGCCGCAGCTAAGACAGAGGAAGAAAAAGAAGCGATTGTCATGGAATTTGCTACGGAAACTGCAAAACTTGACAAGGAGAAAACAATGCACGGATCAAGCAGTTAATAACCAAAATACGGAAGGACCTTGGATTACACCAAGAAAAATCACAAAAGCACCCGAAAATCCGGAACCTATGGAAATCCCTCAAGAAAACCAATTTCAGCTACTACAGAAGATAGCCGAACAGAACCCAGAAGGAGGAGCCAAAGCAGAAACCCCTCCCTCGCCTATTGTATTCCCTAGCGAAGAAACCGATTGGTTGGTCTTAGAAGGTATATTTAGGAAAAACTGTTTCAAACCTTACGAATGGCAAAAGAGAGCAAAATCAATCTTTATATTTACGAAAAGTCTCAATGACTACAGCAAGATGAATCAAATTTTAATTGCCAAGAGCATCCCTTTCCACTCCTATCAATACGAATGCGAAAAACCGATAAAAGCTAACTTAAACAACATCCTTGCCTCATTTACTGAAGAAGCAATCTACCAGGACCTTATTCGCAGGAAATATCCCATCATCAAAGTGAAGCAATTCACCAGAAATCAAAAAAGCCAAGTCTCGAAATTACCAATTTTCCTACTAGAACTAAAACGAAGTATCGAAGGAAATCAGATCTTCTAACTAAGCAACATGTTTAGCTTCAATGCGGTAATAGAAAAATTCAATCCGAAAAGACGGCCAGTAAAGTGCTACCACTGCCAGCAATTTGGGCATTCTCAGTTTTACTGTAATAACCCAATCCATTGTGTGAAATGCGGCAACCAACACCGAAGCAATCAATGTACGATGAAGCCAGATGACAAGCCTACATGCATTTTCTGTGGACAAAATCATGTAAGCAGTTGTAGAGAGATGTAGTGCCTACAAGAAAAATTCGAAAAGAAAAATCCCCAGCCACAACTTAAAGTCTCCGATTTTACCGAAGAAAATTTCCCAAGCCCCCAAAATACTCCAAACCCTGTCCAGAGAAACGCTCCTCAAATATCGTACAGCGAAAAACTTAAAGGCAAACTCACCCTCCCACATGAAGATATTAATGATGCAATAGCCTGGCTAAGTGACGAAAAAATTAAATCCTTCCTGACCTCCAAAATCGCTCTAATTGGAAAAATTAAAAACACAAGAAATTCAGCAGAAAAACTTCAAACTGGTTTCCAGGCAGCGATGTTACTTATAAAATTTGCAAAAGCCAAAAACTAAATTCAAAAGAAACACGTGACCTCCAACTACCAATAGCATTGCACAGAGCAACTAGCAGAAATAATATATCCACCCACCCCAAATTATTTCCTCTTTTCAGATTTGCAGTAGTTAGGCTGACATTTCGGACCAGCGTCGTTTGTGGGTACGAAGGTTCATCACCGCTTCATCGAGAATTTCTTCTAATTCTCAGTCAACATCTCTGCACGTTATGGTAGGAACGCTATGTTACTTTCCTACGTGTTACACACAGGATGCGGCTTCTTGCCCAGGCGCCTGTTCTTCATGTGATTCGCACCTGAGCCTTCGCTTTTTAGTTTTGTGAAAATAAAAGCCAGTTAAGGACTTTAGTGGACACGGTGTATACATACATACACACACTACGAAACTTCATCATAACTATTATATTTACTTTTAAGAAGATACAAAAGAAGTATACACAGTTTTGGCTAAAACGTTTTAGGACCGAACTCGTGATAAAAACAATGAGTATAGTAAAAAACTTGTTTTTTTACCAATGATTCTACATCTAACCCTTGTAAAGTTATACATCGGTTCTGCAAGCCGTTTCATAGCGTATCCGGAGTCTCTGCTGGAATGCCTCTTAGCTCCATCGTAAATTTTTGTTGGATCACCTTGGCATCGTCGAATCGATGGCCTTGAAGCTTTAATTTCAGTTTTGGAAAACAAAGAGCAATTTGGTGGTGATAAGTTTGGCGAATGGGGGAGGGGTAGCACAGTTACATTTTGTCAAAAACGCACGAATAACAGCTGCATTGCGGGACAGCACGTCGGCAAGAACCAAGAAGTTTTTGTTTGTATGCCAGTTGTGTTTGTTTCAATAGTCGATCCAATACATCCATGTAAAACACCGCATTCACTGTTTTTACTTCAGGGACGAATTCCTAGCGAATCAGTCTTTTGCAATCAAAAAGAAACCACTAATATAGTCTTCACCTGGATTTTGGGAAGCGCACTTCTTTCGCTTTGGCGAGTTTGGGCCAACTCACTCTGTACACTGTCTCTCCGTTTCTGGATCATTAGACGAAGCACCACTATTCATCAACTGTGATAATTTTTTAAAAAAGCCTGGATAGCGATTTCGCATATCAACAAGATTCTGACAAGCCGTTACTCGATCATCCTTTTGTTCTGTTGCTAATGAATGAGGAACAAAACATGCATACAGTTTCTTTTTTATCTAAATCTTCACCAGTTACGAAATCAAACCAAACCACAAAAACACGTTAGAACACGAAAAACACTCTTCACCGTAAGCGTTCTGTAACATTTGATAAGTTTCGTTAGCAGTTTTGCTACTTTTCAAAAAATGTTTATCGCTCATCGCTGTTCCAAATAAGATTCCATTACAAAGATCAGTAACATTCAAACACCAAACGGTAATTTTTTCCTTAACAGCTTAACTCATCCTAATGCGATTAACAGACTAGAGTCAAAGCGTTTTTTACTGCCTAGTTCCGTCGCTATGCAGACAATTAATATTCAATCAATCTTAGAAACCTTTCAGCCAGACCTTGTATACAGAAAGTAATATTATAGACTTGATAATCAATCTACAATAAGTTGATAAAATATTAGATTTGAAAAATATTGAAATGTAGACAAACATAGTAAAGTTTTATATCTTGAAACTGAATTTAAAATAATTTAAACAAATCCATGGATCTATTATCGTGTAGACTGTGTTATTTAATCCTTTAATCCAGCGTTCCATTATACGAATCGTGGGTGGAAAAAGTTAAATGTTGAAATTTTTTCCCGCTTATCAAATTTACATTTACTCTGTATTAATAGATGTAAGAAAAGCTTGACAATTTAAAAATTTGGTATAATTCAATTAACGGTTTTAATCTCAATCTTATTCTCTAAAGGTGATGAAAAGTGTAATCCCCCCCTTTTTATTTTTGCTCAGTTTGTTTTGATTTTTTCGACAAGGCACGGCATGCAACAAGTTTTATTTATGTATTGTCATTTTTATTTTATTCAAGCGATAAAATCTGGCTTAACAACTCAAAATAATTTCTCTTTGAAGAAGAGAAACGGAAACACATAAAGCATTTCTTCGAAATTAAAAAACAACCTAAAACTAAAATTTGCTTAATTTTAAAATATCAGGAAATTGCTTATTAGTATTTTTCTATTCTTAAAAGAGTTGTGACTTACGCCATGAAAAAGACATAATTTCCATTTCTTCAAATTTAAATTTTCCACATTAACTTTTCTTTGTCACACGCAAATGTAATTGCACCATGTTACGATATCATGAAATTTGAAAAATCTAACGAAGTTTTTTTTTTTTTTTTCCCATTTCAGAGCTTTGGAGAATTTTCCAACGATATCGTGATCCAACATCACGACATGATTGTGACCAACCAGGATTTAGGACTATCCGTTCATTGCCAGTATGACCTGTCCAATCGCAGTGTGTCTCACGGAGTGCAACTTGAAATCAATGGGTAAGGACATACTTTGCATTGGATGAAATAAAACATTCTTATTTATGACTCAGTTTTCCATCATGTCGTAAAGTATAATGCACTTCAAAATTATTTCTTGAGTTGTATCACCTGGGAATGCAATAGAGGTTTTAATGTTTTGATACATTAGTAATACATCTGAAGGGAAGAATTCAAATTGGTGCTACTTTATTTCTTCAAAAGAAGAACTCTGAATTTGAAGAGATATTAGGTTTCTATGGACCGGGAAATGTTAATAAGCCGTTGCATCCCAAAGGATTCTAACCACTGACCTTCATTTTGTCAACGGTAGCAGCTACCACTTACACCATCAGAGGACACTTGGTGGAATGCGATAATTCCTTAAAAAATTATGTTGCTGACTGCAGAGAAAGAATAAAAATAGCGTTACATTAATTAATATTCTTCGACAATTTTTTTCTTTCTAAAAAATAGCAAAAGGAAGATTCTAGTTCTATCTTTATGGGCGTACACAGAATGCCCCATTTTTAAACTGCCCCTTAAATTGCCTTATTTTTTAAAAAATTTATATCCATATTTCTCGCGGATGATAAAACTTTCTCACAGAAAGACTGAGATTATAAATGATTTTTGGCAATGCATAAGTAAACATAAAACGGCTGCTATTTCTGAATCTAATGAACTTAAACCTAATACGATTAGCCGAATCTAATTCTACATCTAATGTTTTATTGATAATACATCATACAGTTTTTTTAAAGAATTTATCAAAACTATAGCAAACAAATGTAATGAAAAATCTAATATCTAACATTCTAAAGAATTTGCCAGAAATATCACAAGCATATTCAGTGTCTCACAAAAATGATCGGACTCTACACTTTTTTTTTATTTTTATAAGTTATAGGAGAAAAGGTTTGAAATCAAGTAATAAAGAAGATTTTCCCTTTGAATACAAATTTTCTTACTTCTCTCTCTGTGCTAAATAAATTTGAAAAAATTAATTACTAAATTTAAAAAATAATGTTTTAGGCTGAAATGAAAAAAAAAAAGATACCACAAAATTAATCGGACATTTTCATAATTTCTAATTAAAATCATCTGCAATATATAAAAACGAAATTTTATGGAATTCCTTTGGATAAAGAAGCCAGGCAAAAATCTAAAAATCGTTTGCTTTTATAATTCGAATTTTCTTAGAAAATTTTCATTATTTTAATAATTTAAGCAAGTCTTGCAATGGCCTCTGTCACGAAAGGAAACATCGTTAAAAACCCGTACATTAGTTAGTGATTTGCATCAAAAGAAAGGGAAAGCTATAAGAAAAATTGCCTATTTACTTAATTTAAGTAATCCTACAGTTTTTTTTTATTATTAAACGTTATAAGAAACAGAGTCGTATTCAAAACAAAAGAAGACCTGAAAGACCCTCTAAGTTATTTGATGGAATGAAATGCTTTCTCCTAAGGAATGTTAAAAAGAATCCAAGACTGAGTGCTTTTAAACTTTTGCGGAACTTCGTGAATTATATGGAATATGTGTAAATCCAGAAACTGTAAAAACACTAATGAGATCCGCAGGATATCATGGGCGAGTAGCAAGAAAATTATTGTCAGTAAAGAAAGAAAAAGAAAACTTCAACTCGCTTTCGCAAAATCGATAAAACAAAAGGCACCCGACTACCAGAAAAAGTGTTGTTTGCTGATGAAAGCAAATTTAATATCTTTTTTTCGCCTCAGATAGATGAGAGCTGTTGTGGAGAAAACCCAAAGAATTTGGGGAGCAAAACTTAGGTGTTAAACATGGCGGAGGAGGAGTTATGGTATGGGTATCTATGGCATGTTCTGATGTAGGAAATATAGAGTTTATACACAGTCCAGTCACATTAATGTGACCACCACGTACTTTCCATGTCAGAGTTAAATAACCAATCACAGAAGGCAGGTGGCAGCACAGTGCAGTTGAGCGTATATAAAGGGTGTGTGAGGGCTTCGGAAAACATTTCAATCGTTGGCGTAATGCAGAAACGAAGCGATTTATCCGACTTCCAAAAGGGCATGATCATTGGCTTTCGGGCCAAGGGTGGAAGCATTTCCGAAACGGCTGAGTTTGTGAACTGTTCGCGTGCCGCCGTGGTAAAAGTGTACCGTGCATGGCAAAATGGGACTGTCCAAAATCAGCGACGTGGCAAATGTGGTGCACCACGGGCCATAGATGACAGAGGCGAACGACGGTTGCGGAGATGCGTTCGGGCAGATAGACGGGCTACCGTTGAGCAACTGACCACCAAAATGAACCAAGGGGCTACCAAAAGTGTCTCCCAAAGTACTATTCAGCGAACATTGCTGCGTCTGGGCCTCCGAAGCAGACGCCTGGTTCGTGCACCTATGCTGACTGCTGTTCATCGACGGCGAAGGCTAGAATTTGCACGCCAGTACAGCAGCTGGACGTCCACTGAGTGGCGACAGGTTGCGTTTTCGGATGAATCGCGTTTTATGCTCCATCGGACAGATGGACGTTGGCGTATAAGGCGTGAAACCTCTGAAAGGAACCACCCTGCAACCATTGCCGGAACGGTCCAAGCTGGAGGCGGGAGCATTATGGTCTGGGGAATGTTTTCCTGGCATTCTCTAGGTTCACTGATCATTGTGGAAGGCACAATGGATCAATACAAGTACGCATCTGTCCTTGCGGACCATGTTCACCCCTACATGCGCATTGTTTTTCCTCAGGATGATGGCATCTTCCAGCAGGACAATGCGAGGTGCCATACAGCTGCCAGTGTACGTGCGTGGTTCGAAGAGCACCAGGATGAGTTTACCGTCCTCCCCTGGCCAGCAAACTCACCTGACTTAAACCCAATCGAGCATCTGTGGGACCACCTCGATCGAGTTGTTCGCGCCATGGATCCTCAACCGCGTAATCTAGCGCAGCTGGCCACGGCATTAGAGTCGGCATGGCTCAACATCCCAGAGAACACCTTCAGGGACCTATGTGACTCTCTTCCTGCACGTCTCGCAGCAGTCCGCTCTGCGAAAGGTGGTTATTCTGGCTTTTGACAGATGGTCACATTAATGTGACTGGACTGTGTAGATGATCTTATGGATCACTTATAAGGACTTAGACATCTTGAAGCGAAATCTGGCATCGTCAGCACAAAAAGTAATATACAAAATAGTTTTAAATTCTACCAGGACAATGATCCAATGCATACTGCGCACAGTGTTAGACTCTGGCTTTTATATAAGTGTCCAGAAATAATCAAGGCACCACACGAATTGCCAGATCTTAATCCTATTAACATATTTGGCAGAAACTAGGAACGAAAATTCTAAAACAGAGTACATCTTCACAACAGCAACTGAAAGTTGTGATTCAAGAGGAGTGGCATAAAATAAGTCCCCCCCCCCAAAAAAAAACCACCTCTAGAATCAATGCCGAAGTGATTAAAGGTAATCCCACAAGATATTAAGAAGCAAAAACAAGGTAATTTTTTTTGTCATTGTTGGCTGTTATTGAAAGCGTCCGGTTACTTTTGTGAGAATATTTTTCTTTATTAAAAAAACGATATTGATTTTTGAATTTAATTTTCATCTTTTCGAAAATGTATTTACTGTAAAAAAATGTTGAATTTATACGTAATTAAAATTAAAAGCCTTTCTTTTTGTTTTAATTTATTTTAGTTTTTATATTCATTATAGAATACAAAAATTCAAAATGTCCGATCATTTTTGTGAGCCACTGGATAATCTGAAATACAATCTAATATCTAACATTTTGAATGTTAGATATTAGAATTCTTTGATAACAGAGAATGTATCAGAAATATCACAATCAAATATAATGTAAGAATCTAAAACATATTACAAGTATCGCAAACAAATATAATCTAGAATCTAATCTAGCATTTTAAAGAATTTATCAGAAATGCCACAAACAAATGTAATCAAGAATTTAATATCTAATATTCTAAAAAAATTATTACGAAATATCGAAAACAAATATAATCTAGAATTTAATACCTAGCTTTCTAATCTGCATCTAAAACACAAATGAAAAAAGGAAATATTCTTTCTTTTTTCTCTATTGCCATTTATCTAAGTTGAATGAGTTTTTACCAAGGAGGTTAGAATAAAACCTATTCTAACATCCTTGTCTTTTACCACTCATTGCGTTGCCACTGGGAGAAGTAAAATTGTCTATTCAGATAGGAACAATATTTATTACGGAAAACGTTATTACAAAATGTTCTACTGATTCAATAAAAAATTCAGTTTCATAATATTCTCTACTGTTCAAGAAGAGGAAATTTCATACTGTAAAGATTCCGCTTAAAGACTCGTAACTTTTTTATAAAATTATTGAAGTGAAACTGAAGACTTAATAAAGTTTTTATAAATAAATATGATTTTTCAGTTTAGAAAGTTTTAAAAACTTCTTTAGCTAGTCAATTTCAGAATTCACCAGTACTTGATGGTGTATATATTACATATACTTTTTTTTTTCATACTTGATTTTAAAATGACTTCATGAAAAAGCACACATGTTAATTTTTTTTTTTATTTTATTTTTTTTTTTTTTTTTATTTTTTTTTTTTTTTTTTTTGTAAAACTATTTACTTTTATACCTAATTGCACTGAAATTTCGTCAAATTCTCCAGCTTTGTCGCTTTAAAGATTGATACTTCATTAGCATGCTTTCAAAAGTAGGCCTCACAAAAGCATTTCCGCTCAAAAACCTCATTCGTAAGAAAGAAAATGTTACAGATTTTGCATTAATCCATCAAAGTCTCTAAACAGTTGATTCGCAAAGCAATGACTGTGTCTCTTCTTTTTCCCCCAGTGAAGTGGATCCAGCCGGAACCCAATCAGCCACTGTCAGCTCCCCCAATGTGACCATGATGATTACAGACAGGAATGGAAATGATATCACTGCGGCCCAAGTCGGTGATCCTCTTGCCCTACGGTTCGAAATTATAGATGAAAACAGCTGAGTAGATTTGCATTCTTTTCGTTTTCCATTTTTTTTTTCCCTTTGATGTCAGAAACGTACTTAATGCTCTTCCCCAAAATGTTTTTTACCGTTATGTATGTTATACCATAATGCATGTACTATTCATGCGCCTAAGCTAATATTGCCAATGCGAGAAACCTAAGGTCTTTAAGTTATTTTCCACGCGCCCTAGTGCCAATCTAGTCTCAAAATATTGCTATTCCGCAAATCATAAAATATTTAATTTAACCAGTCCGCAGTTGTTAAACAAATTGAACGATCTTGAAGAACCAAAGGGCCCGGGTTCGAATCCCGAAGAATGCGTGGTTAGAAGGATAGGTCAAATGTACCAAACAAAAAATTCTATGAAATGCAAACAATGCCGTTTTTCTCCATGTTTTAGATGTAGTTATTGTTTTACACAACAGAATTAACTGATACTGTTCATTTAAAACATCTCATTAAGCAATCACTTCTAGATGACTTTACGCCTGTGCATCCCTTCATAAGGAGGCAAAGGTGGCGGCCCACCTATTAGGTGCCTCCATAATAAAGTAATCACCACTTCTGGCCTTAGTAGTGGCCATGGCGAAGTCAGCTGAGGGCCCGCCATTGGTTAAATATATATATATATTTTAATAGGAACAAGAGATTAAAATATATATATATATGTATATAATTGCAAAACAGTTTGTTTTAAAACAAAATATAAACATGCCTAGTATTTTCACGCATTAAATTGCTGAAAATTTATCAGTAAAGACTGAAAGTAAGAAATTTAGAATTAATTTTTCACAAAGACCAAAAATTTAAAACTCGTAATTAATAAATTTCAAATAATCCATTAAATGTTACAAAGAGTTTAAAAAATGTTAAAACCAGAACTTTTCAAACAAGCAATACCCCAATTAAAAAATTAATGAAATTTCAAGAAAAATTAACATAACATAAGAGAAATTCAATCAACTTCAGTGCCACTTCGTCAAGGGAAGAACATTGAAATCAATTGAAATCTCTCTTCTACAAAAATCCTTGCTTTTCTGTATCCAGAATTAGCCGATGAACCATTTCGATGAATATTAATTCTGGCCCTTCCCCAAAGCAATATTATATATATATGTACATCGGAGAAAATGTCATTGTTTTTATATGGATACCAAAATAAGATTACAGTTTATGAAAAATATAATTTTTTTACACTTTTAATTTCTTTAATTTTTCCCCCTGAATGTTTCAATTGGAATTCTGCTTAAAAGTAAAAAACATATATGTAAATATATATAATAAATAAAATGTAAAAATAATATAAAAAACATAAAGCTTTCAGACTGCAATCCTTTGACTCTTTAGTTTTGAAAGCTGCAGCTAATTGCAATTTTTTTTTTTTTTTACCTTCAGGTCCCTACGAAATCTTTGTCCGCGAGCTGGTCGCCATGGATGGAATAGACAATAGCGAAATTCTGCTCATCGATAGCCTGGGGTAAGAATTAGCAATATTTATTTTAATACTATTAATTTTAATGCATCAAAATTGCTTGATGAAGACTATAAAGATTCGTTCAGCGTTTCTTCTGAATTAAATTATCCAAAGCATCAAGTCTGGAAAAGATAATAAGTAGGTCTTTCAGGTTCTTGTTTTCCTAAATGAGAATTAGTTGAGTCCCTTATTTAAAAGTTTAAATTTAAAAAAAATAATTATTATAAAAAATACAACAATAAATAAATTATTAAGAAATAATAAAATAATCATTATAAAATTATCATTATAATTATACATATAAATAATATTTAAATAATTATTATGAAAGAAA
>KK115302.1:138333-175735 GCA_000611955.2 Stegodyphus mimosarum | reverse complement strand
AAAATACATATACATAATACTAAAATAATGATTATAAAAGTATTATTAATAACAAATAATAAATAATTATTATAAAAATGCATATGCCTACTAATCATGCGTACTATATCTAAAATACATATACTATGTATTTTAGGTATACATGTGTACATACTAATCATATACTATATCTAAAATACTTACACTATGTATTATATTATTGTATATTATGATGAACATATACTATGGACTAAGGATTTTTATTAAAACACATATACTATGCATTTATCTTTGTGTATTACTAAAATAGAAAGGGGACGAACAAAAGACCAGAACTTCAAAAGAACGAACACGTCAGCTGTAGATAAGACTACAATGACGTGGAACGTAAATAAGCGAAGTAAGGTCAAATCACAGTTCCAAAAGTTTTCTAAGTGTGAGAATATCTGACACGTCCAGGTAGCTTGCGGAACAAACTGCTCAAAATACATTTCAAATAATAACTACAGGAGGAAATAAAATGAATGAAATGAAAGCGCAAAAATGCAAATACAAATTGAACATACTGAATAAATATAAAAATAATCAAAGAAATACAATTAACCGATAAAACAACCCTCAGAGGGAAAAACTTTGTACAATACAAAAACAAGAAAATTATGCGAATATTTTTTAATTTTTCTGAACTAAGCGCTAAAAAGATAGTGTGGAAATATGAAATATGCTAAGGAATACAGTATATACACACACACACATATATATATATACTGTACTCCCTTTATACACACATACACACACACACATACATATATATATACTGTATTCCTTAGTAATATATATACTGTACTTCCATTACACACACACACAATGACTTTAGTTTTTGTAATCTCATTGTTCTAGCCAAATATTAATAATAGCAGAGATAAGAAACTGCGTTTATTGTTTTAAATCACTTCGTTTATCAATAGCAGATGAATTAAATTTAAAAGAAAAAATGTTTTCTTATACTTTGCCAATTGGGCTTAAACTGGCCCGCGTAATATAAAAGTACTTAATTTCGGTCAATAACAATGCATTTCTTTTAGACCGCTGAGTTCGTTGAGACGAATATGTTTTATGTCTACGGAAAGGCAGCACATTTCTTTGAGATCACTGAGTTTGTTAATTAAATTTGAAAGACAAATTTCTTACACTTTGCCGTGCGGCAATAAATTTCTTTCAGATCTCTGAGTTTTCTGATTAAATTTGAACTATTAATATCTTATGCTTTACCGAGTGACAACACACTGCTTTTAATTCGTTGAGTTTGGTTATCAGAATACTGTTACATTAGTACAAAATATGAAATAAATAAAAATACCAATTTGAAATTCAGAATTCGGGCTTCGATATGCCCATGTTCAAGTGGAAGACTCGCTGTTCTTCCACACTGCGAAGAACATATATATACTGTTGCGTGCGTACGTGTTCGTTATAGATTGAGTGCACACAGGTCCAATGATAGGTTGATAAGATTTATTTTATAAAAGGAAAAGCTTCAGAGATCTGGAACTTTACACAAAAATAGTCGTATAACTCTTCAGATTATCACAGAGTGCCATCAGTAGTTACACTTCAAACAACGTTAAACACAACGCAATGCAAAGTGTAGCTAAAGAGAAATTCTATTCTCGTCCTACGAGAAATCTCAGCACTCTAAACTCACGCTGAACTAACAGCTAACAACAACTACTGAGAGCAGATGCTTTAAAACAAAGTTACTATTAAATACGCTAACGTTGCGAAGGGGTGAAATCGATTATCAAACAAAGATCGTAGATGTTACAGTATATAAATTGCTTTTGATTTTATTTATATGCAGTGCTTCGTTTACGTACTATATATGTTACAGGCAAAGTATGAAACGCCGGCATCCTGTAGAATATCTGGCCAGAAATATAAGAATCATTATACACTTTACCTAGGCACTGAATATAATACCTAGGTATTCTATAGCATGACAGATACTCTTTAGGGAAAGTATGAAAAAAAGGTCATAATAAGGCTGTTATTTAAAAGACGTTCATTCCGAAAAAATACATAAGCCATTTTGAAAAAATAATGAAAGGGTGCTATTAAAAAATTTTTATTCGTAATACATAAAGAAAAATGAAAATGTACGAAACAAAATTTATGCTTTTCTTTACAGAAACCAAATTTTCTGACAAAAGGTAAGAAATTAAAATTAACCTATTTGTTGCAATATGGTAGGCTTGAATGACATTTTGAATTCACTTCATTTCTTTCCTCACACAAAGATATTTTATATTTTTTCGCTCTTCGTTTTACACATTACATTTGACGAATCCTTGGGCCCACTGGACTAATGCAACTGACCAAAGAGGAATTTTGTAGTCAGGCATACCTTCAATTCTAAGAAATTCTTAGAACACGAAATGAACTGTGATCTCGCATATAAAATTTCATAAGTTCCAAATCGGTAGAAACTATCCTCTGTTACCCTCATTACAACTGTCAATATATTGCACGAATTATTATTTACTTTCTATAGGCAGTGTGTATAATATGGTGATGTACTTCATACTTTGCCGGTTTGTCATTTGTTATTCTTAAGAAAGCTTAGGCAATGTGTGAAATCTGAAAGGTCCCTTCAAGTTGCCTTAGCAGCGAAAATAGACGCAATGGATGCGAGATTGTCACGGTCTCAGTTTTACTTCCGCATTTTGGAGTCATCTATTTTAGTTCCATCTCTAACACGCCAAAAAATCAGCTTGATGAAAATTTACTTGCGGAACTTCTATCTCCAGATAAGCAGTCTATCCTCAGTGGAGACTTAAATGCTAAAAACGTTGAATGGGGATGCCGCAGATGCTATAAAAACGGAGAACAATTATTTGAATTCATAAATAATCACCCAATTTACTTCTTCGCTTCTAATGAGTATACCTATTTGCCTGAAAACTCCAGAAGAGGTGACATTTTAGATATTATTCTGGCTACAGCATGTATTCCCATGTATCTCGAGGTTAAAGTAGAATTAACTTCTGATCACGAGCCTATGATAGCAACGCTAGGTACAAATAAAGCAAATGAGCCAAAATATAGTCAATACGGACTGGAATATCTACAATGAATACCTTCTCAAGCATCCGCCTGAATTTAAAGGTCTCAGTAATATCAGCGATTACTGATCTCGCCGTCGATACTCTCACTAATAGTTTACTTACAGCATATAATTACGCTACTAAGAAAGTGTTGGCAGAACAGAACACGGAAAGGCTTCCACGGTTCATCAGAAACCAAATCAAAGAAAGAAACAAACTCAGAAAAAGATGGAGGATTTCGTGGAATCCGAGCATAAAAAAAGAAATTAACGAACTAAACAAATTATCAAAGATAATATTTACAAGCACAGAAAGGAGAAGTGGAATGAAAAAATTTCTAGCTTTAACGAATCAAACAATGCCTTCTCGTCTTTTGCGAGAAATCTGAAAATGAAACCCACCTCCAACAAGCCTATTTACGAAAATAATAGCATTGACCAATAAAGATAAAGATAACATAATGGCAGAATACCTTCAAAAACAGTTCGTGCCGAATCAAGAACCCTGCGACTTTACCTTCGCCTATGATATTAAGTATTTTGTAAATGATTGGATAAAAGGACCCAGCCCAAGGAATAAGACTGATCTTGCAAACCCCAATGAAGTAAGGGATATAATTAAGAAGTTAAAAAATAGAAAAGCCCCAGGTTATGGTTTAATCACTAATATCGCCATTAAGAAGATGCCATTCAATTTAATTACCAAGTATACAAGTATCATCAATGCTTGTATTACAAATAATTATTTCCCCAAGAAATGGAAAATTTCAAAGGTAATAAATACTTCTCCCAAAGCCCGGGAAGGATATTACAAAGCCTGAAGGATTTAGACCTATTAGTTTATTGCCAGGATTAGGAAAGGTTTACGAAAGGCTAATCCTACGTAGAATTGAGCCCCATTTGATCAAGCTTCCGCCCGAACAATTCGAATTCAGGAAAACTTTATCAACTACGAAGTAGCTGGTTCGACTAAATGAATTCATAGGTGCTGCACTGCATAACCATCAAAAGGTCGCCTTACTCATGCTAGACGTGGCGAAAGTTTTCGACCGCGTCTGACATGAGGGGCTGATTTTCAAGCTCATTTGCCAGGATTTTGACAGAGATTTAATACTCCTAATATACTCATTTGTTACAAATCGTAATTTCTTCAAGAGCATAGGCAATGAAAATTCCACGCAGTAGCGACTACACGCAGGCGTAGGGCAAGGATCCATCCTTGGCCCGATTTTATATATCTTCTACGTCGCAGATTTCCCGAGAGTTTTCACTGATTCTCACAGCTATATCGGATGCTATGCCGACGACACGGCGCTGGTTGTTAAGTCACTTACAGTCGAAAATGCAATTAATAAGCTACAAGCAGTCACGCCTCATCTAGAGCACTGGCGCACCATGTGACGCATATCAATCAATACACAAAAATCACAATTGCTAATAATTCAGAAAAATAGGAAAAGAACCTCAATCACAACTACTCTTAAACTTTTCAATAAAGAAATACCTATAGTACAGAAGGCTAACTATCTAGGAGTTACGATAAACAGAAAATTCACACTGAGTGACCACGTGAATAAAGCAAGAGGTAAAGCAATTGCAACTATTAAGAATTTAATCCCTTTAATTGGCAAATATTCAAATCTGAACTTAAGCAGAAAAAGGCACATCTACACTGCTCTAATTCGACCGATATTTACGTAAAAAAAAGATATTAAAAAGCTTCAAAAAGTACAGAATAAGTACCTGAGACTGATTACACAAGCCCATTACTACGTCTCCAACCGTACGCTTCATCATGATCTAAAATTAGAGCAAGTGGATAATTTTGATTCAACAGAATGAATCAAAATTTTTTCTCGAAGGCGAAAAACTGTCCCCATTTAAATGATTTCCATACTTTCAACTATATAGTTCTACCGGAGGATGTGAACATCAGACCTTACGCGGCCCACCTCACCCGCGACTCAAACTTCGTACTTTCTTCTCACTTCATACCTCCTTTTATCACTAAAAAAATGCTTTTAAAAGTCTTTAATAATTCAGACTGGATCAAATTTTAAGTAAACAGAGAGCGTTATTCCCACACAACTTTTATTCACGAACACCAAAGACGCACTCTCTCATAAAACAGTTATTACATCACAGTTTGATTAACAAATACTTATTTAACTACCGCCATCTATTGGCAGTCTTAAGAAACATTATTACAAAAACATATTTAACAATCACGTCCGACTCCTTACGTCAAGTGCCTTAATGGCAAATGTATCAACGAGCCGGTGACGTTGCACGTATTAGCGACAGTCCGGCAATACCGAACATGAATGAATGAAAAAATGTGAAATGTTTAATCTCCCCCACCCGTACAGTTTTCGCATTTCATACTTTGCCGCTGACATATATATTTCACCCGCTGCATCTATATTTTAGTATTAAAGATATATTTAGTATTGTTATTATTAGTTATAATAATACCAATAGGATTATTTTTCTAAGAACGGATTCATTATTTTCCTTTGTTCCTTTGCTATACACCCAAGGATCTGGAACGAATTGATGACTTATATCGAGGCATAACTGTATTTTAAAATGAAAAACTGTTATATTGGCACAATGCAATTACTGAAGGCCAGTTAAATCGTTAACCATTTATTCCTCGTACATGCGCACATAGGTAACCGTTTGTTTTTCGCCTACACAAAAGGACGCCAAATCTACTTTCTCGTCAAGGCAGCTACAGAAGACAAGTGTTAATGTCTTTGCTTGCGGGTTAGAGTTGCAAACTAAGATTTCATTTGCGTCTTCAAAAGTGTGAGGTCACCTAAATGCCGAGGAACTGCTATGAAGACTGTATTTCCGACCACTGACCGATAACTAAGTCATGTTGTTGTTACTCATGCTCACTTGTCTGACAAAGTCAGCCCAAGCCCACGAAATTTCTCGTGTCAAGGAGTGCAAGATTACGCCTGCCGTTGGCAACAGCCTTGAGCACCTAATAGGTGACAGTACGATTTAGCTCAGTTCCGTCCCCAATTTTGATGGAGAGCACTCTGGGCGGACGGGTCCGAGGGTCTCCCACCCCTCTCCCCTTCCACCGAACCACATGAGAAGACGTTCGGTTAGCCGCATATTTAGAGTGCCGCCATGCTGCATCGACACTATACATTTACAAACATCCATGCCTTCTCCGGGATTCGAACCCGAGCCCTTCGGCACGGCAGTCAGCGACGCTAACCACTATACCGGTTGCGCGGCAAATAAGTCATAAAGGTGCCCATCATAAAGATGCCGGCCTTTATAACGGAGCACGTGATGAAGTAGTCTCAAGGATTCATTCAAACCATAAGGATTTGAATTCCATACAAGATGTGATTTTGCTTTAGGCAACGAAATGTGTTCCACAATTACCAGACCTGCTAGTGACTCGAAACAATTGCAGTTTTCTTTGCAATAAGCGCCCGAGGATAGTTGAATAGTGCAAGGGGCATTACGCAATGTCTGTCAGTGACCTAATCTTGCCTATTCTGGCGCAGTGCTTTGAATTCTTTTCGGAAGTCGGTCTGTTATTTCTTTTCAGAAATGCGGAGTTTACTCTGGCCTTCGGGTAACGAATTCCTGATGAATTACTACCTGCCAATCGAAAATCACCGATCACAATCGCTCCAAGAACCCAAGTCTCAAAGGACAAAGGAAATTTTCTACTATCAAACAGAAGCAGATAAGAGGCCGTCGTTTCAAAGGGTCTCCTTTTTATATATATATATTAAATAGCAAGCGCCGCATTCTCGTTCTTATGCTGAGAGACCAGGTAAATAGAATCTTCCTCTTTAAATGCACATTTGGCTACCAGTGTCGATTACTGGGTCACAACCAAAATATCTAACTTCTAGCTTTGTTATTTTTATTACTAAATAATATAGAATCTGTATGTATGTATGTACGTATACTCTTTGCAATGTGCGAAAATGAGGGCAACTACAGTGACTGTTTTCCATGTATTTCATATTCTGTGCCAATTTAATAAATTTTTGTTTAACAAAATCAGAGATGTTAAAAGGGAAAGTGGCAACACTTTTTGAAATAAAACATTTTTATATCCAAAGCGGGACACCCAGACGGTTAGGGGAGCCTGACTGCGATATGAAAGGACAGGGGTTCGAATCCCGGAGAAAGCATGGATGTAAGAATTGTCTATATCTTCATAAGAGGTAACGGTTGTCGCCTATTAGGCGCCTCCACCATACAATGGCCACCACTTCTGGCCTTAAGAGTGGCCAATGCTGTTAGAGGCAAGTGCCCGCCATTGAAAAAAAAAATGTATATCCAAAGCGCCAAACTCTTGCCATTCGGCAAATCGGCATAATGTAAGCATCGGAGCAATGCAATCGGCATAATGTCTCAAATTTAATCAGAAAACTCGGCAATTTAAATGTTGCGTCGGCAAACTAAGATAAATGTCTTTCAAATTTATTAAAAGAGTTCGACTGTTACACAAAAATGTCTTGCCATGACTCGAAGTAAAATATTTTTATCTTCCACGCACCAATTGTATTGCCATTCCGCAAAGTATAAGATATTTATTTATTTATTTTTCAGATTTAATCGGCCTGTTATGGATTAAAAAATTAAACAATTTAAAAGCAATAAAAGTAGTTCATCATCCCTGTTAGTATCATATATTGTACTCGTAAAATGGCTTTTACTAAACGCGTTAAACTCACTATACATACTTTTCTTTCTTGTAATAATTATTCTAGGCAGCTGGCCACGCAAACGACTAGTATATAGAAATAAACAGACTTTTTCGCTCGTTAAATAACATACTTCTAAATTTGGGGGGAGGAATCAATTGTCGCTTCCCCCCTTTTTTTGTCGATGAAAAACAGTGAACAAAAATTTTATTTGGAAAATGACCTTTTCCCGTGTTCTACAAACAGCACATTTAAGGGGTAATAATTTAACGTTCAGTAATCTGGTTTAGGCTTGAAATAGAATCATTCTGTTACAGATATTTGAGTGAATTCTGGTTGATATTAGTGTTAAAATTACATAAGTATGAAAAATAATCTAGAAATTAAAACAGAATTTTAAAAAATTACTCGAAAAATTTTGATGTTTTCACTTATATGTTCACGCATATATGGGAAAATGTAACATTCATCGAAATTAGAAAATTTTCTAAAATTCCCCAAAATCCGCATGACATAACATTACTATCTAATCACAATTAAATTCACCGGCCGCCGACAGGTAAAGAGCGTTAAACACTGATACTTTCGACCTAGGTGGTTCGCATCCCGGCGTATGGGCTGGCTGCATGGGCGTTTTTATGGTTTTCCTTATGTGTTAACGTGGATGCGAACTCCCGAAGAATACAAAGAATACATTTCCTTAGGGAGATATTCTCGTGTGCTTTACTTTGATACGATAAACCAAACCAATCATAATTATTTTTGCAAATAACGACATTCCTAATTGGCTAATCTCATTAATACGACATGCTATGATTATTAGATATCTAATAGCTGAAATTATTGTCATCTATTGTATATGATTCTTCAGATTTGAAATGAGAAAAGAGCAATATATATATAATTTTTTTTTTACTTCCTTGTATGAAGTAAAAGAAGTATTGTAATCACGAAAATTTCGGGTATCATATTTTCATATTTCTACGGAAATACCCATTTTATTCGTTCGCGAATCCATCTGGGCAGGGTTTTTTTTTCGGGGGGGTGACGTCTGTACGTATGGACAGAACAAATAACTATTTTTTTCCAAACGGCTTGTAAAATGGATATAATAGGGAGTCACTTTTCTTGTACGAATGTACGAACGTTCGTATGTATGTATATATATGTATCTTGCATAATTCGAAACCGATTAGCCGTACAAAGTTGAAATTTTGTATGTGGGATTGCTATAACATCAAGCTGTGCACTTCTCTTTTTTTGGCAATCGGCAGTAGTGAAAGGATATATATATATACATATATATATAAATAAAGGAAATATACGTATATATATATAATATATGTATAAGAACTGGAAGACCGGATTAAAAATTGGACCTCGCTATCTGTCGAAAATTAATTTTTTTTTAAATTTGACATTGCGAAAATATGAAAAGCTGTTTAAGGACTTTTAAGCCAAGTAAGGGGATAAGACACACAAACACTACGGACTTTTAAGCCGAGTCAAGAGTTGAGTATATATATATATAAATAAAGGAAATATACGTATATAAATAAAGGAAATATACGTATATATATACGTATATTTCCTTTATTTATATACGTATATTTCCTTTATTTATATATATATATACTCAACTCTTGACTCGGCTTAAAAGTCCGTACCGGCCTTTACTTTCGCAATCCGTGGTCATAGTCACATACTTCTAATTACAGAAGTGTTTTGAATGACGAATATATTCATATTTTCGCAATGTCAAATTTAAAAAAAAATTAATTTTCGACAGATAGCGAGGTCCAATTTTTAATCCGGTCTTCCAGTTCTTATACATATATTTGGGAAAATTTTATATCCGTTATGAAAAAATGAAAATATAAGGAATTTAACTCCCGTCTGACAAAAATTGACCGGGATATTTAATTTTAAAATTTGCTATTTATGATGTTATTTTAAATTGACTCGTGGGATCGGTTAATTACGTTAGAATAATTTCAGGAAATAGTTTAAATTAAGTGCAAAAGAGAAATGTGTATATTTTAATGCGCCGTACAAGGAACTCATCTGATGTCCACATCAGATGTTTTTCCTTGATGAAACCATAACCACCCGCAGAAAATGATTAAAAAAAATATGAAAATGTAACAGTGCTTAACATGTCACTTCATGCGAAAGATGAGAAAAAAAATCGTTATTTCTTAACAATTTTACTCATAAAAAGGGTAATTATTACTTTATATTATTTCAGCTAACAATCACAGTACAGTCAAATATACTGTTTCATTTATTGGTTTAAAATAGTTTGCTTTGAAGTCCACATGGTATTCAAAAATGTTTCCGAATTTTCATTTTGACCCATGGGACCCCTAGAGAAGTTGCTTGGAACCCCAAGTTTCCGCAAAACACAATTTGAAGACTATATCATCACACTTATGTACTGTTTCAGCAGCATAACTTTGTAATTGCAAATTGTATTGTATATTTTAGATGTCCGACTGACGTTACGATCATGGGAAGTTTAGGTAAAGCGGCCAATTCGGGCAAGACATTACTGGCTCCCTTCGAAGCTTTCAAGTTCCCGACATCAGATATCGTCCAATTCAAAGCCTTGGTGACACCCTGCCTGCCCAGCTGTGAACCGGTAAGACAAAAACGCTAAGTAAGAATTTATTATTATTTCCGCGCAAGTGGAGCAAACCCCTTCCACTTTATCGATTAAAGACATCGGTTTAGGAAATCGCAAAGACATGAGTACTCGCACTGTGTATCTGAAGTGCACCAGGAAAAACTAAGTATGCTGAGAGGTCATCATTTGTTTCTAGCGGAGACTGAGTTCTTTAACTGGTAAAGGGTACCATTGTTCTTAAGTGAAGACAAAGATAAATCGATGAACGGGCAACTTGGAAGAGGTACCGGTACACTTTTTCAAGCTGCCTGCTTTTCTTCAAAGCACAGCGGTACCATGACGTCGCGGCACCGCTGAGCCTCGACGAACGGCGAGGCGCCCATGTAAAAGTCTTAATCTTGACGAACAGCCACCAACTTACAAAAAAGTGCCAGCACCTTTTAAGTCGACCTTCGTTCGCCAAAACACAGAGTACCCTGGCATAAAGATACAAATGGGCCTCCTCATCGATCCATCCTACAAGAACGCAACTCCCCATCAAGGCTACCGAGACACCCCTATGAAGGTTTTTGGCGAATAATTGCTTACTTGAAGAAAGGTGCCGGCATCTTTATAATATTTTATGAAATAATCCGGGATATGAAAATTCTTTGGTTTCATGCAATGGAGTAAAGAATTAGATCCAACAATTATGAATTACGAGGGGATTCAGACATTGAATTTAATACTGTTTACCATTATTTTTTGTTTTGATATTTTAAAGTGTCAATAAGTCTTTTTCTTCTTGTGAGTTTATCATTTATTGCTGCATGAATTCTACAATTATAAGACAATTATTTAAAACATTAATTTAAAGTATTTAAAACATTAATTATTTAAATTCTACAATTATTTAAAACATCTATATTAAATAACAAAATAGCACCTGCGCCTTGGGTATTTTTCAAAATTCCAGACAGCTCAATCGACTCTTGAGCGATGATGCATTCTTAAGCAATGATGCATTCTTAAGTTGTTATAAAAAGTTAAGTTACTTTATAAGGTATTTTTCCCGCCTTATGCATGCCTTCGTGGTGTACTGGCCAGCACACTGGCGCGTATTCGAGAGGTCCGAGTTTCGAGTCCCGGCGAAGACATTGCTCATTTTTCATGATCTCTGCTTCAAAATAACCTAATGTCTCTACAGTGGCGCCCGAACTAAAAAAGGTGGTTGATGATGATTCTCCACCACAAGGATTTGCGATTGGGTCTCCTACTCCCCAGTCGCCCTTTAAAAGGGGGGGTATATAAGGTATTCCTCCCGCCTTCTTAGGCTTTCGTGGTGTAGTTTGCCAGCACACTCGGCGCGTATTCGAGAAGTCCGAGGTTCGAGTCCCGGCGAGGGCATTGCTCATTTTTCGTGTCTTTTGCTTCGAAATAACCTAATGTCTCTACAACGTTTTCGTCATTTCTTGAAAGGCGTAAGTTACTTTTCAGTCATATTTTAAAAGGCATAAGTTACTTTTTTGTTATCTCTAAAAAACAAAGCTTATTTAACAAAACATTTGTCAAATATTTTCTGCCATTTGTGGAATACTTCTGAAGTCACATCTGCCTCCCGAGGCAGACGCCCTCTTCGCTCCCTCTAGCTATGTTACTGTTTGCGTTATGTTTACTATGAGAGCATCAATGTTCCTTGGTTTAACAATGAACACTTCAGAATTTCAGAAAGATCCAGAGACTGCTAAGTCTGGAAAATGTATCAACACGGATCATCGCCTTTAGAAACCATATAACCAGGACACATTTGCTGAAGCGCAGTTATAGATTCTGTGGCAGAGTGTGATGTTGTCTCATCTTGTTGGAATTATAATCTTTCAAAATCTTAACTATTGCCAAATTTCTTTCTGAAATTTCAGTTTGATAGAAAACAAGTATTGAAACATCGTCGTAGTCTTCTTTGCCTTTCAGCTTCATAAGCAGGATAACTGATATTAACGTAATGTACTGTTGTGAGTGCAAGGTTTCGTATTCGACTGAATGCACACAGAACAGTTGATAGCTTGATAAAATTTATCTTTTCAAAAGAAACACTTTACAGTTCTGGAACTTTTCACAAAAGTACTCGTACAGCTCTTCTCAGTATAACAGAGCACAATCAGTAGTTACCAGTTCAAACCACTAAGAATGTTAAACACAACGCAATGCAAAGTGCATCTAAAGAGCGAAGCGTGCACGGAGATCTCTATACTGCGAAGTCAACTCTGAACTAAAATGTTTCAATTGGTCTTAAATAGCTTTCACCCGGCCGCCTGGAATTTTTTATTACCTTCCATTTCTTGAAGTTACTGGTAGGCATATACGGTTAAAGTTACATTTGGGCCAGATACAGATAGTTACATACAGCGATCAATTACAGTACTGGTTACAGTTGTACAAGGATGAGACCAAAATGTCGCCAGATGGTCGCCAAGCTTGGCGAGTTTTGCGAGCTTTCGCCAAATTTGACGAAAAAATTAGTCGCTATCGCCATCTTGGCGATATCTCGCCGATTAAACGAGATAGCCATTTATCTCAATGTTAAATGGATTAGTCCCTGTAATCTATTTTTTTTCGCGGAGCTTTGACTTTCAGTCATTTCATGTTACATTACAAAAGATACTACAGTTTCACATATAATTTCACTAAAATTATTTACATGCATACAAAGTTCGTAACAATACGTATTGGACCCAAATCAAATTATGTGCTAAGAATACAGGAATTCAAACAGACATTATGTTGTCCACAGAAGAGTGTTACTCAGTGATTCTGAGCTGCCCCCCCCCGGTACTGAAAAAACAGTCAAATACCGAGAATATTTCAATGTTTTTTAGAAAATAAGAGGTTAAAGAGAGTGAGCAAGAGGCTAAGACTGTTATAATGAATATCGTAATATAGAAAAAAAAGAATCAGTTGGTAAGAAACTACTTGTTGGCAATGAAAAACAGCTAAGGACAATTTTATAACTTTGAAAAATGACTCTTTTTTTTTTCCTTTCCTACGAATAGTAAAACTGAGGAGAAGTAATTTAAAAGTCATAAGAGATATAAATATTTGGGCTGTATTTCATGATGCTGGTTTCGAACTGGAAAAGGGTCAGATTATCGTGCATCTTTCACGTGATAGGTTACCTCATCCAACAGTTTAATGAAGTCAAATTTCTTTTACTGGAATTTCTTAAAATTTCATAGACACTGAGATAGAACAGGTGTAGACTTATAGGTGTAGAAAAATGTGGAAAAAAGGGCGTTTTGAAATTTGAATACTTGCAAAATTATGGCCTTTGTAAAAAGTGCCGATTTGGCATAAGAAAGAAAAGCCAGACGGATTCTTATTTACATTTTATTCCATTCCTTTAATGAGATTTTACTTTAACACGCTTTAATTGATGTTTTAGTAAATGGTGTTAATGTTTTCCTTAACGCGTTAAGGTAAGAATTTTGTGGATGTCTTAATAGGGTAAGTTTGATGTATTTGATATCACAGAGATCTTGACTGTATATTTTAATTTTAGGTGGAATGCAGCGTACAAAGCCACGGACAAACCCGCGATTTCATGTCCATGGGCCGCCGAAAGAGGCGTGGAGCATCATCCTATAATGTTTCACCCTACGGGGTAGGAAGCGTAGGCAGAGTGCCCGACGACGACATGGTGGTCGTTCAGACGATCCAGATAACGGACAAATTTGGATTCGAGAAAGAAGATAAACTTCCCCACAGGAAGAACAGAGACGAAAATAATGGTGAGTACTGAAATCGATATGCTGTAGCTTAATTTTAGGAAAAGAACGTCTTCAACCATTTAAAATATTTTTAGACATTTAACTAACTCTAACACAACTTATAAATTTTGTGAGATGCTATATTAAGAACTATTACGTGCAAGCAGAATTTAACGCTGCGCAAGTCTGAGTTTACTGGAATCACTGCGTATAACCTTAACTAATATACAACTCAAAACATGAAGGTACGCTAACATCTAAACAAATATGCAACTGGCCTTCTCAGAGCCGATGACTATTCTAATTGTTCGATCAATTAATCAGACACGAGAAAGTACTCTATCTCTGAAAATGACTATTTGCACCTAAAGGAAGGCTGTCAGACTCACAGCTGCTTAGCACCGCGGGAAGAACTTCTCAAAAGCGAAAAACATTTACGTCATTTGTAACAAATCTCATCAGGATTCGACATTAATTGCAGTTATAAATCGCAGTACTTAACCTTACTATGGGGTAACTGAGGTTTGTATAAATTTCGGAATAGACTAGTTATTGTGATGGAAGGCAAAAAGAAAGTGATTTTTGACATCCCTTTGCAGTAAATGTTTTACCTCTTTAAAACTGTAAAGTTAGAACAAGTATTAATCCGAGTGTGCCAGATCTGGAGAATATGGTGGGTGTGGCAGCACGTACGATGCAGGCTCTAATTACTTCTGATATTTTGCCAAACTTGTGAGAGGTCTAGCATTTTCATGGTGAAAACACTGCCCCTTTTCTTTTGATCATTTCTTGCCACTGATTTTTGATGGTATCGCTCCTTTTGTCGAATTGGTGTCAGTACACTTTCGAATCAGTTGGAATTGCCTGGTAGAAGCTTCCTCCGCCCTCCACCAAAATATATCCCTTAAAATCCCACGAAACAGAGAGCATCACTTTTTTAATGAAATCGAATTTTCTCTTCTATTCCGCGATCGCTTGCGTTCGACATTGTTGTAAACAATCCGTTTCTTGCCGCCAGTTAAAGTTCGCTTCATAAATTGATCATTTTCTTGACGTTTGAGAAGCAATTTACAAACAACAGTGCGGCAGAAGCAAATTTCCTTCTATAAAAACATGTGAAACCGATATATCGATCTTTAAAATGAAATCATGTCATTTCACATGATCATAAATGGTTGAATTAGGCAAATTTTATCTCCACTTATTAGCACTGATGTCAACATATCTTTTCTATATTCGTCACATATTTTTGTTCTTGCTTGAACAGCATTCTTACCTTTTTGATAATAAAACAGCCAAATATGTACCGAAATGCTGTTTTTGATTTTCCGTATTTGATGGAATACCAAGATAACACCAAATAAATAAGTAAATAAATAATTCTTTGGAAAAAAAAAATCTAAAAGCGTTCAGATTTTAAGGGTCGCTCTTTTAAAGTTTAATATGGTTTATCAGTAGATATTATCAACAGACATGGCTCAGGTAGAATAGCGAAACATTTTAGAGGATACTAGATGATAAACATGGAGACTAACATGGAAACGTTCTTTACCTCCTCTATGTTTGAAAAATGAAAAAATATGTAACGTTATTCTATAAAAATATGAAATATCTTTAATTTCATATATCGTATATTATGTGCATTTTTATTTAAATTAATCAATCAGAAGCAGATTAAAAAATAAAATAATAATAATAATAATCTTACAAAGTAAATCTATTGCTTTTAAATAGCTTAGCTTTTGTATCCAAAATAGACAGATTCAGTTTGAAAGATAAACATCTTACATTTACCAAATGGCAACAAACTCGAACAAAAAATCAAACAACGAATTTAAAGCGATTCAACGGAAAATTGTGTCTCGACACTAACAGCAGTAGTGGAATGAGAGTTCCAGGATAGGGAGTGCTATACTTTTAACATAGCACCCCCTGAAAACTAAATTTTTTCATAGCTCCCCTTAAAAACCTGATTTTTACTACACTGTAAGCTGTAGCGACGGATAAGAAGGAGTGTTTATTGATTCTTCATTTAGCTGATAAGATGGCGTCACACTTTGATAAGAGATTATCTTTTCTTGATTTACCAGAGGTTCTTCGTTTATCAATTTTTATCCTTCATATTTTTCTTCGCATTCCAGCTGTTTTACTACATATATGATGGTTATCTCCTAGGTTCCCTTAACGGCGCTTATTTTTGAATTTAATAATTGTGTGGGGTTTTACTTATTTAATTCTAAAGTTCTAACTTAAAACCCCATGAACACTAACAAGCGAATAATTGCTTAAGTGTGTGAACAAAACACGTAAGACTTAAAGAGGGTTTACAACCCTTTATATTTCAGTATATTTACAATCAGTTCCTACTTAGAACTTTACACAAAGTCTCCACTCGGGCTTCAACTTAAAATAATAATAATTTAAATTAAATTAGCTTAACTAAGCTATTTGAAAGGTATAGCCGAAGCTATCAGAAATCTAGGTATAGCCGAAGCTATCAAATATCTAACTAGTTGGCCCCTAAGTATTCATTAAATCGGCGAAGCCAAGCAAGGGCCTAAGGTCTGGCCGAGCGTAATAACTAAAAATTAGCCAAATGCAAACGCGCGCTAGTCAGGAATTAGACTCTCTCTCTCGAAGTCGGTGAAGTATCGACTTAAATAGTACTCGTTCTCACTTGCATTAACTGCGTTTCTGAAATTACATTCTGGGAGGAAATTGTAAGCTGAAATTAGAATAAGATAGGAACGATACAAAATTTAAAATAACTGTTAATAAACTTAGGATAAACGTTACAATTGATTCGGAAGGCCTTCATTTCAGATGTAAATTTCTAATTTTTCCGTATACTTTAAGGCTTATAATTTAATAAATACTCAGAAATTTTTGCCTTATTTCTTACATCTGTTCATAATATCACTTACATTCCATAATGTTAATTACATTACTCATTTTCATTATTAAATTCATTTTACCCAGAATTAATTTGATACTTATTAATGTTAATTTAATCGATATATTTTACCAGCGCAACTACTAAAATAAGCATTTTTATTTATTATATTATTCAATTTTATGTAATTTTTGACTTTTTTCTTGCTTTTTAACGTTTGTGATCTTCAACATATTGTGTATTTCAACTTATTTTTTACATTTTGTGATCATATAGATGACCTTTACTTAATCTTAGATGTAAAATTTTAGCTTGTTTAGTACATTTTAACCATCATTATATTTAATGTATTCTAATATTTCGCTAATTTATTATATTTTCATTCTGTATACATGACTTTTATTTGAATTCTTTCATACATTTTAACTTTCATAATTTCCAATATAGTAGTAATTTTAACATAATTCCTATATTTTCAAATAATATACTTGTCTTTTATTTAATTTTAGATGCAAATTTTGTCTTTTTTTCTACTTTTCAACGTTTTTAGTTTCCAACATACTCTGAGTTTTAACTAATTTGTTGTATTTTCACACGATATACATGACTTTCATTTAATTTGTAACAACTTTCATACGTTTTACCTTCGTGATTTCAAACATGCTCTTAATATTACCTTAATCCTCTATTTTCTAACCATCTATATATATATATATATGTATGAGTTTTATTTAATTTTTAACTTGTTTCGTACATTTTAAACTTTCATAATTTTTAAAGTACTCTAATTTTGAACTTGTTTATTACATTTTACCACCATACATAACAACTTTAATTTTAGATGCAATTTTATACTTTTTTGACACTTAGTTTCCAACATGCTCTAAATTTTAACTCATTTTTTTTTATAATTTTCGATCGTAATCATGCTTTAAATTTGAGTATTTCAGCTAAATTTACTTGCTAAATTTAAATGTTTAAATTTCTTAAACGTATAGATCGTTTACAATTAAGCATTCTATTTCATAACCGATAACTTTTATTCACATCGAATTCATTGAATAGCCCTTACTTAGTTTATATTTTATAGTACTATTTTAATTTGCCAGTTCTATAATACATCATTTTATATTAGACTTACCATAACTAATTCCACTATTTTACTTCATTATTATCTTCATTCGAGTTTTCAAACTTTAACTCTTTCTAACTTTAACTTCTTTTTAAACTCAGGACATTTAAAGCTTAAAAATAATGATATGGATGTAGTCAATTAGCAAAAAATAATGAATTAAAAGGTATTAAGCGCTCAAAATAATAAGAAACATTTCTGTATGTGTACATGAAACAGTGAATATGGTTCTAAAATTATGGATGAAAGTTGAGATTTCATTCTAAAAATTCGGAATCCATCAAGCTAGCTTAATAAGAATCGAGGTTCAAAACTCGACATTGATGATATTGAAGCGCTTGAAAGCATGCATTCAGATATAAATGATGGAAAAAATAAAAGGAAATACTAGAATATGCAAAAATGTTAGAAAATTCGAATGAAGTTAATAATGAAGTAAAATAGTAGAATTAAATACAGAATGATATATTGTAGAATTGGCAAATTAAAATAGTACTATAACATATAAAATAAGTAAGGGCTATTCAACGAATTGGATGTGAATAAAAGTTATCGGTTATGAAATAGAATGCTTAATTGTAAACGATCTATACGTTTAAGAAATTTAAACATTTAAATTTAGCAGAAATACTCAAATTAAAAGCGTGATTATGATCGAAAATTATAAAAAAAATGAGTTAAAATTTAGAGCATGTTGGGAACTAAGTGTCAAAAAAGTATTAAATTACATCTAAAATTAAATAAAGTTGTCGTGCACGGTGGTAAAATGTACTAAACAAGTTCAAAATTAGAGTACTTTAAAAATTATGAAAGTTTAAAATGTAAGAAACAAGTTAAAAATTAAATAAAACTCATATATATATGGTTAGAAAATAGAGGATTAAGATAATATTAAGAGCACGTTTGAAATCACGAAGGTTAAAACGTATGAAAGTAGTTACAAATTAAATGAAAGTCATGTACATCGTGTGAAAATATAACAAATTAGTTAAAACTAATATGATGAGTATGTTGGAAACTAAAAACGTTGAAAAGTAGAAAAAAAGATAAAAATAACACCTAAAATTAAATAAAAGGCAGGTATATGATCTGAAAATATAGGAATTATGTTAAAATTACGACTATGTTGGAAATTATGAAGATCAAAATGAATTAAAGAAATCAAATAAAAGTCATGTATACAGTGTGAAAATATAATAAATTAGTGAAATATTAGAGTACATTAAATATAATGATGGTTAAAATGTACTAAAAAAGCTAAAATTTTACATCTAAGATTAAGTAAAGGTCATCATCTATGTAATTACAAAATGTAAGAAATAAGTTAAAAATACAGAATATGTTGAAGATCACAAACGTTAGAAAGCAAGAAAAAAGTTAAAAATTACATCTAAAATTGAATAATATAATAAATAAAAATGCTTATTTTAGTAGTTGCACTGGTAAAAATATCGAGTAAATTAACATTAATAGGTATCAAACTAATTCTGGGTAAAATGTATTTTATAACGAAAATGAGTAATGTAATTAAGATTACGGAAAGTAAGTGATATTATGAACAGAAGATTTAAGGAATAAGGTAAAATTCTGAGTATATATTAAATTACAAGCCTTAAAGTATACGGGAAAATTAAAAATTTACATCTGAAATGATGGCCTTCTGAATCAATCATTAAATTAAAAAATAAGCGCTGTTAAGGGTACCTAGGAGATAACCATCATATATGTAGTAAAACAGCTGGAATGCGAAGAGAAATGTGAAGGATAAAAATTTATTAACAAAGAACCTCCTATAAATCAATAAAAGATAATCTCTTATCAAAGTGTGACGCCATTTATCAGCTAAATGAAGAATTAATAAACACTCCTTCTTATCCGTCGCTACAGCTTACAGTGTAGTAAAAATCAGGTTTTTAAGGGGAGCTATGAAAAAATTCAGTTTACAGAGGGTGCTATGTTAAAAGTATAGCACTCCCTGTCCTGGAACTCTCATTTCTACTACTAACAGCCCTTTTCGGCTTTAAAAAAAAAAAAAACTACACAAAATCAAACAAAAAAAATATTTCATAAATAAGCATTGAAATGTCAGATCTCAAAATCTAATGATAATACGGTATGATATGAAGCTGGCTCGTTAAAAATGCAATTAATCTCTCTGGTGTAAAGAAAATAAAAGAAATTGCCCTCCGAACAACCCATTAAAATATTAAAAACTGTGAAACAATAACGTAATTATCACAATATGATTTTTTGGTACTAGACAATTCTTTGGTACTAGTACCATGAGACTAATTTCCTGTCGATGCCAAGTCATAACTGTTCGAAAGGACAGGAAGCCTCATAAAACTACTATAGTATAAAGGTGCCTGCATCCTACATAGCAAAAAAACCTCTTTCAGCATCCCGAATTCCACTGAATATTAGACGGAAGGGAGTGGAGAAAATTCGAGAAATTGTGAGAATATATTTATTATATTTAACTTTTATGTGTGGGTTTCCGGAGACTTGAAAATTATTTCAAGGATTTCTGTGAGGCTAAAAAGTTGAGAAACACTGCTCTAGAGTAGTATTTACTAAACTGTGTTCCACAAATGGTCACTGTTTCACTAAAAATTATAAAACTGAGGTTAGACAACAATGAAACATTGTCCGCTTTTATGTATAAACACACCTTAAAACAACTTTTAAAAGAAGTTTAAAGATAAAGGATAAATTTTACTTCCTTTTGGGATAATTCATTTTTCCACATAACGCTGCAACAAAATCCAAATATAGAAAACAATTTGATGCTGCATCTGCTATAAGAATTCAGATTTCTAACATAGTGCCCGACATTGAAAAATTTTGCATTTCGAAGACTCAAACACATCGAAGTCATTCGAAATTTAAAATGTTTTAATTTTTTTTAACATTATTTGCTACATTTAATTAATTTTCTGTCTCAGTTTTTGTAAAATTAAAAATTAAGAAACATTTTTTAAAAGTATAATAGTGGTTCACATTTGCTTTCGAGCACTATGAAATGAAATCGAAATGCTTTCGGGCACACAAAGTGTCAGTTACTAAACATTATACATTAAATATTAGTGAATATTGTCAAGTTACTATTAAATATTATCAGTTTCTAAATATTAGTGAAATTTATTTTTCTTTCAGATAGATTATGGATCATCTTTTTAGTCCAAAGGGGCAATTTGTTCAGAAGGACTACTGTTTTCGTTTCGGCATTTTGAGTCGGAAACATTAAATGCCGTTTTACTTTTCAAACTGTTGCGACCAAATATTGCAGCCTTGTATTATATTTAATTAAATAATGAAGTATCTGCATAAATGTATGCATTTTTCTCGCATTGTCAAAAAACAACGGTACGTAGAGCCATCAAATTTTCAATAACGGACGTTTCCATCCGAGTATGGGTGAAATGCGGGGAGGCTCGATCCGCCTAGTCTTTAAAAGACCAAATGATCTTAAAAAGGTCTACCTACCCGAGTATGGGTTGATTGATTTTGGGGCGCAGCCCCCTGTCCACCCAGCTAGAAAATCCAGCCATTAGACAAAGAAAAGGGGGCAGGCCCAAGCCAACAACGAACAAACAGCTAACAATGAACACATCCCAAACAAGAGTAATAAAAAACAACCATTCACTCAACAAACCCAAAATTAAGATAAAATACAAACACAAGAAGAACGAATACAAAATAAAACATATCTCCTCGTAACTTTTCCTCAAAACCTGTATAAACCCGAGTATGGGTATCTGAAAGCCCAAATTTGGAATTTATTTTATTATCTATTTCATATTTTGTAAAACTTTAACGAATTTTTGATTAACAAACTCAACGATTAAAGTAGAATAGCACGCAGAACAAGCATTAATCTAGAAGTCAAACAAACATCGAAACTAGTCCTGTAAAAATTTGCAAATATAACGCTGATTTTTGTTGCTTGACTTCTAGATTAAAAGTCGACTATTTCAAAGCGAACAATGGCAACACTGTACGGGGGAAAATATATATATATATATATATCCAGTGCGCGAGACTGCGTGTCGGAAATTCTAAAAATATGCTCATTTTAAAATTATTTTGCGATATTGCTCTTGAACTGAATTTTATGGTTTAAATGCAAAGAACATATTTAATAAATAAAGGTAACGCATAAAGCGTTAAAAAACGCCCCTTAGTAATTTAAAATCTGAAACCTTTCAGATTATTATTATTATTATTGAACCTGCTTCTTGTTTTGAAAAAAAATTATTCAATTTTGGCAAATAAAATAACTTTCAATAGCTCCACCAAATTTCCATCGTTTTTTGACGTCAAAGCGTGACAAAAAAGTGGCAAAAAAACTGAATTTTTTACATCAAAAGTATTTCGGATATTTCAAATACTTTTACCATTTTTAAAATAATGAATAATTAAATTTTTGATAGAACTTATTGCTAAATTGTAGTAGCTTGTCATGTTAAGTTCAAATGTGGAACTGTTATAACATAATATTTTGCTAAATTTATCTATCAAAATGCTGTATTTTTGAAATTATAATACTTCCAAATATAACGAATATGCCAAATAAATATAGAAAAATATTCCAAATATATAATAATCAAAATAGAGCGATAATTTTTATGATGCAATTTCATTTAAAACAAAAAATTTTAAACAAAAAACAGAGTACACCAATACATTTTAACAAAACTTTCGAGTGTTTAAATTATTATGTGAGTTACTAATTAACACTTTTGGAACAAATTATTTTAGTGCAAGGAATATTTTCGTTATGCTTATTTTGCAGCAAAGCAAAGCTTAAAATAGAGAAAAAATAATACAAGTTTGTTCAATACGGCCTATCCGCTCAAACAATCGAAATGAAATTTCAGGTAATGTTGTTTGAAGATATGTGCCCGAGAATGCGATCATTTAAAACAGTAGAGCTCTCACAGTTACGGTGACAGTGAAAAAATTTCGAGATTTTCGAATGGCAACACCCACTTTTTTTTCCTGCACAAACTGATCAGCGCATCAAAAAACCATAAATGGCGTTGGAACAACACACGTATCACGAAAATTGCCGGCGTAAAACATTTACAAAGAAGAGCATTGTAAAGGACAAATGATAACATAACAGGGGAGGAGGAGACTTTCATTGGAATTACAAGTTTTCAACGTGTACAACGTTTTAGGATAGAATCCCCTCCCATAACTTTGCAATTTCGTGGCCACCGCGATCCCCCAACCTGGTTCTGGAGTTATCTGAAATCTAAGGCATACACATTTAATCCACGCGGTTTTTCAGAACTGAAAGATGCCATAAAACGTGAAATTATGCAAATTCCTTCTGCGATGTTATATTCGTCAATATTGCCAATTGTCTGCGAAGATGGACATGCTACCGGGAATTTTCGTCATATGTGTACCCTTTCAGCGCCATTTATGGTTTTTGAATGCGCTGATCAATTTGCACAGGAAAAGAAGTCGGTGCTGCCATTCGAAAATTTCGAAATGTTTTCACTGTAACAGTAACTGTTATAGCTCTATCATTTAAAATCTTCACAGTCTCGAGTGCATACGTTTAAATAATTACATCTGTAATTGCATTTCGATTAATTGAGCGGACAAGCCTCTGGGGGTTAATAATATCCGGGAATTTTTTTAATGACCTTTACGAATTTCATACTTCAAAGAAAAAAAATGTACATATATTTTGTTTTTACAGAAGAATCGAAGAAGGAAAGCAGCTGCGTAAACCTCGTCGGTCTTATCGTTGCATCCTCCATGTTTTTAGTCGCTCAGCTGCTATTAATTCTTGCATGGGCTATTATGTGGCAAAGGAGGAAAAGAAGCAAACTGGATGATGACTCTACAACCAGTACACGTTCGTTTGGATCACAGTATTTCATGGGCAGGCATTAACTTATTTATATTATTATTATTATTTTCAATTTCGCCGAAACGTGTCACAAAAGCAGGACGACTTGCTGAAGAACACGAAGGGAAAAAATAAACTGCTTTACATGGAATTAATTTGTGTGGTTGATGAACGAGGATCTATTAAATTGTTCTGTTATTGTTTGCAAACTATCATCCTCCAATTATTATTATTATTATTTATAGCGAGTGATATTTATTTTAAGTTATTGACATTTCACATTTCCTTCGCCTAATCAACGTAATTTGCCAAAGAATGGTGTTTTGAAGAAATAGTTGTATAACTTTTGTTTCTGTTTGTGATTGTATTTCGCTCATCTGTTTGTTTGTAATTTTCTAAACGTGTCAATTGTTCGAATGTTTTATTTATATTTCGAGATTTGATCCTTATATTTCGCTTGTATTAACATTCTGAGGAATTTCGAAAAGCTTGTAAAAACTAGGCAGCATTCAAAATTAATTATTTAGTTTAGATATTTTAAATACGTTTTTAAAGATTTATATATGTTACAGATCATAAAAACTGTGAAAATTTATGGTGGTTGTTTATATTATTATTGTCTATCGATGAAGCTAGAACATAAAAAAGAACATTAGATAAGGATGCCATCTTTTAAATATATTTTAAATTCCAATAGTTTTATAATGTTTTGTAATATTTAGTATAATGCTGAATATTTATTAATATTTTATCATCTTATTATTAAACTATGAGAGTTTTATAATATTTTGTAATACTATGAACTTTCATTATAAATACTTTACGAAAGTTATAATGTTTTACAATACAACTTAATGAATCAGATACGTATTCTATTTACAGAAGTGATTAGCAGCCAGTGAAAAGAAAAGTACACACATTTGCATTTGTATTATTTTAAATTACAGAGTATATTAACATTTTAAAACTATTTTTTTTTCTATTTTAATGCTGCTGAAACTTAAACAAACAACATTAAAATTTAAACAAACAAAAAGTTAATTATTTTTATAATGATGTATTTCAGTCTTTTCTCTTTTATTCTTACAATATGGTGCGTACATGAAACGTGTACAACTGCAGTTCATTGCATAAACTGTTGAATATTACTGGCATTTTTAATTATGTACATAGTCTATTTATGATTTCATGCACTCATTTTTCTAAGTGGAGTTAGCAGGGGTATTTATGTAACGTGCGTTTGTATTTATTATTGCTCGAGCATTTTTATTGTAAGGTTTCATGATTTGGGGATTTTCATTCTGATCATTCATTTTATTTATTTTCATAAGAAATCAGGATAAAAATGTGAAATATGTAGGAATTTTGAGACCTGCTATATATTTTCAAATAAAATATTTACGTCCTACACAAAATATATAGCACGACTCAGAAGAACTGTGATCTTGAGGTATAAGATATTTCTAATTAGACAAATATGTTATTTATTGCACAATGGAATGTGCTTTGTAACTGGTATTCTTGCCACTCAGGTTAGTTTATAAGGAAGCTTGCTTATGTAATGAGATTTTAGCAATACAATAAATTATATTTATCTTTTGTACAAAATTTTGTAATAAAATATTTGAAATTTAGTTGGTTGTCTTATTCGAAAAATTCTTTATTTTCTTCATACAAATTTATAGATATTTTGAAATGCTTGTTCTGACTAAACAAATTACGAAATTTCCATACATGGAACATACATTATTCTAATTCTATATTGTTCATCAAAGCTTTACTGCACTTATTTTACCTCTTATCTCTATACAGTGGCTTACATTTGTTTCCGGGCACTTGAGTTTTTCAGTTTTATTTGCAAATATCAATTAATAAAGATTAGTGAAATTACTTTATTTTTTTCTCACAAACAAGCAGCATTTAAAACCTGTTTGTTTTGAAGAAAAAAAAGTTACTCAAAATATTCTGGTAAAAATATAATTTGTTCAAAAGTTATGAAAATGAACTTAGAAATCTATTCGAACATTTTTAATAAATAGTTTATATTTAATATAAACATGAAAATAACGGGATATTGAATATTCGTTAGTTATCCTTTAGCTACATTTACATTTTTCATGCGCTTTGGTAATAAACATTATTTTCAAGTAATATTTTCGCTTAAGAATGTTCCCTTCCTCAGTAAGAATTACTGTTATTAGAACTTTCGAAGGAATATCATGTTTCTTATTTTCGCTAATTCACTCCGTACATATTCGGTAGGATTTAAGTCCGGAAAATACACAGGCGTTTTGATAATTTCGGGATAGTTGCATAATGACCAGAAGCGAACATTTAAGGCTGTATGTTTAGAATCGTTATCCTGGTAGAACTTGAATGTATTTTGTATTCCAAGTTTTCCTGCAAATTCTTTCAGATATTCTCTAAGAATATTTATATACAGGGTGGTCGTAAAAATCTTTCCCAAAATATGAATCACTCGCGCAACCAATCGAAATGAAATTTCAGTTTTTGTTATTTGAAGATATGCGCTCGAGATTGGGATGATTTAAAATAATAGAACTCTCACTGTTACGGTTACAGTGAAAAAATTTCGAAATTTTAGAATAGCAATATTTACTTTTTTCTTGAGCAAACTGATCAACGCATGGAAAAACCACAAATAACGTTGGAACGATAAACGTGTGACGAAAATTGCTGGCGTAAAACATTTGCAGAAAAGAGCACTGTAAAAGATCAATGAAAAATACAAGAGAGGAGAGAGAAAAAACTTTTATTAGAATTACAAATTTTCAACGTATATAACGGTTCAAGATATACTCATCCGCCCGTAACTCTGCAGTTTCGTGGCTACCGCGATCTGCTGACCTCACCCCAATGGATTTCTGGTTCTGGGGTTATCTGAAATCTAAGCTATGCCCATCAAATCCATGAGATTTGTCAGATTTTGAAAGATGCCATAAAACGTAAAGTTATACATTCCTACTGAGATGTTACGTTCGTCATTGTTGTGAAGAATCTCCCACACGCAATCGTCCGCGAAAGTGGACACGTTGCAAACTTGCAGTTCCAATTAAAAGAATAAAAATTCCCTCTCCTCTCTTATATTGTCATTCGTCCTTTACAATGCTGTCCTTTGCAAATGTTTCACACCGGCAATTTTTGTCATAAAGGTACAGTTCCAATACCATTTATGCTTTTTTCAATGCGCTGATCAATTTGTGCAGGAAAAAAGTGGGTGTTGCCATTCGAAATTTTCTCGCTTTAACCTTAACCGTGAAAGTTCTATTATTTTAAATTCGCAATCTCGAGCGCATACCTTTAAATAACAATATCTGAAATTCCATTTCGATTGGTTTGAGTGGACAGGCCGCTAGGGGTTCATAAAATGGGAACTTTTTTATGATCATTCTGTATTTATATTGACTCATATTATTTCCTATAAAAGCTAAATTTCCTATTCCAGAGGAGTGAATCTTCTCCATATCATTCTGCTTCTATGTCCTTGACCAGCAGGCAATGGGTTTTTCGGATTTAATTTTTCATTCGGCTTTCGCGTTTGGGTAATTTGTCCTTTGAATCCATATGTATCAATTTCGACTTTTCTTCAAATATAACATCATTGCAATGTTATACATCTTTGATTACCATGGATTTTTGGGAACTCCAGTCGTATTTTCTTTGCTTTCTTGTTGACGAAGAATTTCCTTGTTGCTAATTGCCCATCGCACCCATGTGACGTAATGACTGCTCATCAATATCATGTTTCATTTTTATTCTAAACCGTTCTTTTAAATCCATTGCACGTTTGATAGGTCTAATTTTTCAAGTCTTGCTGATTTTTGCATAAATGATTGCATAAATTTATGTTACTTTGGTGTTAAATACTCCACTGTATTTTCAACAATTCCATGCAATTTAACACGTAATTCCTAATTATTCGTTTCTCCTCAGCATTTCGTTCTTCTTGTTTCTTCTTGAAAATGTCGATAATTCTTTTCAGTTCTTGGTCAGCATGTTGTATCATTAGTATTTGCTCTTCTTCGATTATAGACTGGCAAACTTCTAAATTTTCAGCAATTCTTGTCTCGTGTCATCAGCTTCCGATACAGGACCTCTGCTCAAAGCATCAATATGGGAACGCCGATTAAGAACTGTCTTAATCTACCCAACGTCCGTACGATTGCGATTAACTCCAATTTTCTGGAATGATACTTTCTCTCTGCTTTTGTTGTTTTCTTACTGACGCAATAAACAAGATGCCATTTTCCATCTTCATCACGTTGCATTAGTATTCCACTCAAATCTGCGCTTGCATCACAATGGACTTCAATATCTGCATGCGGTTGATAGTGAGCTAATATGGACTTATCAGTCAGTTGTTTAATAGGTCGAACGACTTCGTTTGTTCCTGCTTCCACTCGAAGTCTCGATTTTTCTCTGTCAATCCGGTCAAAGGTTCGCTGTGTAACGCATACTTTGGACAAATCGTCTGAAAAATCTAGTCAGACCCAAAAATCTTTGCACTTCATGCACATTCTTTGGTTCTAGAAATTCTGTTATGGCTTTTATTTTTCTAGAGCCCGATCGGATATCATCTTCGTTTATAATAAAACCCAAGAAATCTACTTCTCTTTTCCCAAATTCGCATTTAGATAATTTCAAGGTTAAGTTTTCTTTTCTTAGGCATTCTAAAACCTCCTTTAATTTCAAAATCATTTCTTCCCAAGATTTTGCAGGAATAAGTATATCATCCATATAACACAACACCTTAGCGTTCAGCAAGGAGCCTAGGATATACGACATTAGGCTTTGAAACTCAGCAGGAGCATTTACTAACCCAAATGTCATCCTTTCGAACTGTACTGTTTCATCTGGAGTAATGAACGCTGTCTTCAATTTAGCTTGTTCTCTTAACGGTATTTGTAAATAGCCGTGGGCTAAGTCCAGAGTAGTGAAAATTTTACATCCTCCTAAACACTAAAAGATCATCTATTCGAGGCAAAGGGAACTTTCCTTCATTGTCTGATTATTAAGTCTGCGGTAGACAATTACCAGTCTATGTTTCCCTATTTTTTTTCTTTACTAGTAACACTGGACTAGCGTAAGGCGATCTGGTTTCAGAAACTATCCCATTATCTTTCTATTCCTTAACAATTTCTTTTATTACATTACGTTCAGCTGCATTCGTTTCGTACGGACGAGAAAACACAGGCTTATTCCCGTCAATTTCTTTGATGTCTATTTTTATTACGTCTGTGCAACCTAATTCATTTAAATTAAGAGCAAAGCAATCCTTTAATTCATTTAACCATTTTAAGATATCAGTTCTTTTACTATCTGTAGTTATCTCATCAAATTTTATATCATCTAACTTAATTGGGTGAATATTTTGAGAAATGGAAAATTCATGGTTTCGTGCTTCATCTGTGTTTATATTAGGCACATCTATTTCCTTTAATTCCCAATCTTCTGTTATATCTATTACCCTACTAATACACTGGTTTGCTTTCAATCTGATGTTATTGTGTCCTATGTTCATAACTGGAACTTATTACTTGGTACCATCAGTTACTTTTATTACTGAATCCGGACTTCCATGCTTGTTTTGAAATAAAAGCAGTTCATTATTTATATCTGGAGTTGCAGAATGCACAAAGTTTATGGCGTTACTTTTTATTTCTATTGGTTTCTGAGAATATAACTTAATGTGTTTACTCTCCATTTCGTTTATCAATTGCGCGAATGGAATTTTATTAGCACACCATATGTTAAACGAATCCCCCTTTTTTCCCATAACCTAGCATTTGATTGTTTAAAATATTACTCTGCCAATAATTAGATCATACGGCTGTGCCTTATCATTTACGATAAACAAATTCGATTCGAGGTGAAACATGAACCCAAGGTCACAGCAGACGCGCGTTTAAATTTCGGATTCCAAAAAATTTTTTTGTTTCCGGTTGTACTGACAGTCGCAATTTCGAAGATTTTATAACACTGCTTCCAGTATCCATTAAAAATTCAATCAGTTCACAGTCATTAATTATTGCCTTCTTTAAACACGTCGAAACGTCCATGATTCATTGCAACAGTATTTTGACCTTTTATTTTATTATTCATCAACTCTTCGCGACTCTCTGTCTGACGCGGGAGGCATTTGCTGTCACAAATCAAACTAGAATGTTACATGACCGAACCATATGATTTTTTGCAGACATAAAAAACATCTTCTATTTCATTTTAAACTTTCCAGTTTCTGCTCACGTTCCTTATTACAATTTTCGGAACAGTGCTTAAAATTATTACAAAAAATGTAAATTTTCTGAAATGAGCTCAGTGCGGTTGCATTAGAAATCGAATCTTGATTTTTTCCTTTGAACTTCTAGAATCTATTCCCCTTTTCCAAAAATTTATTAAGGGACTGTGTATATTCTATGCTTTTAACGGTTTGTCGAAAGAAAAATGTTCGCTCTCGCGTTTCTATTTCTCTTCTAAGAAATTTTAATAATTCTGTTACATTCCAAGAATCGTCTTTTTCATGCTGTCTGTAAAAATCTAACACAATAGAATCTGGAATAAGTTTGGTTAGTAGTGGGAACAACAAACTTCCGCATGAATTCACTTCAACACCAAGAGTTTGTAAACCGCTTCAACACCAACAATTTTTGTTTTGGATTTCTATCGCATCGCATAACTCTCGTAACTTTTTCAAATACGAAGCCGATTTTACAGCATTTAAATTTAACAAATGGTTAATATGAGATCTTACAATAATTTCTTTTTTCCCATACCTTTCTTTAAGCAATTCCACTGCTAAATCATAATTATTTTCTGATACCAATTGTCCTTGAATACTAATTAAGGCTGGTCCTTTTAAGAAAGCTTTAAGATAATTATATTTATCTACTTTACATAAGCGTTTGTTAATGTGAATCGCATTATCAAACTGCGACCAAAATTCCTGAAACTTCTCTAAATTACCCTCAAACGGTTCTACATGAAGTTTCGGCAAATTTATTCTCGATTTCTCCGATTCACTATTCGAAATATGTGAAGAATTACTTTTTAACGACATATCTGCCTTATTTCTGAATTCTGGAGATAATTCTTGAATTTCGCTTTCGCGTAAATAATGCGCTTTCTATATTCCTGAATATTCTCGAGTTCTGTTTCGAGATCAGATACTTCAGGAATTAAATCCTCAATTTCTAGATCTAACTTAAATATCTGATCTGCTTTTTCTTGTAGATTCATTTCACATTCTTCTAATGATTTTGCATCTACAATATCCTGTTCCAACAATTCAGATATTCTGTTAATTACTTGTGTTGTTAACCTCTTCAATGATCTGCGTTTCGTTTTCGCTTTATCTAATCTAAAGCTTTCTTAGTATTCTCATTCACAATATTAACTAATAATATAATTCTATGCTTTTAAATTCTATACTCTGTTAGAATTATCAAAGGTATTTCAATATTATTACTCTATAGTTTGCATGCATTCAAATTTTTAAAATCGAAACTTACCACTTTTTCCACACTCATGGTATGCGAGTCATTCGATGGGCAAGTTTATCCAGATTATAATATCCCACTTCTAAATGTTATTGGATCTGTCATGATGGTTAGTGGTAAGTTGTGATTACCTTTCATTCTTCAGAATGAGTCTAGCTTTTTGATAAATTCTTTTATTGCTACACTATTTACGTATCTTTACATCATAGTTCAGGAATATTCGTTACCTCTCTCACATTCTCGATTATCCTCGAGCGCCCTCTATCGGCGGCTTTTCTACAATGCCATCTATCGGCTGATTACAAGAGCAAAACAGAAAAACGAAAACATTTAAAATAAAATGTATTATTGCAGCACGTAATTATAATTTTTCGAATACCGCCAGCTGCAGCCACACATTTTTTAGCCCTTCTTTCTTCTTTGCCATTTTTTTCTCTTCGCCTTTCTGAAACATAATCAAACCAGTTCACAAAATGCAAATCATAAAATTAAATATAATATTACCACTGTTAACATTCTACGGATTGTATTATTGGAAACTTAAAACTGACAGTTTTGAGTATGTAAAAGTAACATCTTACCTGCTTTCCAAAATAAAAGTTTTAAAACTTAAAATTCCATTTTAAATTGCCTTGCAAATCGTTGTCATCTACATCTTTAAAATAAAGCATAATTGAATTAAACATTTTGATATTTCCTTTGTTTCCAGATATTAAATTAGTATTTGTGTGTGCTAAGAGTTCGTATAAACTTTGTGAATATATATGCCAGAAGAAAAAAAAAAATGTAAACAGAAATTTGGAAACTTTTTTACAACTCCAAGCAGAAGTAATATTTACAGGTAAAAATAATCCGGAACAAATCATTCAGGTACTTTCATCAATTTATATCCCAAATACAAATAAAATGCAAAAAAGAAGTATGGCTACACTCAACACTCTGTAAACGTGAACAATTATCAGCTGATTGCATCCATGGCACACACATTCGACTTTTCTATTATAGGATAAATTAACAATGAAAAATTTCGAAAATTGTCACATTAATTATAACTGTTGAATTCATGCAGCAAAATACAATAAATATGCAAGGGAGAAAAATTTAATGAAATTTAAAAAACAAAGCATAATTAATCGAACGATAAGCAAAAAATGAGCGTTTGATTATCACTTTAATGCCGTCTTTCAAGGGCGGATGGAGATGATCTAGACGGAGCGGCCATTTTGCATAAATGTGCTGACAACTTTTTCTTTGCTGCGGTACAAAGATGCTTCAGCATTAAGACACAAAGGAGTCCGGCACCCTTCAGTCACATTAATATATACCATGAATCGAGTCATATCATTATGTCAGTATATACCATGAATCAGTCAAGTTCAGTATATACACTCGCTTACAAAATTAACAGAAATGGCAGAATGTGTCTATTTTTACCAAAGTTAATAATTATGCCGCCGAAGAATTATGCAAATATTCAGAGTCGAATACATAAGCCTGTATGTGTGTATCTGAGAAGCTGTGATTGTGGAGGGAATATATGCAAGTGAGGGGTTCTCAGCGATTTCTGTGCTCGTAGTCCTTTGCGGCATTCGCCGCGTTTCTCGCAAGAATTAGATAAATTTTTTAAAGTTTCAGGTGAGATGAGTGGCCACGAACGTATGGATGACGAAATGAGATGGAGAATTGTCGGCAGACCAGTCAAAAGCGCGGGTGGCTGTAGAACTCGGTATAACGCCCAGTGTCAGCCTCAATTTGTGGAAACAGTTTCAAAACACTGGATCCACCCAGATCCACAACGACGAACGAGGATCGTAATTTGGCACTTACAGCGAAAGAACACAAGACTGTTAAAGCTACATAACTCTCACTTGAGCTGTATGCTCCCACTGGAAACCGAGTTCCATGGTCTACAATCGCCCGAAGGTTTCATGAGATAGAGCTGTATGTCAGAAGTCCGCTGTTTGCCTCTCGCTTATTGCACCATAAAAGACAGCACTTTTAGCATAGTGCAGAAAACACGCGCCTTGGAACAGACTTCAGAGGAGAGCTATGCTTTTTACAGTTTTACAGAGGAGTCGAGATTAAATCTGGAGACTGATTCTCGGCATATCTGTATCTGGAGGAAGCTTGGAACACGACACCATCCCTCCCTCATCAGGGAGAAGAACCTTTATAGTGGTGGAGGTGTAATGATTTGGGCAGGCATTATGTTGGGCAGCCGCACACCCCTGCATCCTGCATGTGTATCACAAAGGCTCCCCGACTGCTATGAAGTATACGCAGAAGCCCTATGTTCGACTTTTCAGGATGCAGTTAGTCTTGAGTTCCTGTTAATGGACAACAACGTTCGTTCACATAGGTCTCAGCAGGTCCACGATTACATGGAAAGTGAGGATATTCACCGCATGGATTAATCAGACAGGTCTGTGACCTTAACACTATACAGCATGCCTGGGACGCTTTGAGGAATATTTTCATTTCGTTTTTCCTGACCGAGAACCATCCCGGAGTTGAAAACTGCCTTGCTACAGAAATGGGATCGATTGCCAGAGCGACTCCTCATATGTCTCTTGTCCCGTACTCCATCAAGCTGCACGACATGTCTCGTTGTGAGAGAGAAACATACCTCCCATTAGACTCATTTTTAGTTCGATATCACAACGTGGACATCCGTGCACTATGAGATTTACTGATAATCATGTGTATATAAAATGACTTTTGAATGATACATCTCTTTCTTTGTTATGATTGTATATCCATGATAAATTTCATTAAGTTCTGCCCATTAGTTTTCAGAAATTCGACATAATCTGCAAATTCCCCTAATTCTGCTTACGAGTGTGCTATGAAAAATGCAACCTTCATCAAAATTCTGGGACGTTCTTTTAAAAACTTAAGTAAGCAATCTCTGGCATGAATAAAGATGGCAGCACCTTCCAAGTTAGCCATTATTCATCAAGATACAAGGGGCGCTCGGCACTCTTATGAAGTTCACTTTACCATGAAGAATGTAACTTTCTACCATGAAGAATGTAAAAATTACCATGAAGAATGTAACTTTCTACAGAGTACCGAAACGCCAATATGAAGAGCTAAGTGAATAGTCGTCGACTTCAATAAAAGTATCGGAGCCCATATTAATTTTAGTCTATGCCAGGAAAAATGAAACCTCAGTGAAGGTTCAAGAGCGTTCCTTCGGAGATGTAAGTGAACAGTTGCTTTTTTGAATAAAGATCCGACAACTTTTGCATGTTGGTCGTTGTTCATCAAGAGATAAAGGGGTGCCCGGCACTCTTAAGAAGTTCAGTTTTTTACGATGAAGAACGCAGCTTTAATCAAGATGCCGGGAAACACATGTTGAGATCTAAGAGGAGCGTCGTTGACTTCAATAAAGGTACCGGCACCCATAGTAATTTCAATTTATGTTAGTCAGAATGCAACCTTCATAAAAAATCACGGACATTCCGTTGGAGATCTAAGAGAACAATCGCCGAATTGACTAAGGCTTCCGGCACCTTCTGCGGGTCAGCAACTGCTCGTCAACACACAGGTGGTGCCAGCACAGTATGAAATTCAGTTCTCACCAAGAAGAATGCGACCTTCATCAATATGCCAGGAGAACCATGGTCGCATGTTTATTTCAATGAATAGTCACCGGCGTGTATAAAAGTGCATATGCCTTGAAGAAAGTAATTTTTATCGAGATGCCGTTACCTTTATATCATAACATCGTCATCAGAAGTCTTGGCAAAACCCCCACATAAAGATGCCAGCACCACTGAAAACTCTCCTATAAAAACGTTTCAATTTATAACTTGGAAAATGTACCATTCGTCAAAGGGCAGGTGCCTTATGATGACTTCTATCTTCGCGAACAGTCGCCAGCTTGCATAAAAGTGCCAGCATTTTTAGTGATAAGGCAGACCTATCCATCCTCGTAACTCATCACTGCTTCATCTAATTCTTTACTATATAGCGTAAAAAACGAAGAATTTCCATGTTTTTTCTCGAAATGCACTGAAAATTGTGACCCGATTCTAAGGTACTAGCACCTTTGCGAAGACTGCTTCCTTCAAACTAAGCAATTGCAATTAAGTTATTTTCACTTATTTAAAAACTGAATTTCAAAGTGGCTGGTATGCATTGTCACCAAAGTGGTCAGCTTTTCTGAAAAAGTGCTTCATGAAGGCACCACTACTTTTAAGCAGATAGTTTTCAAATGTTTTGCCGTGATCAGCAAATCAAACCAAAACAGTAATGAATCATCACAATAAAGAAACTGGTGAAATAAATTAAGAGAATTTTCGTATTTGATCTACGATCTCCAGAACTACTGGACAGATTTTAATAAAATTTGGTGTGAATATAGGTTGATATAATACAAACAAAACATTCGACAATTATAATAGACACACGTGTTCGTGTGTAACACTCATGGGAGTCTGAAGGTCTGAAACAGCAGTTGCAGAGGACACAAAACAAATGGGTTAATAGGAGGTATGGTCCCCTCTTACAGCCATACAAGCCTCGCAGCGTGATGTCATACTTGAAATAAGGTAGTTTATCAGTGCGTGTAGCAATTGGTCCCACTCATTCAGCAATGCAGTTTTCAGTTCCTGGATGGTTCTCGGAGGGGGGTTTCGAGTTGCAATTGCCCTCCTCAGAGCGTCCCAGACATGTTGTATCGGGTTGAGGTCTGGAGACCTGGCTGGCCAATCTATCCAGCGAATATCCTCACTCTCGAGAAATTTATCGACCAGAAGAGCTCTATGGGCCTCGCGTTATCGTCCTGTGAGATAAACTCGAAGCCCACTGCACCCCGGAAAATGCGAACATAGGGCTCCAAGACCTCATCCCTATACCTCACACCAGACACAGAGCCTCTGTCAAAGACGTGGAGAGGTGTGCGGCCATTCAACATGATGACTGCCCAGACCATTACACCGCCACCGCCATAATTGTTGATTTCGAGGACATTGGTAGGTAGGTAGCGGGTCCTTGGCTCTCTCCATATGAAAGTACGGCGAGAACTGGTGTTTAGGCTGAAACAAGACTTGTCGGTGAACAGAACGGTCGCCCATTGCTCCGTACTCCAATCACTATGCTGCCTGCACCATGCTAATCGGACTCTCCTGTGCGCAGACGTAAGCGGGACGCAAACAGCCGATCTTCTAGCAAACAACCCTTTCTCATTCAGTCTTTTGGAAAAGTCACCCTTGCTACACGGGTTCCTGTGGCTGCGTACAAGTCCCGAGAGAGCTGAGAAGCTGTAGTCCCTCTGTTACTCCTCGCTAAAATGGGCAAATAGCGATCTTCTCTGGCCGTCGTGTCGCTTGAACGACTTGCCCAGGCTTTCTCTCGATGGATCCAGTATCCTGGAACTGTTTCCATACGTTATACCCGACGCTGGGCGTTAAATTAAACTCTCTGTATGTCTGGACTTACGATTAGCCTGCCTCTAGCCTCCCCACAATTCGCCACCTCATTTCATCATCTAAACGTTGGTGGTTACTTATTTTCACTGTTCCGATATGAATTTAACCATTGCTGCAAGATAACATCAAGAAATTCGCCGAGGTGTGCTAGCGAACGGAATTTGTGTTACCCTCCACGCTCTTATAAAGCCTGTTTTTTTACTGGCTTCGCCTCAGGTAAATAAAGGTGATATTTTGGACATCCTTGTCACAACTGTCTCCATTCCAGTTTTCTTAGATGTACATATGGACTTCACTTCGGATCATGTGCCGGTTATTGCTACTTTAGGCACTCAGAAAAGTGATGATACGAAAATTAAAACCATCACCGACTGGGATTGTTTCAAGCAATTTCTTCAAGAAAACGCCAGATAC
>KK115302.1:106396-136638 GCA_000611955.2 Stegodyphus mimosarum | reverse complement strand
TACAGAATACAAGTTATGCAAAACAAATTTTTACGGCTGATTACGAATGCCCATTACTTTGTGTCCAACGATATGTTACACAGAGATTTAAAGATTGAAACTGTCAAAGATTATCTTCTTCGAATTAATGACAAGTTCTTCAACAAGGCTCTCACTTGCCCACACCTGGAGATCTTCAACACCCTTGACTATGAAATTCTCATAGAGGACAGATATATCAGACCTTATGCCGCACATATATGTAATTTAAACTTTCCCGCGTAAAGCACTTGACACTTACTTTTGCTAGCTATTTGCTGGTCTGTACGTAATGTATATATTCTACTTATTCAACTTTATTTTCACTATTTTTGTATTTGTATTTTTATCATTGCATATTTGTATTTCTTTATGTTTGTATTTTATATTTGTGTCTGTATTTAATTTCATATTATGCGTTTTATATTTCTTGCGCTCTAGGCCATTCGTCTGGTTTTGCGTTTTCTCTCTCCTTGTCGCTGCGCCGATTGTGATCATTTTTGGTTTTTCTAAACCTGGTGATGCATGGTCACCCCCCCTCCTTTTTCGTGTATGTATTTCACCTACCTGGACCTACCCATATCATGTGCCTTTTGGGCAAATTATCAGGAGCCGGACACATCGTGCAATTGCTACGATATTCCGGCAATACTTGACTGGACTGGACTGGACTGGCTTCGCCTACACACATGTGTACGCTTACGTATTTGCCGTACAAGATTTGCATTTTTATCTAGAAGCAGTGGTTGTTCCTTCAGTTCAGTTCTTTTCATGGAATTCGATAAAAGATGCAAATTCTTTTAATTTATCTCACATACGAATTAAGAATATGCACTTCACATAGGCTTTGTTTGATTTAAAAGCAGAATTAGGTCAGAGCAGCGTAATTGAAGTTAAAACGTAGAATCCGTATTTCTGGCCTGTATTTAGGTACGTTCAGATAATCTGCAGAACATTATTTGATGCCGAAAGTCACATAATAATATTTTTATTGTGAACATATACGCAGAAAAAAGGAAAGTTTAAAGAAAAATTTTGCTTGAAAAATAACCTATTAATTTTACCATAAATTTTTTGCCCGTTATATGTATTTTTAACAAATCGACTAAAAATTTACTTTAAATCTCTCATATAAAATAACTATAAGAAATACAGTGGACAATTATTGAGCTATATGAAATAGAAAATCAAATTTTCAAAAACTACAGAGTTAAAAATTTTTTTTATTCAAATTTGAAAAGTAGCTACAGATATTCGGATTTAATTTATGACATATTCGATATGCTTGCCATCTATAGCTATGACATGGCGCAGACGAATAACAAAATCCTGCAAAACTCACTTAAGTGTCGGGTCTCAACATTTTCCCCTAAAAACTATAAAACGAGGAAAATATTATTTTTCATTTAATTTTTAATAACCTTTACAGAACTTTTAATATTTAAATTTAAAGGCATTTAAAAGGTTTCAGTATCTTTGTTTTTTTTTTACTTCCTTGAACAAAGTAAAGAAAGTATTGTAATGGCGAAAAATGTCGGGTACCATAGTATTTCAAAGAAAATATCCATTTCAACCGCTCTCCAAGTGATATCTGTACGCACGGACAGAGTATAGGACGTTTTCTGCCAAAAAGGATTGTAAACCGGATTCAGAAGAGATTTTTACAAAGAAAAGTACGAAGTAAAAAGGAAGTATTGTAATTGCGAGAAATTTCGAGTATCATATTTCAACCGCTATCAAATGCAATTTAACAATGTTTTTGAGTGACATTCGTACGTAAGAACAGAATAAGGGACGCTTTTCCCCCAAAAAAATTATAGAACTGATTTAAAACGGATTCTAAACAAATTTTTTCGTAGCGTCTGTGCGTACGTATGTATGTATTTTGCATAACTCAAAAACGAGTAGCCTCAGAACGTTGAAATTTTGTATATAGGACGGTACGTACGTTGTATATAGGACTGACGTCTGTACGTACGTACTTGTATATGTATCTCGCATAACTCAAGAACGAGTAGCTGAAGAACGTTAAAATTTTGCATATGGTACTGCTATAACATGTAGATGTGCACCTCCTATTTTGGTTTCAATCGGCCGCACCAAAAGTATATCAATTTAGGTATATATATATATACACTCTGTTACTCGGCTTAGTGAGCTTAGTTTTGTAATTCTTTAATGTTGGTAAATTGTGCAATTTTTGCTTTAAAATGGTTGAATTATGTTGTTCTTATCTTCTGGTTAAGGTTTTTATGCCTTTAGTAAATGTACATGCAAGACTATTAGAATTATCAACAATTTAAAAGTTTTTTAAGTGTGGCTAAGCCTAATCATTTTTCTCATGACGGACATATTTCTTTACATTTCAAACTTGGAAGAATAGTGGATTTGTTGCCAATCTAGAGAAACTAAGCCCCACTAGAACAAAGATAACGCCTTCTTTTATTATTGCGAATTAAATCATGCTTAATCCCTTCTGGAATTTATTCGAGTAAATAAGTGTTTAATATTTACTTCGCAATTTTTAATACAGATAATTTGAGTTTTTATGTATTTTTGCCTTTGTCGCGAAGTGAGAACTGAATTAATTGAATGAGAAATACTGAATCGTCTGTGAAAAATTGTTTCTTTCTTTTTCTTTTTTTTTTAGTCCAAAGGGGCTTTGTCCCTGAAGGACTATTGTTTTCGTTTTGCGATTCTGCGTTGAGTCACTATAAAGGGCTGTATCACTTTTCAAATTGTTGCCATCAAAAGTTATCGCCTTGTATTATATTTAAAGAAATTAAATAATGAAGAATCTGCATAAATGCATGTACATTTCTCCAAATGTGTCTCCCTTTTTCGTTACAATCGGCTGCACCAATTGTATATAAATATATACAAATTCCTACTGTGTTACTTGGCTCGGTGAGCTTAACTTTTTTATTCTTACATCTTGGTAATTTGTGTATTTTTTGCTTTAAACGTGTTGAATTATGTGCTTTTTATGTTCCGGTTACAGTTTTTATGCCTTTGGTTAATCTGCATGCAACAGTAGACGAATTATCAACATTTTAAAAGTTTAAGTGGCGAGTTAAGCCTAACAAACCGGCATTTATTTAAATTTGAAACTCGGTAGAATAGTGAATTAATTCAGTTTCTACATCTTCAATGTCGTTTTATCGAATGGGATCAAAAGTAAACTTCGAGTTTTCTGCAACGAAAAATCTGCCTTCTTGCCCGCTGATCGAATTGCTTGTTTTTGGGTAGGAATTCTAATTTTAATTGTAAAAAACTGTTGTTTTAACTGCATTTTCTGTTTTATGTTTTTCTGTATATTACAGTTTGTAATAAATATGTTTTGGGTTTTTATGTATTTTTGCTTTGCCGCGAAGTGAGAACTGAATTAATTGAATGAGAAATGTATTTCTAAGGAAATTCGAGGAAATAAGTTTAAATGAAATGCAGCAAAAAATGTGTATAATTTAATAGGCCATACAAGGAGGTCACGTGGTGTCCACATAAGATTTTTTTTTCTTGTTGTCATTTATTGAACAAGTATAATAATATTTCATATTCTATTGCATAATAAGTCTTTTATACTATTTAAAACTTAACAAACAACTGAGATCTACACTCCGTACCAAAAAATATCTGATGTGGACACGACATGACTTCCTTGTACTGTCTATTAAATTACACACATTTTTACTGAGCTTCATTTAAACTTATTTCCTCGAATTTTATTACAGATATATTTCTTCGTTCAAATAATTCAGTTCTCACTTCCCAGTAAGGCAAAAATATATAAAAACTCAAAACATCTTCATTAAAAATTGTAAAATACTGAAAAACCTAAAACACCAAATGCAGTTAAAAAGAGTTTAAAAACCATTTTTACAATTAGAGTTTAAACACAACAACAAATAATTCGGCCTGCGGGTAGGAAGACAAAATTTTCGATTCACAAAACTGAAAGTTACTTTTTGGTTCCATTGGACAAAAAGACACTGAAGTTGGTGCACGAAGTGAATTAACTATTCTATTAAGTTTCAATTGTAAACAAATGCCGGAATCGTTAGGTTTAACGCCACTTAAACTTTTGCATGTAGATTAAAGCCATAAAAACCTTAATCGGAATATAAGAAACAACATAATTCAATCCTTTTTAAAACAAAAAATGCACAATTCACCAACATATAAGGATAAAAAACTGAGCTCAGCCAAGCCGGGTAACAGAGTGGAAATATGCACTGCACGACATTGAAAATGCAACATGAAGATGGATTGGACAGAAAACTATGCAAATTTCACTACAGACGCACGTCAACGAGTCACACGAATGATGTGAAATGCGCAGCTCTCTAGAGCACCTTGAATAAGATATAAGGAAAGGCACCTGTAGGATATTCAGTTTTCGTGCCGTTATTTCTGCTAGGAAAATCATCGTGGAAAATTTGTACTTGTTTCAGAACGCGTGTAATAGCAGAGAATGCCAAGCCGTCGTCAACGGAGGTCGGCAGTTCCAGCAGATATATGACTTTACGAGGGGCATGGTAATCGGAGTGAGAAGGATTGGTTGGTCCATACGGCAAATCTCAGCTGACTCACACCTGGACGCTTCCACAGTGCATCGGCTGTGGCGACGATGGTTGGAACAAGGAAATGTGTCAAGTTCGAGGGGTGCTGGTGCAGCCAGAGTAATGTCAACTCGCGTGGATCGACGCATCCGCCGGCAAGAGTTGGCGCACCCACAAGTTATTTCTACCTCCATTCTGCAGCATGTTCAAGACGCCCTAGATGTTCCCATATGGACCAGAACCATTTTCCGTTGATAAGAAGACTGCCATTGACCCCACATCATAGACTTAAACGTCTGCTGCCAGATTCGAGCGAGTTGGACTAGTTTCTACACCGTCACATACGAGTGTGGCGTCGATGTGGAGACAGGTTCAATCCGGCAGCAATAATAGAACGCCCCACCGCGCGACAATGGAACATCGCTTATTGAGGCGCAATTGCGTACGACTCCAGGTCACCCCTAGTTCGTATTTAGGGCACTATGACGGCCCAACGATACGTGGATTACGTGCTGCGGCCGGTGACACTCCCCTACGTTCAGTGGGTGCCCAGTGCCCTTCATCAGCAGGATAACGCCCAACCACACACTGCTCGCATCAGCCAACGTGCTCTGCAAAATGCACACGTGTTAAACTGGCCATCGTTCTCTCCTGATCTGTCACCAATCGAACACATTTGGGATGTGATTGGACGCCATTTGCAGACCCTGCCATTGCTGCGTTCAGAAGACGAACTGTGGCAACTAGTTTACAGCGAATGAAAAGGTCATTCCTCAGGACACCATCCGTAGTCTCATTGACTCTGTACCTAGACGTCTTTCTTCGTATATCGCCGTCCAAGGTGGTCTTACGACGCTGTTCTCGATCGGTATTATGCGTACCATTTCGAAATAAAGATCACTTACTGATCGTTGCTGTTTTTCTCTGTTTGCCGAGTTTCACCACTGTCTAGCCACTTCTTCTTCTTCCTTTATATATATATATATATATATATATATATATAATTTGGGATATGAAATATAGGAGAGAATTTTTTAATGATTATAAGAACTTTGATCCCTTACCCATTCCTTATTTTATGAACTTATAAATTATTTTCAATAAACGCTTAGAACAGAAAATGTAAAAGAAAAAGTTTAAATATATATACAAAAACTATTGTAAACCAAAGTTAATCTTTTTTATTCAAAGCTCCAAACAGAACTTGTCAAGGGAAAAGTGCTCTGAAGCTTTGAACAAAGTCAATTAACTGAACAATCAAAAACGAGTTTCGTCCCGACAAATCCATTGAGACCTCTATTGCCTACTAGCACAAGTATTTGTATTTCAAAAAAATTTTTGTAAATTTCTTCAATAACCTAAACCTTTGTCTGAGGATCTCACTGAATTTGTCTCTTTTCCCCACCCGTTTTTGTTGTCCGAACACAAATAGAAACAAATGAAATAAGGAAAAGCATATATGTAATGCCAAAAGAAATTATTATTAATCAAGGGAAAAAATAATCAAAAAGTAAATATAAATAATCAATAATTAAAAACAAAATGCAGGACTAATAACAAGCGTAAAGCTCAAATTTTTTGTTGAAAAAAATTTTGTAAAGGCTAAAAGAGGCCCGGTTCGAATGCGCACTAAATAAAAATACTTTTTTCTAAAGTAAAACGGAAATGAAAAAGAAATGCGACCATCTGAGGGTAATGTTGTAAAAATTGCTATAAATAGAGGGTAACTGCAAAAACAATAACTAAAGAGAATGAAAAAGCTTCCTACCTGAAAGTGCTGCGGTGTGACAGTCTAAATAAATTGTGAAAAGTAGGTTACAGGGCTGCCTCTCTGTATGGCAGAGCTTTCAAACTTCTACGTAGCTTGCGATTCTGTTTTAGCCTATAGAGGGGAAAGGAGTGTCCAGTTCGGAGGGGAGTGGAATTTCGTGTGAAGGAAGCGCGAGAACGACAATATGGCGCCTTGCTGATTTGGAATTAAAGAGAACTTAAATATTGGTGATTGCTTTTACAGGGTGCCCGAAAGTTTCGGAAACGGCAAATGCATTTGTGAGTAAAAAGTCGTAATTTTTCACGCATTCGAGCTACAAAAACATCTTTCAGAAAAGAAGAGTCTCTCTTTTCGTAAAATTTGAGTGGCGACACAATTTTGCAGCACTACGCGCAGATTTTTCTACCAGTTTTTTCTGCTTTTCTTTCATCTACACATAGAAGTTACGATAACTTTCTATATATGACGAAATTTATCTGACGTTCTTCATGTCTTTCGATTTAGGACATATATTAGATTTATACAACCACGTATTTTAACGTAGGCATTTTAATACAAAATCGGACTTTTTCAGAAATGGCATACACATTTTTTCCCATATTTCGATTGGACGACTTTAAGTTATTCTAAAATGAAAAGTTCTGTAAAAATCACAGGAGAAATTTTTAAAAAATTATATCTCAAAATGTTAGCTCTTCAAAGTTAATTGAATTTGGTGTGTATTTATTAATATCTTTTTCTTTTTATTAATCTTACTTCATTCCTTCTTTCACAATTCGAAATTTAAGTTCAATCCAAACAAAATTCGCAGATTTTTTTTTATTTTTAAAACGAGCATTTTTTAGTAAATTGTTAGTTTAGATTTCAGTATTTTTTAAAAGTTTTCGAAAACGTTTTGAATTATAACCTATAACATTTTTACCATTACCTTACAGTTGATGTATTTCTAGGCAAGCCTGCAAACATTTAGAGCTTCTTATTCAAAATTTCGCAATATATACGTGAATTTATGTATAGACGTGTTTTGAAATTATCATATTTGTTAAAACTAATAATGACGCCAAATATGGTTTACACTTTGTTAAAATTATTTGAAAAAATGTGGGTAACACATGACTTCCTTGTACGAATCTTAAATTATATGCAGTTTTTGCAGCATTTCATTTAAACTTATTTCCTCGAATTTCATCAGATATATTTCTCATTCACTTAATTCAGTTCTCACTTCGCGGCAAAGCAAAAATACATCAAACCTCGAAATATCCTTATTGAAAATTGAAAAATATAAAACGCCAAATGCAGTTAAAACAATTAAAAAAAAAAAAAACTTATGGCTGCTATGGCAAAAAAATTAGGCTTAGCTGCACTTAAACAACTTTTAAATTGTTGATAATTCTACAACTATTGTATGCATATTAATTAAAAGCATAAAAACCTTAATTGGAAAATAAGAACAACATAATTCAATGATTTTTAAAGCAAAATATGCACAATTTATTAACATATAATAATAATAATAATAAAAAAAGCTCACAAAGTCAGTAACAGAGTGGTTTGTATATATATAGTTATATACTTTTGGTGCCGCCGACTGCAGCCAAAACGGGAGGTGCACACCTACATGTTATAGCAGTTGAATATACAAAATTTCAACGTTCTACGGCTACTCATTTTTTGAGTTTTGCGAAATACATGCATACGTACGTGCGTACATACGTCACGAAAAAATCTCTTCTGAATCTATTTTAAATCCTTTTTGCAACCCGTTTTGGGAAAAACAGGCCTTTATTCTGTCTTTACATACATATATCATACAAAAACATAATTAAATTGCATTAGAAAGCGGTCAAAATGGATATTTTTGTTCAAGTATGACACCTGAAAATTTTCCCGATCACAATATTTCCTTTACTTCGTACAAGGAAGTAAAAATGAACGGTGCGATTTTTTCCCGTTTTGTACAACGAAAGAGAAAGGAAAATAGGTTACCTCAAATTAAGAATTTCGCCAAATGAATTATTCTTGTTGCAAACTCAAAAACATGTGACCAAGTTAAATTTTTAAATTTCTTGATAAATTCCTCACCGTTTTACAAAATTTAATATTTAGACATAATTTTAGTCGTAGAGTCGAAATATGGAAAAAAATTGCTATGCCATTTCATAAAAAGCACAATATTGTGTCAAAATACCTATGTTAGAACAATACTATATATATATATATACATATCTATTATATATCTTAAGTCGTTCTTTCGAGACATGAAAAATGCCAATTAAATTTTGTCAATCGACCAAGTAGAATGGCAGATATAAATATAACCCCTTTGTTTTGTGAGTGCAGAGTATACACCTTGCACAAAAATAGGTGGGAGCACAGTTCTGTATCTCCCGTTCTATTGGGCTGATTGACGAAATTTAAATTTCATTTTTCCTGTTTCAAAAGTACGATTTAGGATATATATTTTTTTTAACATTGTTCTAACATAGGTATTTTGACACAAAATCGGACTTTTCCTGAAATGACATACTTATTTTTTATTAAATTTTGAAAATTTGATAAACATTTTACAAAATTTTGTAATTGGTGAGAAACTTACCCCAAAATTTAAAAATTTTATCTTGGCCCACTTTTATTAATTTGGGCCACGAATAATTTTCACTTGGTGAAATTGTTAATTGATGGCAAACTGTTTTCCTTTCCCTTTCATTCTGCAGGACGGAATAAAAGGTGCGACGTTTATTCTTTCAAATAATTTTACCACTATTTGGCGTTATTATCACTACAAACGTACCAAACTTCAAAACGCGCCAATATATAAACTCTCGTATATCTTCGATAAAATAATATAAAAATTCTAATTTTTTGCAGACATGCCCAGAAATACATCTACTCTAACCCTTTGAAGGGCACCGGTATAAAAAATATACCGGACGTTTGTCAATTTTTTATCCTCCTAAAAGGTGATAATTTTTCTACACCAAAAGTTTTAATCTTGAGTTTCTAGCGTTTTCTTTTGATTCTAAATGGCAGCACTACCCTATGATTGCTCAATATTTTGCAATTATGAAATTAATATACCTCGTTTTAAGGTATCATGTTTGAAGATTCATAAATTCTATTGAAGGGGAAGAAAAAATACAAAATCTGCAAATGTATGACGTACAAATGCTAAATATTATATATTTGCTGCATTTAAATGAAAACTGTTAATTAAAAGATGATTATTTATACGATTTTAAAACCGGTATATAAAATATACCGGCGCGCATACAAAGGGTACAATGCCAATAGATGGCAGCACCAGGCATTTCTCTATTCTGTGGGATGACACAAATTACTTTATATTATAATTGTTTATGATGTAATAATTAGTTATTTGTGATTAATTTACCAGTTGTTTTGGATTAAATATTATGTTCATGGGTGGATGGGGACTTTACTGACCCTGTGCTAAGTATGAATAAAAGTATCTTTGTTTCTTTTTATCCTTAGTTTACTCCAGCTAAAATTTTAATTTAACCACTTTACTCTTTCACTCGAGAAAAAACTTCGATTTCAAAACTATCGTCTGGCGTCAAAACATCATACAATTGTAGGGGTTAAATGTGGCATGTTAGTCCTGAAAGACACCCATTGCTTCCTGTTTTCTAAAACCTTAGAATGCAGTGAAAATGAAAAGAGGTGATTGATAGCTAATTTGGTAGTGCGGGGGGTCAAGCTATCTCCCCAATGGGGCAGTGATAAGATCAGACAAAAGGAAATTTAACTTACAAACACGAGAAAAAGGAATGCACTTTCGCACCTGCTAGAGAAATGGTAAAAATGCTGATTTGAAAGCTTGCTTTTTTTGCGTTATGGTATCCACGTCTTTGTTAATTTCAGAAGGAGACTAGGGAACACAAGAGAAACTTTTTCCCAAGGTTTGGATATAAGTAACAGGTTTTCGAAATAAGTCTTCATTATTGGTGAAAGGAGCGAATACATAAGGTCAGTTTTAGATGCAAACATTTATCTTCGGCAGTTAAAAAGGCAGTTTCAGCTTATTATACTAGTTCAATTACAGCATGATATGGTTTACGCATGCAGTGATATATTTGCTAATTTTTTTCATTAAATGATAATAGTGAATTTAAATAACTATCAAAAGCTTTTTACCCCGTATTTTACATAAGTATGTTCATCATCAAAGTTCCTAAAAATATAATTTTTTTTTTAAATTTTAAATTTCTGGTGAAATTTTAAAAGTTTTTGACTTCAGATTTACATAACTATAACCAAGCACTCATTTTTATAGACACACATCAAAAGTATGCAATAATAGATTTAAAAAACAAAAATTAACTCTTGGTAGCTCCATGGGAAAAAAATGTCCTAGAGGGGCACCGGTATAAAATATATACAGGCTCTCAAAATTCAGGATTTCACTCTAGATTTTTTTTAAGCCTTAATTTTGTGTTCTTAGGATCCATAAGATATAATTCATGCAAAATTTTTACAAGTTATAATTCAAAAGTTTTGTCAAAACGTTTATAAAAATTACTAAAAACTACAACTTTTAAAAACAAAGTGGAAAGAAGCTGCGAATTTTAGTTGGATTGAACCTACATTTCAAACTGTGAAAGAAGGAATCACATAAGTTTAACAAAAAATCTGATGTATAACACCACCTGACTTCCTTGTACGGAATATTAAATTATACGCACTCTGCATTTCTTTTAAACTTATTGGATTGAATTAAATCTACTTCGCCGATAGCGCATAAAGCACAACAGAATAAATGCACTCTTTAAAATTCACTACATTTGTTTACCATAGCGACACTCAGACGCTAGTTTCACTTAACAGCGTTACATCTCATTCATTTTATACCTCAGAATGCAGAAATTGTGTATATCATCTGAAGAATTATCTAACCATTGTCACATGTTCTATTCAAATACTATAATAAATCTAAAATGATGTATAAAAGAAATTAAAAAAAAAAGTTTTTCACAGACAATTCAGTAATTCTCATTCAATTAATTCAGTTCTCACTTCACGACATGACAAAAATGGTAAATACAATGACACAAGGCTACTTTGTCATTATTTATTATATAAAGTTTATATTTGGACAATCAAACATGTAACTTTAAAAATATTTACATTTGTTTTAGGAAAAATTTAAAATTGTAACTTTCCAGATTTCAAAATTTTAATGTAAAAAAATGTGAAAAATCAAGCAAACGAAAATAATTACTAGTGGGATAATTAAATAATGATCTTAATTAAAAATAATTACTGCTATTCTGAAAGACCTTTTTTTCATTCTGAAACAATTAGACTAAATTTATCTTAATTTGTAATATTGTCTTAAATTAGCTGAGTTTTTAAAACTGAAATACCTTGCACTTCTTAAGTGATAGTACTTCTATCATTCAAAATTGACGGAGATACTCTTAACTCCATCCACAAAAACATTTTAATACATTTGGCTTACATAATTTTCTTTTAATTTTAGAACGTAAAAAGATATGCACTTATGCTCCATAAGTTATAGAAAAATTGTTTTATTAGAGGCTAGCTTTCGCATGAAGTATCTGAAACATTGGTTTGATCACTTTGATTATTTGGAAAACAATAACCGACACATTGGTTACATGAAGTAACTGAAACATAGCTTTCGCAACTGGAACATTGTTCCCTAGTATCTGGAACACTGATTACTTTATTTTCTGAGAAAAAAGGATCTTCTATTCTTCTATAAACAGCAAGAAATTTGTCACCCTTGTTCCTACTGACTTTTTTAGCTTCTTCAGAACTTTCATATAGTTTCTGTATAACAGGATCACTTGCCTGAAAAATAAAAATATTAATCTGAAATTCAAATATTAATCTGAATTAGGTAATTAATATAAATGCTATTAAAAATTTTAAACGCATGAAATAACAAAAAAAGAAAATTCATTTCCATATTTTCTACTATGCATAGACTAATATGCATGACTGTAATTTAACACAGGAAGTAGTACTTTAAACTGATCTGCAATGCCTTTGCGGTGGATTTGTTATGAAAAATTACCTCATATTTGTATTAAAAATGGAACAAACAGAACCAAGAAATCTTCATGCAGCCAGGTTTGTTCAGCTTCTCAGGATAAAAACCTAGGATGAATTTCCAGAATATGGTAGTCACATTCATTTGCTCACTCCCTCTCTTCCATCTGTAACATGATTAACTGTAGTGGGCCCAGAAGTGGACTTTGGAATTTGAAAGTCGCAGTTGTAATGGAGCTCCCAAATCATCAATTAATTTAAAAAAAACTAACAAACATACCATGTGTTTTAAGATAAATGGCTTTATTTCATAAATAAATTCTGAATGGGCTCTGGAAAAGAATTTTGAAAAAGAATACTGAATCATCCTATTATTTTGAAATGCACAGTATGCTCTTACATTAAATAAAAATGAGTCACTATAAGATTTGAAAATGCACAATATCCTTTAAAGCCTAAAAGATAACGAGTCAGCATACCATTTTGAAATGTACAGGATCCAAAAACAAGTTACTGTATCATTTTGAAATGCACATACTACAGTTAAGCCTAAATCAAAATGAGTCATCGTACCACTGTGAAATGCACAATGTTCTCTTAAACCTAAATGAAAATTCTTCAGAACAGGGGAGGAGGAACAAAAGAACAATGATTTAAAGAAATTTAACAATTTAACAAAGTGATTTTTATATTATAAATGTCTAATCGCATGCCACAAAATGTTGCTTTTAATTAACAATGAGCTTTGCTGATTTGCACACTGTTTATCTCACAAAAACAATCAAATTATATAAAAAATCTGACCAATCCATTTTGCAAATTATCTGTGCATCATTTCCTCTTGTACTTGAAGAAAATAATAAACTTGTGTGGAAAACTATGTAAGTTTTTCTTGCGCAAGTTCTTTTCACATACAGAATCACACTTCTAATCTGGGAATAAAGTGCTAATTCATGTCTTCAAAAAACAAACTCTTATATCACAAGACAAACAGAGAGAAGTTAAATGCTAATTCATGACTATAAATATCATTTTAGGAATTCTACTCAAAAAATAGAAAGAAAAAGGATTTAAAAGTAATTTAATAATATTAATAAAAAATAATTTAATAAAAAAATGACCCCTGATATTATAAAGTAAATGGAATGATGTTAAATACTAATCTATAATATAAAAAATTTGATGTGTACACCCATAACTTCCTTGTATGGAACAGTAAACTATACCCATTTTTTCTTGTATTTCATTTAAACTTATTGGATTGAATTAAATCTACTTTTTTGATAGTGCATGAACCACAACAGAATAAAAGCACTCTCTAAACTTCACTATATTTGTTTACCATAGCGACACTCTGGTACTAGGTTCACTTAATAGCGTTACATCTCATTCATTTTATAACTCAGAATGCACAAAAATTATGCATATCATCTGGAGAATTACCTAATCGTTGCCACATGTTCTATTCAAATACTATCATAGATCTAAAATGATGTGTGAAAGAAATTAAACAAAAAGGAGAAAAAAAAGAGAGATACAGTTTTTCACAGATGATTCAGTATTTTTCATTCAATTAATTCAGATCTTACTTCGTGCCAAGGCAAAAATACATATGAACTCAAAATATCAATATTAAAAATTATGAAGTTAATCTTAAACACTTAATACTAATAATATATACTATTTTTGGTGCAGCTGATCGCAACCAAAAAAAGGAGGTGCACATCTAGATGTTATAGCAGCCCTATATACCAAATTCCAATATTCTGAGGTTACTCATTTTTGAGTTATGTGAAATACATACATACATATGTACCTTTGTACGTACGCAAAGACTCCATGAAAAAAAAATCTCTTCAGAATCCCTTTTAAACCAGTTTTATAATTTTTTTGAGGAAAAATAGTCCTTTATGCTGTCCTTACGTATAGATGTCAAACCAAAACATTGTTAGATCGCATTCGATAGCGGTAAAAATGGAAATTTTTGCTGAAATATGATACCCGAAATTTTTCGTGATTACAATGCTTCCTTTTTACTTCGTAGAAGGAAGTAAAAAAGCCCTAATATCATAAAGCATATGAATTCATGCCTTCAAAAATGATCACCAATAGTTCAGGGGTACTTTTATCAAAAATGAATATTCAATGCTAAAACAGGCCATGAGCAACAGTACATCTGTTAATACTATTCAGTAAACGACCATTTGTTTGAAATATGATTTGAGTCCTATAAATCACAACTGAAAGCACTCTCTTTCAAGACAATGCTATGACAGCCCAAGAGCATCAGTACACCTGTTGCTACTATTCAGTAAACAATCTGCGATTATAACTATGAATTTTTATGATTTCATTTTTTTGGGAGGAAGGTAATTTTTTTTTTTTTCATCCTTGTATGAAGTAAAGGAAGTACTGTAATCATGAAAAATTCCAGGTATCGTACTTCAATGAAAATACCCATTTTTACCACTATCAAATGCAATTTAACGATATTTCCGCGTGACACCTGTACGTAAGGACAGAATAAAGGACTCTTTTTCCCAAAGAAATTATAAAACTGATTTAAAATGGATTCAGAAGAGATTTTTTTGTGGCATCTGTATGTATGTATGTATCTCACATAACTCAAAAATGATTAGCCTCAGAATGTTGAAATTTTGTGTATAGAACTCCAATAATGTGTAGTTGTGCACCTCCCTTTTGATTGCAATCGGCTGCACCAAAAGTATATAAATAAATAAATATATATATATATATATATATTGGGTGGGTATATATACCACTATGTTACTTGGCTCAGTGAGCTCATTATTTTATTCTTGTATGTTGGTAAATTGTGTATCTTTTGTTTTAAAAATGATTGAATTATGTTGTTCTTATGTTCCGGTTAAAGTTTTTATGCTCTTAGTTAATCTGCATGCAATAGTTGTAGAATTATCAACAATTTAAAAGTTGTTTAAGTGTGCTCAAGCCTAATTTTTATTTACCATAGCAGCCATATTTGTTCAGATTTGAAACTTAGCATAATAGTGAATTCAGTTTCTGCACCTTCAGTGTGTTTTTGCCAAGTGGGACCAAAATAAACTTTCATTTTGTGAACTGAAAAATCTGCCTTGTTGTTTGCTGGCTGAACTGCTTGTTTTTGCGTAGAAACTAATTTTAATTGCAAAAAAATTTTTTTATTGTTTTAACTGTATTTAGTGTTTTATTTATTTATTTTTTTTTTAGATTTTTAAATTTTCAATGAAGATATTTTGAGGTTTTATGTATTTTTGCTTTGCCGTGAACTGAGAACAGAATTAATTGAATGAGAAATATATCTCTAATAAAATTCGAGGAAATAAGTTTAAATGAAATGCAGCAAAATGCAGGTATAATTTAATATTCTGACAAGGAAATCATGTGGTGTACACATCAGATTTTTTTTTTTTTCTTGTAAATTCCTTAAAGTAAGTTTCAGGAAAGTTAATGAAAAAAGTCAAGCAATGATGAAGAAATTTTTTCAAATGCCATGGAGGTGAAAAAAGAGACAGTTAAACAGTATGAAGATGGCATGAATATCTGAATATTGGCTACTGCATACTGACTTAGCTATTGCATACTGCATACCGAGCCATTTGTGAGATTGTGAAAAACAAAGACACTATTAAATCGGGTAACATTGCAAAAAGAGTGAAATCAGTTACAAATCAAAGGTCACACATGCTAGAGCACGTTAATTTTTTTTTTTTTTTTTTTTAAATCTAGATAACAGAAAAACATAGCTCACATCATGTGCAGTGCTATATATAGTATATATTTCACCTAGTGCATGGTATATATCGGTGCAATCGCATTTTTGTATTAAACAGTGGGATTATTAATGCCACACTTACTTGTTTAGAGAGAAATTTGAATAGTGATAATCATTTTCCGTCGATTCCATGCCCTGTGTTCATATGTGTAGGACATCATTATGACCAAGCAAAGGATGATTTTCTGTCTTTAGGCTTACCAAACACTATACAAGTAGTTGATCCAGCTTTGATCAATGTTACTTTTGCAGAAGGAGGTTTGGCCTCAGATGAGGAACACATTACTCACCACAAGATCAAAGAAATTGATGATGATAACTAAGCACTGAAAACCTCATTAAAACTTTCTTTGGAAGAGATATACAGCTGCTGGCATCCAACACTGTCATGATGGATAGATTGGTTCAAACCCTGGCTGAACTGAAAAAGGAAGCTAACTACTTCCCGAGGGATAAGTTGAATTTCCTTTGTAACTATGGTTTAGCTAAAACTAGAAGCAACCCTAATAATCTTAAATGTAAAGGTACTAATGCTAAAAATACTACTAATAATTAAAATACAGGATAAAGAAAAAGTTTTAAGCCTCTACTAAAACCATTAAACAATTTAAAGTAAATGCTGAGCACACTCAACCAATTCAAAAGAAATCTGATGCCTTAGCAAACAGAATGAACACCCCCAAGATACTCAATGTGCAGAAGAAACCTGTTAGTAAAGTCACCGGCATTCTGCCAATTATGGTACATCCAGCTTCTTAATGCGTTCTCAAAACTTTCACGAAATACAACTGTTGAATTCCTCGACAAAATTTATGGTGATATCCTCATAATATTAGCCATAACAGAGGATGATCACAGAACCCTTAGCGACACCTCCCTCTCCCCCCGATCACATAACTCTGATGGATTATTCCACAAGAAACACACACAGCATTATGTTTTTAATGTGGAATATAATATACCTGTTGGTTGGTATTACATGGATTGCTGATTTTGGCTGACAAAGATAGGATTAAAAGTACATTTCATGAAAAAGATTTTCTGTTCACAAAATTGCACAACTTACTCATACCAAAAATAAAGTCCCCTTTATTACCAAAAATAAAGTCTCACATACATCTGAAATCAGAATGAAAATATGGAAATCATTTATGAAATCAATGACCTTATGCTTTTCCCTAGCTTGACAGAAAAATACGTTTCAAAAATCCAGATCTCCCTATGCCATAATTGCCAGAAATGGCATCATTCTTTATCAAATTATTATTTTGAACCCTAATGTGTCAAGTATGTCCTACCATGTAGAGTAATAGATTGCCTGAATAAGGGCAGATTAGAAGAACCTAAGTGCATAACTTGTCAGTCAGTTGGTCACCCAGCCTCATATCATAGATGCAAAATTCCCCAAATCCAGAATCAACAAATCCAAAAATAATAGTACTGTAAAAAAAAGCGGGCAATTACTTATGTTCAAATATTAAGAAGTCATCATAATGATAGTTCACAGAATCAGGCCATGGATAAATCTAATTAGGATAAAACTGTAAACAACTGCCAACATGTAAACTAAAAAAAAAATAATAATTATAAAAATAAGCACCCCGCTCAAATATCTGAAATTATGGAATTTTTTAGTTACATTAAGGAAATTCATGATATTCTTGACAAAAAAAACATCTCTCTTATGGTCAGTATTTTTAAGAAATATATGCCCAAGCTAAAAGAATGCAATAATTCTTATGATAAATTCTTCATATTCTTTGAAATCATAAACCAAATTAAATGATGTTTATAAATAATATATACAACTGAATTCTTAAGTTATGTGATTAAATTCTCTTAATCTTACTTTTTCTCATACATTTTTAGTTTATATTTTATATTGTTCCAGAGGTATTCCCACATACTGATTATTTTAATGCGTTAATCTAATATTTACTCATTTACTGCTACTAGTTTCCTACTCCTCCCCCCCATACACATTTGGCTCTGGATTTCAGTCCCGCCAAACCTGGTTATGTGGCTCATTCTCTTATACTCTATTCCAGCTAGCATCCAAGGATCTACATGCTCCTGACATAACATCTTTGGCCCCGTAGCAGCAGCTTCTTCTTCTCTCTCTCTCTTTTTTTTTTTTTTTTTTTAACTGTGGTTCAACAGCTACATAGATTGCATGATTTTCAGAACAACTAACCTGGTTGGAAATGTAAAGGCTTATCATGGCAACTTGCGAAAATTTTTATTTTTCACACACCATCTTAACATCTATGATATGCACACTTAATCACTATGTAATTGCTTACGTTTTGCACATAAATGAGACTTTTGTCTAGGTCTATCAGTTACTTTGTCTAGACTTTTGTCTTCCAATCAACTGCATCGCCTAAGCCTTAAACAGAGAATCATCTTTCAGGTGGGTAAACATGGCTCTAGCACAGCTCCTTCTTGGTGCTGGGATCTCATTTTCCAGCAGTATACAAAACATTTTCAGTCCTAAATAGCTTTAAAGTTTGTTTTACCTGACTTTTATAACCTCAATCTTTGTTACAGCCATATAAAATAACATTAAATCTGTAGGAAAGTGGAAAGGATTGAAAAGTTTATTCATTAATCCGGGGGACAGTTGTAAGCCATAATTGCTATAGCAGTGTCTCACTGAACTAAAAAATTTTCCTCTACTAGACATGACTTCTATTTTGTGTTACTCCCTACCAATTACTACCAAGTCAACTACTCTTGTTTTACCGACTACTGCTAACTGTTGGAAAGTTACATTTCCTATATGCCAAAGGACTGAAAAAATTATGATTAGATGCGGTGAACTTGATGTTGACTTTGTCCGAGTTCCTATATGGAAGAATGACAATTCTGACAGCCACAGTTAAAAAATCTTTGCCTGTTCATATACTGGAAGATAGCAACAAATGCTTTTTTTATAAATGCATTTTGGGAACACAATGGATTCTTTATTGTGATATGGATTTTTTAGAGCTTAGATGCCCTTCTTTTTACTTATCTTACTCATACATACCTTTCTATAATAAATATCTTACAATGGTACTTACGTATTATGTTCTTAGCCTTGAATGTTGGCTACTATCAAATTATGAAGTTTGCCACTGATCTCACCAACGTGGTACTATTCGTTCCTCAGGAATTCTGATCCACACTTCTATCTACAATCTGTACAATAAATCATTTGTCAGTTGCTCCACACAATCCACCAAATAGTCAATGCTGTGGAAATATTCAATTCACTTCATTTTTATGCTTTGTAAAAAGACAATTTTTACTATATTTTGGCCCTTCTATTTTTTCAAAAACTTTGTTTAGAATGCTATGGGTTCAATCTCCCCTCCCAGGTGATCGTTTCAATCTATTACTGTTTTGCTGGCTATATTCAGCTACTCTTTTCTCCACTGAATACATGTTAATTCTCTCAGAGAGCCGTAAGTGAACCAGGGTAGTCATAAATGTGATTCCACAGTGCAGTGCAGTGAAGGAAGGGGCTTCCAGAAAGGCCTTGAACTCATATTTTTCAATATGCAAGAAAAAAACCAACAATAATAGTTAACTTATATCCTTATTCATAAAAAACAATGGTGCCATATCAAAAATCAATCAAAATTACATCAATCAAAATCACAGTAAATCTATCAGAATTACATCAATCAAAATCACAGTATGTGTCTTGTACTGTCTACTTATTCAGAACTGGCACTAAATGGTGGTGTTTGGTGAAAGTTTCATGATCGATAGGATAATATATAAGACCCTTTAAAATAAATCTTTGTAAACAAAATTATAATTATTGTTTTAAATCTCTGCCTATATTGAAAACCTCATTTCAAATTATTGTTGTTAGCAATCTAGCTATAATCTGCTTGGAATACTTAATTAGATCTAATCCTTTATATATTTACAATGTAAATTTAGAACTAGATTCAAACAAAACTTTCTAAAGAGAAGTAAAAAAATACAAACTTACTAATTCACCATCATTAAGCTTTTTGAAAAGTGGATGCTCATCTAAATGTTTCACCATCCAGTCATATAATTCTTTTACATCTGTTATAGTATACACAGTGCCCTAAAAAGAAAATTACATTCTTTAAACCATGCATTCAAACAGATGAATAAAATGTTATAATAAAGCAGCTGAAAAATAAAATTTCACTAAAGCCTTTATCTTATTACAGGCAGTCTGAGAAATCGAATCAGGTAAAATTAAAGCTTATTTCAGAATCTGTGGTTTTTTGGATACCTGATTCACAAACGTTTTGGAAAAAAAGGTTCCAAAGAGGGTCCAAAATTCAATGAAAATACTTTAAAAATTCAGCACAATAACATTTTATTTAGAAAAATATTATATAATTCACAGCTAATTTTTTTTTAAATGTACAGTCTATATAACTCTTTCATCATATAAGAAGAATTTATATTAGGGTAAAAAATAATTTCTACCATTAATTAATCTATCATGAATGAAGGTGTTTACAAAAAATCATTACAATTTTATGTTTATCTTTAAATAATGGTAATTACAGTTACTCATTTACTTTTTTTTAATCAATGATCACTACAACTATACCTTTATCTTTCACATATCAGTGTTATCAGGAAAAAAAGATACACATAAAATTGCTTTTGTAAAGATCATATTGAAATATAACTTTGCATTATGTACACTGCTGGTCATCCACGATATAGACAACACCACAAAGGAAGCATTTAATATGCTTGACATTTGTGCCATGCATAGACCTCGATAGGACATGCATACAATTAGCACTGCATCGCATATGTAAATCATGTGCACTAACAATAAGATCTAGGAGCACTTTAAAAAACAGTAGGCTGTTTTAACTATTGTATGTGTTTATCTGCTGTCTGTTACATGGGAAGCTTTAGTATGCCAAGCTGATGAAAAGCAAAGAGACTTATATTTACATTACACATATGGAAAACCATCAAATGTTCACACAGCTAGCCCATTCATTAGGACCCTAACATGGTGTTGGATTTAAAGTGAATGGTAGTTATTATTTTACGCGTGCTTTAATTTAATTTTTTTACTTAATGTCATTTGTCCACTAATAATTATTGTTACTTTAGTTTCTTGGAAATAGCAACAAAACAATTGATAGAATTAGCAAAATATATGCATGTAGTTAGTTAGGCTTATTAAAGAAGAATGACTTATTATTTACATCAGTGGTGTTTTATTTAAGCTTCAAACATCTTTTCAAACAGATGAATGCTTTAGAATATTTTTATTAGTCTCTTAAGAGTCCGTGATACTCTGGTGGCTTAATAGTTTATTTTGACGTGTAAGCAAACACATGCATCAAGCTCCTATTGTTTGGCAGTTTTACCTACCAGACGACTGGCGTGCTAAGATCAGTGAGAATCATTAAAATTATAGAAAATAAATAGTGCAATGTCTAAGCTTTATTTATTGTAAGATATAATAATATTGATATATTATATTAAATATAATATATAATATTTAGGTTAATCTATATTTTAGGGTGCCCCTTGGATTATCGCCAAGTTGTTGTTTCATTTATGGCAACCTGAGTAGTTGAATGTTATGGAAACTCTATTACAATGCGATTGGTTGCGTGACTGCGGCGAATTTGACTGATGGGAAAATATTTGCAAGGGTTTATTTACGTGTTGGATGTTGGTTAGGAAGTACGTTGCTTATTTTGAGCTTTACACCATAAAATGCCTGCTGGTGGTACGATTAACCTAAAGTTTCTGTACACTTTAGAACAACTGGGAGAGAAAACATTGATTGACTGGTGTGTAAATGAAGATTTAAATGGCTTTGTTCACCTCTTGGTAAATTATGCAGTGAGATTTAAGGATTTGGGAACTGGAACTCATACCAACACATACTTGCCAACCTACGACACTCAAAGATCGGGAGATTTATTTTCAACAAGAAAAATATTTTTAAATGATTAAAATATATTTTTAATAGTGAATTAACTTCAAATTGTTACTAATTAATATCTTGAAAGTTCAGTTACTAATTCTTGAATGCAAACAGTACATTCTGCATTAATAACTTTTTGGTCTTTTGTTTCCATAGAAAAAGTAACTTTTCATTTTTTTCAATAGAACTCATGTTGTCCTTGTGTTTTTTTTTTGTGTACAAACATATTTGACAACATTGGCCCTTACACCGTGCGATAAACGGTATCGCAATGACAAACGGTACCCATCGCAAATGCATTACGTTTCCTTGAGGAAATATTAGAAGAGTCCTTTGTGTACGATTTTTGAAAAGTACCTGAGTATTTTACCTTTTTCGTAGACATAACTAATATGAAATATCATAATTTCTTAAGCTATTTCTCGAAAGCACGTTCGTTCACACAGGTTAGCGACAAGATGAACGAAATAACAACCTCGATCTTGCTTTGTGCTCATTGGCTAATATGTGCCAGATGACATGCAGTGGCACTCGATGCTCATCGGAGAAATGGAACATGGTGTTTTTGGACACATGTTCTCATTCACAAAGCAGAAACGCGTCATAATTTCTCACTGATGAAACTATGGTTTACTATGTAGTCTAGAGAAAAAACAGGTGCTTTCAGACACCTTAAATCACTTTTTGGGGAATGCAAATAATGAAGTATTAAGCCAAGCTACATAAAAATCGTGAGAAATTTTAAGAATAAGAGAAAGTCAGGAGAAATATATTGTAAATCGGGTTGGAGGAAGAACAGTCAGAAATCACCTAAATTGGGAGAGTTGGCAACTCTGTCAACACTATGGAAGGTATGTGGGGTGTAATAAAAAGGGATTTTCGAAAAAAATGCCATCAACAGTCCAGCAGTTTGAAGAATATTTTTCATTTTTACTTTTGTAAATCTATTTGAAGACAGCAGTATACAGATTCTAGTTTAGATAATTTTAAATAGCTTTTGGATGCTGTTAAGGAATTTTGTGCTTCTCACATACTGAAGAAACAGAAAGTTTTAAATATGGTAAGTCGATATTTCCTTTTTGTATTGCATTGTTTACATAACATGAATTTCCATTCTAATGGTATTTCCTTGTTTGATTTAAAATGCAGTTTATTGAGATTATATATTTTTTGTTTTAATTATATTTTGTTGCATTATGTTTTGGATGCCATTTTACCAGGGAAGGGCGTTGGACGTAAACAGGAACGGCACCAAAAAATTGTCAATTTTCGCCAAGGGTTACCTCGAAATATATTTTTACCAATATGTAATATAATATAACAATATTAATATATAACACATTAAATTAATAACATTAATAAAAATACTGTAAGATATAATATATACTTGTAAGATTGTAAGGTTCTGTTTATTTTTACTAATAGTTATTTTGTGAGCCTTTCCTGAATTCTCTTATTTCTACTTGCATCTCCTCAACAGGATGTAAATGAAGTAGGGTGAACAACAAGAGTATTTAAACTGTTGGAGTGCAATGGTTAGACAGAGCGTGATTTCACTATTGTGAGTGCACGTTTGTTAGTTTCTACCAGCTGTTAATTTTAGTAGTGGCTTTGCCTTCTTGTCATCAAGTTAGTATCCTGCCAGTGCAGGTTTCTGAGTAACATGTTAGCTTAAATATTGAATTCTATAGTCTAGTACTACTCTTTATATTATCTTTTGTTCTCACCACATGTGGTTGGTGATTTGTGTAAGCATATATGTCTGTGCCTCCTACTAAATATTTTGTATTAAATAAAAGGGTCTTTTACACCCTTACCTGGTTGTGTTTATCCTTAATTCTGTGTGAAAAGTTACAAGGATCACACTTAGGTAGATCTAGCCACATCTTATGAAAGCTAAGAGAACTAGATACTACAAGATAATATCTGAAACAATTGAAAAAATTTTACATGAAAGTGATAAAGAAGTTTTTATCATAATGGATATAAGCAACCAGATGAAGAAGAAGGAAATGTACTCTCTGATTACCCACCCAACCTTCCCACAAAGTTGCCTATCATTGATGACTAATGTTTTTGCCAATCTAGCATGTAAAAAACAATTATCATTTTTAAAAATGGAGGCATGCTGAAAATTATATAAAACAGCAATGAATTAATGAAATTAAAAGTGCACGAAACAACTATAATGAAATGTTGAAAATTACATAACATATGTAAGAGAAACATTGAAAATTACATCCATAAGGAGTTGCAACTTGGCACTGCTCTCCATGTACACGTCAACCTGTTTTAACTTTAAAAAAAAAAAAAAAAGAGAGAGAGAGAAAAGAGAGAATTGCACAAATTAATTTCATGGAATGTGCATTCCTATACTCTCTACTACTAGGCAAAAAGCTACATACCTGAAAAAAATGCAACACTCTTTTTCATTTGCAGGCAAACTTCAGAGTGGCATTATAACTTGTTGCAAAGGAAAAAAAACTCCACACACTAACCATAACAAGAAACCACAAATATTATCATAAAATTTAAAAACCTTGTATGTTATGCTAAATCTACATATACTTTGGTGACAAAATGCTTTGCCTGATGATTCTTGCCTGGGTTGGATAATCAGAGAGTATTCAGTACTCATTTCAAGTGATGATGATATTAATATAGATATTGTTACTAGCGTACAACCCAAAATTCAAAATTTTGTATGAAGCTTAAGCAAGTGATGGTTAAAAAAAATATACTGCCATAAGCAAGTTAAACTGCCTAATTATAATGTCTGTACCTTTCTTACGGCAATAAACTACAGTGATACCTTGGCATATGTCTGCTTTAAAATACATCTAACTCAATATGCATCCATCCTGTTTGGAAGCCAAAATGTTTGTTTCGAATATGACTCAAGTCTGATGAGCTTTTACATCTTTCAAGACAAATCTACGACTGCCCATTAGAAGCATCAATTTGTCCATAAGCCTTACTGCTAGCAGCCTAGGGCCCATAAGCCCTATTGCTAGTATTCAGTAATCAGCAAACACTGAATTTTCATGTAATTTTGTGTTTCCTTGCATAAACGTTGTGTAAATTCATTTATTATGAGCTTTAAGAAGTTAACAAGAAGAGTCAAGCAATGAAGAAAATGACTAGAATCATCTTGAAAGTGAAAAAAGAGATTGCCAGAAAGTATGAAGGGGACATGCAGATTTGGCTATTGCTTATGTTCAAAACAATGCTATCTGTCACTGTGAAAAATATAGATGTTATTGAATTAGCTAATGTGAACATCACAGACATTACAGCATATTGAGAAATTGCTTTTGATCTGGTTTATACAAAAACAATGTATCAGAGCTAAAACAGAGGTGACAGAATATCAGAGGTGAAAATTTGCATAAAAGCAAAACTGATACATGCCACTCTTTTGAAAAACAAGACAGGCACAAATAAGTATGAAAAAAGTGTTTAAAGACAGCATTGTCTCGTTTGATAATTAAGAGGACTGGCATTCACAATGTTGTGAAACATGGAGAAGGGCCAGTGCTGAAAAAGATGCTAGCACTAATATCGTTAAAGAGTTTAGGGAGTTTGTGTAAATGCTGAGTATTTTGTTTCCCAAGAAGTTTTTGAATTGTTTGAAACGGTCAATAAGTCTGAGATTGATTTTTAGACAGTGTCTATAGTTGAGGATACTGCTTCTCTGGTTAAGTCCATGTGTCTGGATGGGAGTGATAAATGATCTGCAGAAGTCAGTAGAGGGACACAAAAAACTGATGAGGGTCTGCAGGTAAGTACATGACTAAAATGGCTACACTCTTTTCAGACTCAAATAAGGAGGTAAAGAAATCCCCTACTCTATTACTCAAGAAAATCTGCCAAACGGATGGATGAATGACAAAAGCTTTACAGAGAAGTACCATCCCAACAAAGATAAGCCACAATATCATGGTCTGGAATGATCAAATGATGCCACATCAGAGAAGACTGAAGCAAAAGTCTTTGGACAGGTTTTCAGTAATTCAGATCAGACTTAATGACTTTCTTAATCAGGTCCAAGTTGGGCCTAGGCAAAAGAAAAGAGACAGAAAAGATAAATAAATTGGGAAAATGTTCATTTATGTACATATATATTTTTCGCCTATTGTATTTTAGTACTAAACAAATGTTATAATAATAAGATTCTTTTATAATTTTTCATTTATTTCTTATTGAAAAAGTTCATATGGTATAAGTCCAAGGATTTGGAATGGATTAATGACGTATACTGAGGTACCACTGTAGTTAGACAGGATGCTTAAAATTGATAATATTTTCTAGAATCTATTTCTACCACCTGTAAATAAGTATCATCCTACAGAAAGATGGCCTATGCGCAGCAGAGACCGAATTCACTATCAGATTATCTAGCAATACAAATACCTTACATGAAATTTAAAGTTTTGGAAAATATCAGATTCCAGAATTAGTTGGTAAACACATGAGTAACTCAATCTTTTCAATATTTTACTGCAATCTCTCATATCCTCTTAAAACGATAGAGTTTGCGTATTACAAAAATTGGTACTATTCTGTTAGAGCGGCGTCAGTAAAAAATATGCCCCTTTCTTTTTTCTTTTTCACCAATTGTTGCCAAGTATAAAATTATGAAATAATAATAGAGTTCAAAAAACTAGAAAAAATCAGTTCTGTGAAAAGTTTTTTTTTTTTTTAAATTTCATAACTCTTAAAGAAAGTAAATTTTTCATTTTAATTTTTAATCTAGAATATTCTACACATAAATAAAAAGTAACAGAATAAAATGAAATTTAATCTAAATAAGTGGCATAAAGAATATTCTACACATAAATAAAAAATAACAAAACGATATTCAATTTAAACACGTGGCATACAGTTACAAATATCATTCAATATTATAGAAAAAATTTAGATTTTTTAGTATAACCGACACCACATAAATTCTATCAAATATGACTCTAAATGGTGGCAAGCAGTGCCCTGCTGACGTTTATTACTCCATTTAGCATTGCCCCACAAGTTGGGTATGGCATCCCATTGTTCCGGAAAAACATATCCAACGTTGTTGTTTTCTTTTAGTGAAAAGACTTTCATCTGTTGCTATGATTTTGTCATCTATACTGATTTTATTTATTTTACAAGATATCAAACTATTTGCACATACCTCCCTCAAATAGTTATTCCAATTTTACTGTCGTATTATGGCTGATTTCTAACTGAAGTTGGCAAAATTCAATCGGCGTCTATCTGACACAACACATAGATAAAATAAACAACACTGAAGAAAAATGAAGGGAGCTTTCAAGGCATGTTTTGGTTTTCAAACCTTTTCTTTCACAGCAAAAACATACGTAATAATACCATATAGGAACTTCATTTGAGTCAAAAGTTAACTTCATGGAATGATTTTGAGCACAGTGTCATTATCGTATATACATACGAGGGTAAGGTGAAAAGTTTTTAGCCTGACCCAGAGAGATGGTCCTCCAATGAGCAAACACTTATGTTTCCTGCCTATGCAGGTGTCATTAGTTCGTACGATAAGTTTCAACTTGCTCTCTTGAGTAATTTGTTTACACGGATTTTTGCAGTAGATGTCTTGCGTGTTATTTGTTAAAATGGATGATCTTAAATATCGCGCGGTTCATGAAATTTTTCATTTTGGATGGATTAAACCCTAAGGAATTTTATCCAAAGTTGACAAAAGTTTATAAGGATGCTGCTACTTCCATGTCAACTATTAAAAAGTGGGCAGCTGAATTTAAATGTGGTCGCACATCCCTCGAAGATGACTCACATGAAGGACGGCCAAAAACCTCAACCATCCTCAACCAGAAATCATCGAAAAAGTGCATGATATTGTGTTGGATGATAGGTGAGTGAGACAGCTGTGGGGATATCGAAAGAAAGGGTGCAAAAAATCTTGCATAAAGAATTAGGGAGCCGATCAAAAACAAATGCACAAACGATTTTCGCAGCAAACTTTGGACCGACTCAACAGAAATCCTACCGATTTTGTGCAGTGATTTACCACCATGGATGAGACATGGGTCCATCATGCCAGAAATGAAACAACAGTCCGAGCAGTGGGTAGAAGCCATTGGTTCAGCACCAAAGAAAGCAAAGTCAGTCGCGTCTGCTGGAAAGGTCATGGTGTGTTAGGGGATGTGAAAGGGATCCTATTAATTGATTACCTTGCAAAAGGGAGAACAAATACAGGCAAATATTACTCCAACCTTTTTGACCAGCTGGATGCCAAAATTTGCAAGAAGAGGCCTAGCTTTAAGAAGAAAAAAATCATCTTTATATTATATATATATAAAGGACAAGGCACCTGTATACAAAGGTGCACAGGGGATGGGAAACTGTGGGATTTGGGGCATGATTTGCTTGCCCATCCCTAAAATTCTCCTGATTTAGCATCCTCAGACTATCATCTGTTTCCAGACTTGAAGAGATTTGTTTCTGGAAAGTGTTTCACATCCAATGAAGAAGTTGAGAGGGTCGTAGATGAATATTTTCACAACCTTCCAGGCTCTCACTCCCGAAAAAGAATACTGGTGTTGAAGAAACGCTAGACCAAGTGTGTTGAAGTGAAGGGAGATTATGTAGAAAAGCAAGATCATTTTTTAAATGAAAGTTGCAGTCTTTCATCGTCAGGCCGAAAACTTTTCACCTTACCCTCATATATATATCTCTACATATAATAAAACAAAGAGTCTGTCTGTGTGTGTCTTTCGTTCGTGTTGCGAGTAAGCTAATAGACCCAGGGCCACGAAATTTGGTACATAGGTGTATCTACACAAGAGCCAGTGCACCTCGAAGCGATTTTTTCGAAATTCGAATTAGAATATTTTTTATTTTATGTTTTGTGACCAAATGGCGTCATTTTGAGACATAATGGGCTACAGGAAAGCGAGATTTCACTCTATACATTTCATTTTTACATCGTCGTGAAGCGTAGACACTTAGCTATTTTACGAACTTAAAATAAATTTCGTATTTCAATAAATCGATTAAATACGAATTTATTTAGGAAGGTGAGCTTAACACCTTTTCAGCGGAATTTTTTTAAAAAAAACTTATTTTAAAAAATGTGCTGTTTATTTTCCTTTGATTTTTGGACACGTTGAACTTTAATCCTTTCGACTCCTTTTAAAAAAAGAATTTTGGAAAAATAATAATATTTTGTATTTTTTTAAAATTTTTTAAATGAAGCTTCCGAATACACTTCTCACATCTCAGATATTTTAAAATGTAGTTTTGGCAACAATTTTCCTTTCTTATTGTTGTTGATAGATTTTTGATGAAATTGCATCATTTTGAATAGTTTCATTCTTTTAAAAATTTCGGTTTGGCAACAATTTTTCATCGTATTTCTTATGTTACTGTTTTTAAGAGACTGAAAAGTTTAAGAAATTAAAAAGTTGTTTCTTTTTGCAACGGTAAATTGTTTAATTACTTTATTAGGATAATTAACATTTGTATCAAGGGATATTGCTTATTTCATTGTAATATTATGTTTTAATTATATATAATTTTAATTATAAAAAAGTTTTGCATGATATTTTTTAATCTGTTTAAGTTCTTAATCTGTTTATACCATTTGAGTTCTTAAGATTTTGCAAAGGGAAGTTGGTTAATTTATTTATTAGGATAAGTAATATTTGTATTAAGGGATACTGCATATTTCATTGTCATTTTTTATATGTATAATACATTTTTATTGATTTCTTTTTTGATAAAGTTGTTCTGCAGAGTAAAATTATGCGCGAAATGTTTTGTTTTTTGAGTTTCTTTCATGTTATTTTTTGCTTATTTCACTGTTTGTAAGATATTGAAACGTTTTGCATGAGCCAGTGCACCTCGAAGCGAGTTTTTCGAAATTCGAATTAGATTTTTTTTAAATTTTGTGTTTTCAGACGAAATCGCGTCCTTTTAAGACATAATGGGCTATAGCAAAGCGAGATTTTACTCTATTGAACAGTTTAAGAAACTGAAAGATTGTTTCTTTTTGCAAAGGTAAATTGTTTAATTAATTTATAGATCTATATTTAAAAGGGCCAGTCTTTCTGTGTGTGTAGGTGTCTTTCGTTCGTCTGCGCGTAA
>KK115302.1:81211-95952 GCA_000611955.2 Stegodyphus mimosarum | reverse complement strand
AAACTATGCAAATTATAAATATAATAAAATTTAAATAAATAAAATATACAGATATTAAAATTACTCTACCAAACATAAGAACTTGAATACTATACTATAAGTCAACACATCTAAATGCTCATACAAAGTAATGCTCTATATGTAATGAAATATATTTCTTACCTGTCCTTTCCTGAAAAAATTTGGCAAGTATTTCATAGCATTTGAACGTATACAGGCTATATTTTCATATTTCCCAGGATTCTGCAGTCTCAGGGCTTTAATTCTTTCTTGAACGTAATCAGACACTTTGACACGAATCTCCAGTCCAAGAATTAGAGTTTCAGGAAACAAAGGGGACAACTCAACTATAAGAGTAGAAGAATTATTTTTTTAAATCAAAATGTTATAAAAAATTACAAATAAATCCATAACAAATATCACTACTTAAAGTTTCTGAAATATACATATACAACAGAAATAAAATAAACACAAGTAATACTGTATGAGGCCACAGTCAATATCAGAAACCTGAATTTCCACACAAAATTTAATAAATTTGTGGTTATGCTGATGGCTAACATTAAGGCAGATAATTGGAAAAATAAATAGTTATAGCATAAAAATACTTCAACTTATGTTGCGTTACATAATTTGGAAAAAACTGTATTCGGCTACAATAAGAGATGAAATTTCAGGGAAAACTGAAGAAAGTCTGGTTAACATTTGATTAGTATCATGAATAATTTTGTATATTTTGTGGTAAATATACACTGTCGAATTAATGTTATATTCTCTATAGAATGCAAACACTGCTGAAGCATTTCTTATAGATGTTGAGAAAATAAAAGTTTAGAAACCACTGCTTCAATTAAGCTGTATGTTTGTAGAACATGAGGAAACTACAATAAATCACCTGCAATGGTAACTTTAAGGATCTACAATATAGCAACATTCAAATTTCTATGTATGTTTTCTTCAGATGGATCTTCAGTCTTTTACGCATTAATGCCTTGTGCTCAATTCTTTGTTACAGAAGATACCATCTACTTTCTTCACTTTTTATTTCATCTAAAAACATATTAGCTAATGCCAAAAAAAGATGACCATTTTTGATGGAAACTGGCTACTGGGTTCAAAAAAATTTTTTTCTGACAGCAAAATATTTTATTTGCTGTTAGTCAAAAGAAATGACAACAATCATTTGGTATGTAAAATAATTTAATGTTTATAAAAATGCTCATCAATTAGAACATGCTTTTACAGGCTAATATGTTTAGACTTGCTACTGACTAATTGAAATTTCCAATAAAATTGGTGAAATTGATGACAGTCTCAGGAAACACAATGCTAGTAGGATCTCACCTAAACAGTTGATATTCAGGAATATGTGCTGAGAAACTAGAGAGTGCTTTCTGAGTGCAGTTTCTAATTCAAATCCCAAAAGTGAGCAGTTTCTAATTAAAATCCCACTTTTGCAAAATATCATTAGTTATCTTGAATCCAATTCAACAATACATAATGATTGCTACAAGGGATACCAAAAGGAATTTTCCTGATAAAGCAAGAAATAATCATTTATCTATGAACCATTCTTAAATTTTATACATCCCAAAACTGGTGCACATGCTGTGGCTTCGAGATCTTAATTGTCATTTACTGCCATTCTTTGTAATTTATTCTAGTGTTTTATTTTTAATTTAGTTTGTGCTTAAAATGGATTTTAATTTTTTATGTGTTATAGTCGATCAAGAAACAACGCAGAAGAAAGCAGCACTATTTGGATTCCTATCTTGCTAAATTTATGTAGAAGTATAATGATAGAGAAAATTGTTTCAAACCTCCACTACAATTTCTTATGTTTAAAGTAAATTGGTTTATCCCAAAGATTTGTACGTACCAATAAAGCAATCACATATAATTTGAAATTTATTCATACTGAAATTTTAAACTTGTGTTTTTGTGGATTCAGAAACAGACTGCTTAATTTAATGCATTTACTTCTTTTGTTGCACCAACTCCTGATGAAGATGCAATGAAAAATGTAAATTTCGTAATCATTTTTGGTTTTAGCATATTCCCACTCCTATTTCTTGCAGTTTCGCAGTGTACTTCTGGTTTTTTGTTTTTGGGTTTTTTTATGATTTATTCCGAACTGAATATGTGATGAATTTTAAACATATTTTTGGGCTTTTATTTAGATTATGGCAAAGCACATGAGGGTTATTTTCCTAGGGGGAAAATGCCTTCGTAGAGGACTTTTTAAGGAAAACTAGCTTGCATTCATGTTAAACATGGGAAAATCGATGAAAACTCCCATGCAGCCAGGCTGTTTATGTTATGGTTTATGGCATAGTATCATTATCGAACCACTTTTTCCTTTTCCTAAAACGAGAGAGAAGATGCAGTTACAGCTATTGGAGAGGGTACCAATTGATGATAATTCTTGTGACCAAATCCAGAGGACATCGATTTGGATGACCATATGGTTCCAACAACACAACATCAAATGACCCACAGTCAATGCCACTACCGACATATTGCAAAATAATTTTGGTGAAAGGATAATTTCACGAAATGAAACTATTAGTTGGCATCAAATGCTGCTTTCAAGACATTAGGCTGAGCTATTGCATATAACCACTGAAAACTGGTTCATCAAATCCACTGGTATGCATTAAATTGAGGTGGATACTTAAATGATATTTTATTTAAATATGCCAAAAATTGTACTTCAAAATATTATAAAATGTTTGGTTTTATATAAATAGCTTTTATTTCATTTTAAAATCATATCATTCTTATTGGAAGATACTTTATATTTACAATTCAACATGATTTGATCAAAATGAATTTCTTAATATATATATATAAAGATAAGCAAAAAGAGAAAACTTCTAAAGGCAATCGCCTGAAAGTAAATTTAATACCTACGTTCCAGAGTTTGAAAAACTTCAACAAAAAATAATTACTCAAAAGTAAAAGTAATTGCAAAAAAACTAAAAAACTAAGTGTTGGAATTCAAGAAATTCAACATTTAAAAAATTTTAATATGTAAAAAATTAAAAACCTTTTTAAGCACAAACTAAATTAAAAATAAAACACCAGAATAAATTGCATAAGAATGGCAGTAAATCGCAATTTAGCCTAACTCAAGTTTGTTACGGACTTATCAAGGGAAAAGCGTGATAATCTCATGCACAGCTAAACTCCTTTACGCGTTCCGTCAAATGACAATAATTGAGAAAGAAGCAAAAAAAAAAAAAATTAATAAATAAAAACAGATAAAAATCTACATACCGTTGGTCTCAATTCTTATCCGTTCTTTTCCCAACATGCCTGCTATAAATTTAAAATCCAAACACTACTGAAAAAACAATACAAAAAGCTAAGAAGGCAAATTTACAAATAAACATTAAAAGCCTATTAGGCGTTAATAAAAAAATACATAATTTTAAGGGAGATCCCAATGAGCTAGAAGAATTAAACTTAAAGCGGAAAAAATTAAAAGTAAAACTCAAGTGTCTTGTTAAGACCAATATCATGTGCACGAGATTGTCAATAGTATTTTTCCCTTGATAAGCCGTAACAAACTTGAGGCTAAATTGTCTGTTAGGCTAAATTGTCATTTACTTCCATTCTTTATAATTTATTCTGGTGTTTTATTTTTAATTTAGTTTGTGCTTAAAATGGTTTTTAATTTTTTATGTGTTAAAATTTTTTAAATGTTGAATTTCTTGAATTCCAACATTTAGTATTTTAGCAATTACTTTTACTTTTGAGTAATTATTTTCTGTTGAAGTTTTTTAAACTCTGGAACGTAGGTATCAAATTTACTTTTAGGCGATTGCCTTTAGAATTTTTCTCTTTTTGCTTATCTTTAAATTTAATTTTGCAGCTCAATGCGCAAAATTTTTGACAAATGAAGTCTCTCACATTCTTGTACTACTAAAAATTATATATGTATATATATATATACTTAAATGTCCCATGATTTATTGTATTATTTACAGAAAACAACAAAGTTTATTACATCAAAATTTTTTCAAATGCTAAATATATTAAATGAAATTACAGGTATAAAGTTTTATTCATATTTTCAACTGAGGTCTCTCACTGTTATTGTTGTCCACTGTTCAAAGTATCAAATCATTTAATGAATCTGGAATTGCTCTCTGTGTTCAGTGCTACAGCTTTTGCAAGTCATTGCCATCTTCACTAACACCCCTTTTCCCACTTCAGAACCACCATGAGCGTTAGATACTTCTGTTTTCTTGAAGCATTTCACTATTATTTTTTCATAATCACGCCCAAGCACTTAAAATCTGTGAGAAATCAATCATTACATGGATGGATCCACTTTAAAATTTTAGGAAGCTCACTTTCTAAACATCTTGAAGAAGGGCAAAATTATGTAAACACTTAAAAAATTTTCAGAACCTTGAGTTAAAAAGTTAATGGAGGAAAATATGTGAATAAGTATGATATTTAAAGCTCCAGCTATATTGAAAATGCTATATTGCTAATTTATTACCGATAGAAATTTTCCATATACTATATTTGTGCACAATGTCAGTTTTTCAGTTCAGTTCAGCCTGAGTCTTTCTAGTTTCTCACTGGAATACAGAAAGAAGATTAAGTTGTTCTTGACTTTTTTGCTTTAATTTTTTTTTCGTGAGGTCCAAGTTTCAAGGAATTACCAACCTGCTCTCTGTTCTTCAGGACTGTTCTGAAGTAGTGTCAGGCATAAGCATTGAACAAATCTATCATGCTGTTCACCTCAGCTTTACTGAAATTCCCCTGTCTGACTGTGGCTTCGAGATCTTACCACTTTAGAAGAAGGTCCTTGATGGTCGCAATAAGCATGAACTCTGTGTTCTATGAGGTGCATTTGATTGATAGCCTGATAGGAATGCCAAAGTTTTCCATGATACCAAATTTGTACAATGATCTGAATTTTTTTAATAGAAAACAGATTGCTGTGTACACAGGGTGACAAGCAGAGCAAAAAATTGTAAATGTTTCATTTAGTTTTTGTATGATATAATCTTTATTTAATAATTAAAATTTGTGCTTCTTTTTGATACCCTGAGAATGTTTGCTGACTTAGATCAACAAAGATAGTTTGGAAATTTTCTTTAAAATGTCATGAAAATCACCAACTTTGACCTGATAAGTAACTTTTACCGTTTCATATATAAAAACCCTCGAATTTTGCCAAGGTGGTTGTGTTAATACGTATGTACATTTAAATGTTGCCAAAGGTCTTTATAGTGATCCCTCTATAAAAGTAGCATTTGGCATAGCAAATTTAGATTATACTGATAAGCTCTTCCTTAATTCATTGAATAATATATATATATATATATATTAAAAATGTGTTTCAATTATAAAAATTTATATTTCACTGTTCATAATATGTAAATCCAAAAGTGATTAACTTTTGTGGCATTTATTGCTACAGTTATTAAATTTTCTCCCGTTTTATTTATTTATCTATTAGACGGTTTGTTTTTATTTTTATTATGGCAAAGCATTCAAGAGCTATGTGCATTAGTGGATGATCTTCTAAGGAAAACTGGCACATATATGTGTTACATATGGAGAAAACCATGAAAATGCTCATGCAACTTAGTCCTTCTCTGGGATTTGAACCCCTGACTGAACTACCAGTGTTTAGCAACTTTACCACTAGGTCACTGGTGGGCCATTATCTATCAGGTAAAAATGAGAACTAATAGCTCTCACTATTCTTAAGTAAATACTATCTATATTTTTTTGATATATTTATATACTTTGTTGAAAATAAGAATTACTATTGTTAACAAGAAATGCAATTCTTGTGTTTTTCACACAATAAATACAACAAATAATAATCACATTTTTGAAATAGACTTACCCAGAAGTCCACCATACCCACAACCTATATCGGCAAATTCAACCATGGGCTGTTTACCAACTAAATCTTTTGGCTCATTAGAAAAATATGTTGGATAATATGATGACCAATCCATATCTGCTGGTGTTAAAGGACTGCAAAATAAAATTCCAGAAAAGAATGAATATAACTGGATATATTTAGCATGCATACAGATTTAATATCTAAAATCTTTTTAGGATATTTAATACCTTTAAAGTGAGCCAAGGTTATCAATCAATACATGTAGACAACCAAAAGAGTCTTAACGATGATAACTTACAGTCACAAGAAGAGTCTTAAGTAAGCCATGTGTCACATTCACATATCATCATTCCCTTTTCACATTTTTTGGCTTTTTCCAAAAATGTTAAAAATTTACTGAAAACTGAGGAAGACGTTATGGACTGCTATTCATTTAGTAATGGTATGCAAAATATATTGGTATATTTACATTTTATCCCATCATTCCAATTAGGTGTACACCAGTAAAATACTTCATGATGTCGACATCAAAATTGTTACATAAGAAGAATAAGCCGCAGAAGGATAAGCCGATATTTCTTCAATAAATGAGAACAAACAACCATATAAATACTTATGCCATACTTCAGATAATCCATGGAGAAGTGGAGAGGGCAAATACTTTTACACATGCCAAAAGGATCTTTTATTTAGCATATCATACAGATATGCCCATCTCATGGTACGATAGTGCTTGTATGATGATTTTTTGTTCTATTGTTTGCCAGGATGCAATTTGGAAGACGGGGACAAACCTCTCTGTTAAAAATTTTTTAAAAATTACAATTTAAAACAGCATTTTACGCACTTCATGTTTTTTGTTTTAAATAAGCCATAGACAGAGAACACAGTGTCCCAATGGCCCCGCATGCAGGTCAACTGATGAAATACAAAATATTTTCAATTCTTCAGTTTGGGTATAACTGATTATTTTATTGCTTTCCTCCGAAAAAGGGTATAGTTAGGTTACTGCCAATTTGCAGTTTCACTGAATATGCCAAAAACAGAATCCAATTCTGACTGGCATGTATACTGTCTCACTTTCAAATTAAAACTTAAGGGGTGAAATGTTCTTTTTCTTACCTCCCTTTTCTGTCAGTCTTTTTATCTCAACAATATTCATATTTCATTGTTGAATTTTTAAATCAAAGCAGCTAGAAATGACAGAACTATAGTTGTCAGCAGATGCACATGATAAAACTGCTCTGTTTTGTTCACAAAAATGAAATACAATGTAGAGCATGTATCACCTCTACAGTGGGTTTCTGGAGGTTTGTGTTGAGACATGGGAGAATGCTTCCTAGTCATTATTCCAGTTCATTCTGCTAAGACTTTAATGGGCACAAGAAAGAATAACATAGCAAATGGAACAATATTCTTGGACTGCTGGAAAGGCTACAAATCATCTGAGTTGAAAGCTTTAGGATATGATCACTTCACAGTGAATCATTTGCTTAATTTTACTAACCCAGTCATGGGTTGTCATACTCAATCTATCAAACATTTTTAAAGCAGTGCTACATGGTGGAAAAAATGCCAAAGATGCACATCCAGTAACATTTTGACTTCTACTTAATAGGATTCATGTGGCACCTACATCTGAGGCCAAAATGTTTTCTGCCGAACTAGTGAATATTTATAAATTTACATCTCCTGTTTAATATACTCATTCATTTCGGCTTTTGTTTTATTTAGTAATTAAGAATGAAAAAATTATTTGTAATAATAAAAAAAAATGCCAAAATCTAAAGCAGGTACATAACAGAAAAGTATTGAGTTTGTCCAGAAAGTTTGTGCCGAGTTTGAAGGAAAATTGAAATGCAGAAGATTTCAGTTTTAGTACATATTTATTAAATTATATAGATGTCATTCTATTCTAAAACCTTTCTCCATCTTTTAGACACCTTGAAAATTCTGGCCTTCCAGAATCTCTCAGGTTTTTCTGCTAAAAACTTTTCTATGTGATTTTTTTTTTTATCTTGACCAAAGAGTTGAAGTTTTTTTCATAAGGGAATTTTGTAATGATTGAAATATATGGAAATCAGAGGGGTAAGGTCTGGTGAATATAGAGATGGGCTAGAATATCATAACTGAGCTCCAACAACTTTTATCAAGCTATCAAAGACACATGAGGTTGTGCATTGTCCTGATGAAACAAAAAGGCCTTCCAATTCAGTACTTTTAGATGCTTTGTTTAATTGCTGTCTTTAATTTGTCTAATGGGAAACAATACTTCTCTTAATTTATCATCTTGCTGTTTGGTAAAAGGTCACAATACAGGATCCCTTTTCAATCCCACTAGACACAGAGCATGACTTTCTTTGGATAAGATCATCTTTTGGGGTGGCTAAAGGTGGCTTTTGTGGTGGCCTTCTGCTTTTCCCAAAATCTGTTTCACTCAACATTACAAATGATCCATTTTTCATCCCTCTGACATTACATGGTTCAAAAATGGTGTCTGCTCATTGCATCTATATAGTAAGTCATAAAAAGAAATTTAATCCATCAGATTTTTCTCCATTTAATCATGGGGAACCCATACATCAAGACAGTTTAAGTAACCAAGCTTCATAAAATGGTGGATTTTGGCATATTTAACATTTCTGTTAACGTACATGTCATATGACGTGGTTTATTCTCAATCAGAGTTTTAATCCGATCTTCATCTGTGGTGGAGGGCCTATCCGGGCACTCTTGATCTTTAAGGTTGAAATTACTGGCTTTAAACCCAGAAAACCACTTCTGCACAGTTCTTTCAGCTACAGCATCTTTGCCATAAACAGTGCATGTCTTATTTGCTGCTTGTGTGGCATTTTTGCCTTTTCTGTAAACGAAAAGCATTAAAGGCCTGAAATGCACTTTGTTTTCTTCCATATTCAAAGACGTATAAAAATGACAAAAATTAATGTATCATAACCAAATTTTGTCCAAATATGCTTAAAGTATCATATTTTATGATATGCATGAATGTCATTCGTTTTCACTGATATATTCAGATGTGTCTTTATGCCACCTACCAAAAATCAGTAAGAACTTTATGGACAATCCAATACCTATCATTTAGTTTTAATTTTTGTATGGTTCACAACGGTTAGTAAGAGATTTAACTTGCTGCAAAGACAATCCAACAACATTGCTACTTTATAATTTATTTCACAATGATTTATACATTAGAAAACATAATATTTCAATCAATTCACTATTTAGTCTTAGTGCAGCCTTAATTTAACAGATGTGTACTCTTCTTGCTCATGTGCACTTGCCAATTTTTTCAAGCATTCTGAAAAAATCTAGACTAAGACCTATTTCATTTTCTATTGAGAGAGTGGCATGTGCTTAAATTATTTCTTCCCACAGCTGACCTTAAAAAATTTAATTTCTTGTGCCACTGATTACAGAAATTGACATAGTTAAAAGGATTCTACATGAAATCTATACATTTGGATAAAGATGAGTTTTTTTTTTTTTATGCTCTTGCTACAGAGGCCTCTAACCATATTTGGTGATTTAAGATTTGCGGCAAGCTCTCGGCTATAATTTCACCAAGCTCGTGGAGTGCAAATGTAAAAATAAACAACACGGTATATAATAATAACAATAATAGTCCCATGTCATTTCCTAATAATATTTTTAAGAATTCTTATCCTTATTATTATTATTTTATCACACGTAACTGTTTCAGTCAACTGCAGCACTTATTAAGCTGTTTGTAATTCCTGGACATCAATTCGTCTGCCCAAGAATACATAAATCTAATAGCACTAACAAACAATATTCTGGAACCATGAACCAATTTCCAACATGAAGGCCCACTTTAACCCTTCACCTCTAAATGGTTTGGTTGTTAACATAAAGTTTCATGTTGTGGGCATTTTCACACACATTCATTTGTCAAGTAAAAGACCACTTTCTTGAATAAAATGACATGGGATCCACCTCAATACTTGGTAAATTAAGAGGTTGTTAACATCATATTCATACACAGACACAAAAGCAATGAATATATTTTTAAATAAACAATGCAAATTCGAAAACCTCATAAAAAATTAATAATATAAGAATACCCAAGAGAAAAAAGGCAACAATGTGCTGATATAAATGTGCAACAATGTGCTGATATAAATGTGCAACAATGTGCTGATACATGGCAAAGTATAAAAACATGCAGCCAGTACAAATACACAATAACATGACGAGGTATAAGAATATGCAGCCAGATTTTAGTGAGATATCTTCATTGATTGGGGATTCAATCTCGGAAGCCGTTATAACAAAGAAGTAACTTTTTTTAATAAAGTGCAAAATATCAAGAGCCCATCTTGTCTGTATTTTGGAAAAACATTTTCAATGCTCATTAATTCATAAAACTCTGTTGATGTCTAATTCAAATCCTACCATTAAAGCTAATGCCGAAGATCTGAATACTGTTTCTCGGATTCTTTCGTGTTTGGTAAAATTTTGGGTCAGACGCAGAATCGGAATTTTTTATGAGATTAATAAGCGTGCCAATTGTGGTATCCAAACCGATTTTGGCATTCTGGAGGAGTGCGAATTTCAGAGCATTTTCGCAATTGCCCAGTATGCATTTTAAATTGAGAATTTCTAAATTCTTTAGCACGAATTTTGGAGCATTTTCACACATGCTCAATATGTATTTTAAATTGAAAATTTCTGATTGGTGTAGACCATAGGTTCCCAACGTGGGCGATAACGCCCCCTTGTGGGCGTTTCAGGCTTTCAGGGGGGCGGTAAAAAACCGAGAGAAAATTAGGGGGCGTTGATATGGCACAGAGGGACGTTGGAAGATTAGCCAAATATAGTCTAAAAAAGACTTTAAAATCACGCTGATAATTCATTTCTATCACGTGTGCGAAAATTCACATATTTCGATATGAGACTTCACTGTTCAGAGAAAGACATACCTCTCTAGTATGTACGATTCTGGGGCTGCATGTGCTAAAACTAGCAACCTGTCTTGCCAATTTGGCGAGATGCACTCCAAAAAGTCGCAGAAAACTGTTGACTTTTGTTGAAAGGGTCACCATTTTAGTGAAAGGAGCAGTAGAACCGGAGTTCATAATATCAGAAGGAAAAGCCTTCAGTGCAAAAATATATCTTTATTGTCTTTATGTACATATTTATGTTACGTCCAAAGCCCGAAGTTCGGCCAGTTCGCGTTTTGGCCAGGAGGTTTGGCCAAAGTCCGAAATACTTGCAATTAATATTGTATTTTATACTTTGGCCGGCCATTTCGCGAAGTGGCTGGGAATTCTTGGCCAAAGCCTGATGTGATAATGGTAGATTGAGTCTATGGAGCAGAAAAAGACTAAGGATCACCCTTAAAGGTAGTTGACAAATTGAGTACTCAATTTGCCTCTGTATTCATACTCGATACGCAACGCATTTGCTTAAGATATAATTCGTCATTTTGAAGGGCGCAAATCTAATCTTCACACTATCACATTGTTACAGCATATGCGTTCACTGAATAGTTTCTACTCGTTGAACTCACAGAAGTACTCATTTTTAAATACTTCATTTTTAACAGTGTGTAAAACCATCTGCCCTTGATTTCTTTTTTCCCAAATTGGCCGGTCAAAGCCAGAAATCAACAAAAAGATTGGACATTCGCCGGTAAGTTTACAGCAACGTTGGCCAAAATGCGAATTGGCCGATTTCGGGCTTTGGCCGTAACATTTACAAAAAATGTCACTGGGACTAAAAAATGCCACTTACAAGCGGCAACGATAGCGAGATCTCCAACTAAACTGTATTCTAAGAGAGTCTGTAAAAGTGCGTAGGCGACGTTGGACGCGGGAAAAAATTAGAGCGCCGAAATAAGCGGCGGCGGAGTAGACAAATCGTCGCCAGTGGTTTACCCGATCAAAAATTGTAGGTAGCTAAAAATAGAACAGCCCCGCAGAATGCTACAGACTCAGGCTCACACTATCTATCGTTCATCGCAGCATGTACTGCGTACGATGAAAACGGCGTTGCCTTAATATTTTGCTACTTCAACTTATATTATTTAAACCGGCAGTATCCCTTGCAGCTCCCTTAACTTGGATCAAGTATAAGTAAAGAAAAACCCATGTCGGAAGCAAAAAAGAAGAGGCGGCAGTACAGTGCGGATTATATAAAATACGGATTTATCGAAAATCCCTCAAATCCATCATCTCCATTGTGCCTTATTTGTCAAAAAACATTTTCGAATGAAGCGATGAAACCTTCTAGGCTTCAAGATCATCTTAATAAAATGCATCCGGATAAGAAAGACAGAGATATGACCTATTTTCTAGAGATAAAAAAGAAGATTGAAAATCAGCCAACTATATCAAAATTATTTTCATCAGCTTCTAAACAAGACGATGACGGACTTCGAGCTTCGTACAATATCTCATTGTTGATTGCTAAAACAGGCAAGCCACATACTATTGGGGAAGATTTAATTTTACCAGCAGTTAAAGAAGTAATAACCACCGTGCTCCATAAACCAGCTACAGATATTATCCGAAAAATTCCTTTGAGCAATAATTCTGTGCAAAGACGAATTGATGAGATGGCTGAAAACATTGAAGAATCGTTGTGCAATTATCTGCAGACTTGTCAATTTTCAATTCAGCTGGATGAGTCCACTTTACCAACCAATGAAGCATTGTTATTGTCGTACGTGAGGTTTATCAAAGATGAAAAAATATGTCAAGAAATGTTGTTTGCTACCAATTTGGAAACAGATACAAAAGGAGAAACCATATTTGATACACTGCAAAAGTTTTTTGACGAAAAGGAAATTCCTTTTAATAATATTTTGTCGGTTGCTACGGATGGCGCACCGGCTATGACAGGGCGTCACAAAGGCTTCATAGCATGCTTAAAAAATAAAGTTCCGGACGTGCTTGCTGTGCATTGCGTAATTCATCGACAGCATTTGGTTGCGAAAAATTTGAGCGAACGTCTCCATACATCACTGCAATATGTTATAAGAGCAGTTAATAAAATCAGAAGTAACTCGTTGAATGACAGATTATTTAGTCAGCTTTGCATTGCAAATGATGAAGATTTCAACCGCTTGCTGCTTCACACAGAGCTGCGCTGGCTTTCAAAAGGTACTTGTTTGACTCGATTTTACAATCTGTTTGAATCTGTGATAGAGTTCCTAGGAAACAAAGACACAGAATTGCGCGAAAACCTCATCGCATCAAAAAACAATATTGCGTACTTAGCAGACCTTTTTAAATTGTTTAATGATGTCAATCTCCAACTTCAAGGAGAAGACTTAAACTTGATTAAGACTAAAAATAGTATTGCTGCTTTCGTGTCTAAACTGCTATTATATAAAAGAAATATAGGCAGACGTGAATTCCATACCTTCCCATGTTTATCAGCAGTATCATTCAAGCACGACGACTTGCTTGTTTACTGTCAGCACTTGGAAAACCTCTACAATGACTTCAAGGAACGATTCGAGGACATTTTAAACATGGACATACCAGACTGGGTTTTGGATCCTTTTTCCAATGTCAACACAGCAGGACCATCTCAGTTAGAAGAAGAACTGATAGAACTGACGACAAATGAGGAATTAAAAATTAAATTCAAGAATGGCTACCAAGAATTTTGGCTGCAGAAGTCGATTTCGCAATTGTATCCAAGATTATGGTCGATTGTGCAACGATTTCTGCTAGCATTCCCATCTTCATATTTAGCAGAACGTGGATTTAGTGCTGTAGCAACATTGGTAACGAAAAAGAGAAATCGGCTCCATGTTACTGAACGCGGCGATTTACGATTGTTTTTAAGTAAAATCGAGCCTGATATTAACAAGCTTCTTAAAATGCATCAAATTCAGCCTTCTCATTAGTTAAGTTAGAAATTCGATGCCTTTAAATTTTAATAAAAATACTTTTTAATAATAATTAAGTATGCCTTTTGAGTGTTCTCTGAAACTGTCAATTTATTTATTTAGAAAGCAATAGTTTATTATGGATTATTTCGTATCATCAAAACCCCTGCCTGTCCTTATAACAGGTAAGCTAAAACTTTTTTCTTTTTAAATAACGAAGAAATTCAGTAGCGTTTCAATTCCAACAACATTCTATCTATTAGTAATTTTTTTTATTTAATTCTTGTTTTCACCATGCAATATGTACCCTCTTATTTCTCTAGGGGGGGCGGTATTGAAATATTCACTAGAAAAGGGGGCACCAGTTCGAAAATGGTTGGGAACCTATGGTGTAGACGGTAAGAGATGGTAGAGTAGCAGTTATTTCAAACTATCCTTCGAGAATTCATTACTTGTTTTTTGGCTGAGCCTAGCAGAGAGGATTACCTATTTTCAGGTAAATTAATTGCTTTTATATAAATTTTTACAGATATTCACATTGGCCTCCACTGATATTAGTATTATTGAAAATGTGAATGAATGCATGTTGGAGTATGCTGAATATTCTGAAAGATTTTTTGCCGTGTTGCCTGCTTTGGAAAAGAAAGCTGTATTAGGATGGTATATGAAAGAGGGTTGATTGGATCATCGTATGCATGTCCGAAATGTGGGAAAAGCATGAAATTGAGAGAAAGGGTAAAAAGGCAATAAATGATGGTTTTGAATGGTTTTGTAGGAATCAGTCTAGTGTGAAAGAGAAAAGGCATGATGTGTGTAGAAGTTTGAGGAAGGGGTCTTGGTTTGGTTTGAGTAATTTGGATATGTGTACAGTTTTGTTAGTGATGCAAAAGGGGTTTGGAGGTTGCAGTCAGAAATATGCAACTGAAGACCTGAATTTTTCTAATCACCCGGTAGACAGTTAGTATAATTTCTGTAGGG
>KK115302.1:0-81183 GCA_000611955.2 Stegodyphus mimosarum | reverse complement strand
AAATATATATTCAGGTTATGGTGAGAAGATAGTTGCAAAATTGGAGGAGTGGGTAAGATTGCTGAGGTTGATGAAAGTAAGTTTGGGAAGATGAAGTATGGAAGAGACAGGCCCGTGAAACGAAAATGAGTGTCATCTTTTGGCATTTAGAGATAAACCACAGTTTGGCATATGTGTGCTCGGTTTTTTAAATGATTTTTAGTGTTTAAAATTATTGTGTTTTTAGAAGGATTGGATTTTCATTTTTAAAAATTTTTCACAAGTATTTTAATTTTTCAGTATTTTGCAATGATTTTAAGTGTTTGAAACTTACTATGTTTTTGAAACGGTTTTTAGTTTTTAAATTAATTTTTCAGGGTTGTGTAATGATTTTAAGTTTCTGAATCTTACTACATCTTCTTAACAATTTTTTATTTTTAAAATTATTATACTTTTTTTAAAGGATTTTCAGTTTTTAAAATTCTGCTTCAACTTTTATTTTGTATTTATTTTACTTGTTTGCCATTGATAATATTGCGCCTTGCGTAATGTCTTTTGGGGTGCGTTAAGTTGCTGATTTCGAAAAATGTGCCAAGCAGTGGGTGATTTATCACTTTTCCAAAAATTTTTTTAATATATATAAAAGGTAAAAACCTTGTTAAGCTTTTCAAATCCTGCATGCATTGCCATGATTGCAGAGTCTAACATAGGGTTAAAAAAATTTATTTTAAACCAATTTTCAGGACATATACTGAAGAATTCATCACGACTGAAGCAGGTTCATCACAACTTAAAAAATTAAAACTTTTCTTAATGTATTTTCTTTGGTTTTTCAAAGCTAGGTTCTGTGTCAAAAAATCAAAATGTAATCCAGTACCATGAAAGCAAACTAGTAAGGGAAAACTGAACAAAGGTATATTATCCCATTGATTGTTGGCAGAAATTTTGGCAATATCTCATTAATCATCAATCATTACTGTGGAATTCTAAAGGATATGGTTATCCATAGTTGGCACTAAATTTCACTCTGGTTGATGGGATAATACATAAGTATCAATATAAAGTTATATTTATTTCAGAAATTCAGATTTAAATTCTTTGCAATAAATTTTGTTAATGCTTGACCTATCACCTTTATAGTATAATAAATATTGAATCATATCAAAGTATCACAAAATAATACCCAAAACAAAATGAATTAGTATTTCTACTCAAGAGGTGCGATGAAAGTTACCATAGGATTAGCAAGTATTGCCTTTGACGAAATTAGCTTTCAACTCACTTTCCCTTCTACTGTGTTCAGTCGGCAGCCATATAACGTATGGGATTAACAATAATGATTAGGAAGTGGTCCCATACATGCTCGGCACCCAGTGCCATGGCACAGACTGCACTCCTCTGGAGCCGGTTCTAATCACTTGAAAAATTCAATCCTAAATCACAGCTGAATTTTTAAAAACTACTGTAACATTTTCTACTTTAAGGCACTCTTATAAAAAATATACTCAAGCTTTGTAGTCAATATACTTAAATAAGGTAATAATAAAAGTCAATCAATCCTTCCTTCATACACCACTGAATAAATTCTTTATTACCTTTCGCATTCAACAAAGTAAAAAATTCTAATGTATACTCGCTCACACAAGCAGCCATACTTCCAACTCAATGACCAACTACAAAATAGCAAAATTCGAAATACCCGCCGAATACGAAAATTCTAGAAGTAGTTAGGTTTGCCATATCTAATATATCAAAGTAGGGTTACCAAGATTGGAGGAATTATCGCCAACCAAAATCATTCGCGGCAAGGGTGTGGGCTCTGCTAGGATCCAATCGAAATTTGTAAAAATAAAGTTTATTTTTTACCAAAACATAAGCAAAAATCTTTCAGATAAAAGTAATATAAGGAACAGCTTGAGAATAGGACCCTATTGGCGATTGTTTGGCTTGGCGACCGAAAAATATCGCCAAGCCATGGAAAAGCAGTTAAAATTGAAAAAACAAGTTAGAAAGCACGTTTTAATCAGAAAAAAATTTTAGAATATATGTTTAAACAGCGAATTTGAAGGTACATAAGTAAGTGGGGGGGGATATTTTAAATAGTAATATTGAAAATACAAGTTTAGCCTTAGAAAAGCAGTTAAAATTGAAAATAGAAGTTAGAATGTACATTTTAAGAAGAAAAATTTTAAACACAAATTTAGAATATATATTTAAATAGTAAAACTGAAAATAAATAAATAAGTGGAGGCATATTTTTAGCAGTCATACGAAAAATACAAATTTTAAGCTGTAAAACTGAAAACAGGAGTTCAGAATACATGTTTAAACTAAAAACATGAAAATAGGAGTTAAGAATGCATGTTTAAATTGAAAAGTTTGAAAATACACAAGTACATGGAGGCATATTTCAAGCAGTAATATTGAAAATGCAAGTTTTAAGTTGTAAAACTGAAAACAGAAGTTCAGAATACATGTTTACATTAAAAATAAAGTAAAGAAATGCTAGAAATTTAGTAAAGTTTACAAAATCATGGTAAATTTACAAAGAAATCCTATACTCTGCCCAGTTTATGTCCCTTACAATTTCTAGAAATTTGTTGAATACATCAGTATTTTGCTCCTTGCAAGATTTAGTGAAAATACAGACAGGGTTGCCGAAATGGAGTATACTAGAATTCGCTGGGTTACCAGAAAAAATACCGTCCGAAAAGTGCGCCAAGCTGAAAATCGCCAATGGGGTCCTATACTCAAGCTGTACCTAATATAAATACCAATGCAGCAGGGCATCAATAAACTCAAACGAAGGAAACAGATGGTAATTTCGAGAAATACAAAATTAACACTAACCTTAAATTCTACATTCGATTTATCAGATTTCCTAAATAATATATGATAATAAAATGTGATTAAAAAAATATTTAAAAAAGATGATCTAATTTCTTCCACCTCACGCCTCTTTTTTTTATCCAAATGAAATAAAAATAAATTTGTATATCAGTTGACTTACAATTCTAAATTATGGTCTGCTATGGGATTCGAATGAGCTCTTTGACGGTAATATCTTTTTTGTGGTAAATTTACGCTAGTCATTTTCTTCCTCTTCTGTAGCGATAGACAATACAAAGTGCACACAACCTTTTTGTTTATGTTTAACAGAAGGATGTTGCCAAATTTTGAAAACCTAATATTTATAAGGAATCTTGAAATGAATAGTGGGACTTCGTAAATGACAACTCCGATATCACATTCCTCTCTCTGCTCTGATACGCCATCTAGTGGCTAAAAGATGGAATCATTAAAACTCGGTATTTATGTTAGAAACTAGTACGTAGTTTGTGAAGCGCTTTTTGATCAGAAAGTAATTAAACATTTATTTTTTATTGTTCTAGGCATTATGTATAATTTTAATAAACATTTAATAAAAATAAAGCTGAATATTTTCTGAATTAGTAGTGTTTGTGATAAAACTAAAGAATGGATTTTAATTACACCCTGACTATTAAATGATTTTATTTCCAATCAACAGCCTGCATTTATACAATAAAACAGGATTAAAAATATAGGAGTCATCGTCGAGTTTCTCGGGAAACAATAAAAATTTTCAAATCTAACACAGTATGTCTTGTAATGTTTAATATGGTATGGAATTGTAAAGCATTTTTTTTTTTTAAAAAAAAAAAAAAAAAACGCGCAATAGCTGACAATGAAACTAAATAATAATCAAACAGAACGCTATGACACGTTACGCAACAAAATTAAGAATATGAACATCTATAAACCTTTTTTTTTTTTTTTTAACTTGGACCAAATCTCGAAACATCAATTAAATGAACGTCTATACAGCTTTTTTTTTTAACTTAGGCCAAATCTCGAAACATCAATTAGATCTTACGCAATAAAATTAATAAAAATTAATTTTGATAAGTACTTGAGAAGAAATGGAACAAAATGGTCAAATATACACTAGATAATCCCACAAAGCGTTTACATTCAAGGGGATTTTATTTACTTATTACATCTTCATATATAACTTACTCTTTTTATAGAATGATTTTCCATAATAGTAAACAAATTTCGTAACACTTTCTACTTCGTGTCTGCGAAGTATTTCTTTAAATTTGCTGCAAGATTTCGCGAAATACATTATTTTCTCTCGCCGAAAGTTCGTAAACGAAATCGAAACCTTAAAAACTGTTCCTAATCGATAAACAACGGCCACTACTTTATCGATGAGAAAGAACTTGACTATCGATGATGAAAGGAATGTCTGGGCCATCTGAAAAAGCGGTGACTGACTTCTAAAACTAAAAATATTAAAAGCTTTTAGAAAAATTAGTAGCGATTAGCGGAATTCGATCTTGGAACCTTTCAGTCTCGAATCGAATACATTTAACTGCTGAGCAAGGAAGAGAACAAATATTTCTATAATTTCGAATTTTTTTATTGTTTTGGTATTTTATAATTTTTTGTTAACATCTCGACAACACAAAAATAAATAGGAATACTCTTACTTTTGGATAAATCACTAAAAAAATATATAAAAGACTAAATTTAGAAATTAAGTTATTAATTTACGATAGTCAATATGTTAATGAATATCGAATCAGGACTTGCAAATGACCTTCATGTATCAATAATCTGATATATGTAGGATTCAGTTCACAATTCTTAGATCTAAGACAGAGGATAAATTAAAATTCTTCAATATTAACTGCTAGTAAAAATTTTGATAGATGCCACAATATGATGACAATTTTCCAATAAATGTCTATATCCTTGTTGCAAGCAACCATCTACCTGCTGAGACTTGTTCTATTGACTTTGTTATGGCCTGCATTTGATATTTGTTTCATGTTTCTGGTATTTGTGCCGTAAAAAATGGAAAGTATCTATTACCCCTGCCCAGAATCAGTAAAGGAAATGTGCTAAGTAAATACAAAAAGGAAAATTGCATGATAATAAGAAAAAAAAAGTTAGAAACTGATTGAAAGGAGGCTAGATCATATTTATAACAATCAGCTTATTTATTATTGGAACAAGAAGTTAATTATAATTTTGCTAATAATTGAAGATGGCATTAAAGCTGTCACAGTTTGGAATAGGTATCTCAAAGAAATCTACATTGTCAAAATAAATGGAGAACCACAATTCCCTGTATCCAAAGTCTCCAGCATTAATTTCACCATTTAAATTATGCTGATGTCAACCAAGCAATCTTAGTGAAGAGTCTCCTAATTCCAGAGATCTTTCGAAATCCTCAATTCCCCCCCCCTTGTTTTCATGAGCAAAAAGCAGGTTATAAGGATTTACAGAATGGCAGAGAGGCTCCTGGATCCCTAGGCAGGTATTAGGTAATGAAGACTAATGAAGTTTCCTGTAGCAATTTACATGCAATGTTCAATTTAATGCTAATAAAATCAGAACTCCAACTTTCGTACTAAAAAACAGCTGGCTTTGATACTCTTCAGTTATCAGGACTCAATTCAGAAATCTATGTATTTGTGTATGCATGTAGGTATGCATGTATATGCATACACAGACATTTACACACATACATTCATACACATCTGCATACATACATACTTTACTGAATCTGATCCCAATAACAGAAGAGTTCCCTGGCTTTTACTAGATATTTTTGAAAAGTTCATTTTAATTTATCAAATTACATGTAATTGATAGAAAAATTGACTTACCCTTCATGAAAAGACATAGAAATATATTACTGTCGATTGTTAGCCATGCCCGGCCAACCTTTTTGTACTTTTATTTGTTTATTTTTGTACTTTTATTTACTTTGTATACTTTTTTATTACTTTATGTATTTACAGGATCATTTTGAGGAATCTCAATTTGAATTGCTATGCAAAGATAGGGAAAAACTAAGAAGAACTGCAGTACTAACACTCTTTAGCATTCAAAATCCACCACTATCTGTAACTGACAAGAGGATAAGAGTAATAAGATGTCCTAAGCCAAATACCCAATTAGGAGGAAACCAAATGGTAAATTATTCAATATTCTCAAAAAAAAAAATAAAAAAAAAAAAAGAATTTGAAAAAATTATTGGTATTACCAAGATAACATTGTTTAAAAAAATAGTCACAGCATAACACATTTACTATTTCTACTATTTTAATTTAGGAAACTCTCTACCTGCTTCAAATGAAGAGTTGTTAAGAAAAATAGAATTCCTTGAGCAGCAGCTTCAAGAAAAAGGTGCAAAATTGACATAATTTTTATCTGATGAACAAGTAGGAGTCCTTGTTGTGCAGTCAAAAAGTAACTGGTCAGATAAGTCCATTATAAAAGGACTGAAAATGCGATTTGCTTTGGGCAAACATGGATATAATTACCTCAGAAGTACTGCAATACCTTGAATAGGAGGATTAGGGATATAAGAAAAAATTTTGGCATTTTAGAATTTTTTTTTTTTCCTCAAGGCAAATGTTCAATCATTGGATGCTTTGGATAGGAACTGCTGCCTTTTGGTTAAAGAGATGGAGATAGCTTCATATCAAGATTTTGATACATCATCAAAGTCATTTATTGGAAATGTTCCATTAGGTAAACCTGCAGTCGCCTCTAAGCATTACACTGTTGTAATGCTTAGAGGCCTTAAAACATCATAGAAACAAATTGTTGCTAATGAGTTGACAGGGCCTTCAGCATTAGGATCTGATATGAAAGATCTAATTCATCGAACTGTAGTAGCAGCTACAGAAATAGGTGTAACTAAAAAGAGCATCTGTTTCAGATATGGGGAGCAGTAAGAGGAATGTGGTCTTCATTGGATGTCTCTGTCTCCAGGTCAGATAGGAAGACAAGTTACAACATTGGAGGTCCTGATGTTTTCATTCACAGTATTGCAGATGTACCACATCTGATTAAAAATATGAGAGGTGCATTTCTGTCAAATATTCTAATGTTACCAGAGGAACTTCACCACCAACATGGTTTGCTATCTAGGATAATATCTTCAGTATATGTAAAACGACTCTGGTCAAGTGAGATAGAATCGGATGCTACACAACCTGAACCGAAATCATCTCTTTCCAACCCACTTTTTTTTGATGAATGTGGCATCTGCTGTGCAATTGTTTTCTGTTAAAACAGCCGCTGCTCTTGCAAAAGCAGTATTTTACAACAAGCTGCAAAAGAAGCATTAACTTCTGCATGGTGGATAAGACTTGTAGCAGAATGGTTTACAATTATGACTGCAAAGCATTAAAAAAAAAGCATCACTATCAAAAATCAAGATGAGAAATTTAATATTTCATTAAAATTTATTGATGTGACTGAAACTGTACAGTTTGGGAAAGCATGGAAGCCATTTCAAACTGGCATTATTATGAGCACATTGAGTGTTGTGAAACTCTCAAAAGAATTATTTTCAGAGGGGTTTACATTTTTCTTACCAGGCACGTTGACACAAGATGCGCTGGAAAATGGCTTTTCACAGATTAGATGAAAGTCGGGTGCAAAGCATTAGGCTTTGCAAGCCAAGAGAGCACTGAAGTTAGTGTGCCTGTCACAGTTCATATCAGATATCAATAATCCAAATTATTCTTCTAAGTGACCACAGCCTCTTTAATTCTTCTGAATTAGAGGTTGCTATCAGAACGGAGGTCTCACATCCTACCTCCACTTCTGTAGTACCATCTACCTCTTCTGCAGTGGTAGTAAAACACTGCTTGCCCCCAGCTGTGGAAGAAAATGATATACATTACATTGCAGGAACCATGTATAATAAGTAGTTGAAAAAAAAAAAGCATATGTGAAAATGTTAAACAGGTATGACCATTTCAGAGGACATGTTGGAGCATGACATACCTGAGCATCGTATAATTCTTACAAAACATAGTAATAAAGGTGAGCTGAAGGTAATCTCTTCAGGAATGTATCGAATATGTAAGGGAAGCTGAACGAGAATTCCAAAAATGTAAAGATACACTCCTTTGTTTACAATCAGCCATCACAAAAGAATTAATTGAAAGAATAATTGATAAATGTACTCATGTGGCCATGCCAGAATGCTGTAATCTTAAGAAAGTGATTATTGATAATTTTTTGATTACCAGATGCAAAAGCCTTACACAGAATCTTATCAACAAAAGAGTCCATAACATTTCATATTCATCAGTATCGGCCAATAAAAAACAAAAAGTGAAATAAAATAATTTTAGAAGATATGTATGTTTTATAATAAATAATTTTTGTGATTTATGTAATATGTATTACTTTTTCGTAGGTTATTAGTATATTATTATGGTATTATTTTCTTGTTTGCAATATAGCATATTTTCCAGTATAAAATTTCAGTTAAGTTTTACTTAATAGTATGGGAAAGTAGATTTGTTTCATGCATGATGTTTAATACTTGTATGAAATGAATGAATTTTAATCTCTAAACAATTCTTTTTTCTCTTGTTTATACAGTCAAGTACCGAAAACTCCTGAAATCCGCATTGCCTCTCAAAATATAAACATTGAATTTATAGGTTCCAGAAACCGCAGAATGGAGAATGAAACACCGAAGAAAAACTATTTATCCAATAATGACGTCATAATTATCGAATAATAATGATTCTGTGTTAGTGGCAGAAAAAAAATCTTAGCCCAGAAGAGGTTTTTAGTATGGATGATGTGTTCAGATGAGCCAACAATGGCATTTCAGATAACCGATGATAAAATCATTGGCTCTGTTTTGAACTTGCCACAGCAAGAAAACAATTCTGACACGGACACAGATAATGAATTTGATATGAGTGAGAAAATTTTAATAAGGGTTTGGAACATGATGAAAAATACCTAAAATATTTAGAACAACAGAGCTGTGTCACAGACCATGAGATTATGACCCTGTAAAATTTACAAAAAAAAAAAATCTTACTCTAGAGTACCTAAAGTTTTAAAACAAACCTCTATCAGAAAAATGTTTGAAACAAGTAAAAAAAAAATTATGCTTTATTACTATCCCTTATTTTTACACGTCTCTATTCTATATGTTCTTAATGCTTTAAAATATTCCTGTAATCACTAATATAAATGAATATATAATTTAATGCATATAATAAAATAATGTATATTATTGTACATAATAATTTAAGTAAATGTACCTAATATGGCTTATTTATTTTTCACTTTTAGTCTAATATTATGATTTGGCTTTTCTGTTCTGAAATCCACAAAATTCTAAAATCCGCACAACCTCTGGTCCCAAGCATTGCGGATTTCTGGACTTCTATTGTATTGAAATGTTTTTCTTTGGGTACATTTTTAGGCATGTGTGTGAGCATATCAGATGACGTGTAATAGAAAAAAGATGAAATATGTCCAGTGTGCATAAATTTTCCCATTATGTTATTCCATATTGCTTTATTTGAAGTACTGGGTGATTGTGCTGTTTCAGTAAACCTTCATTAATGTGTGTTTGAAATGTGGCTATTCACTGGGAAAGTTATAGTTTAAAAAATTGTGTTCCTTCATTTCAACAAAATTTCAGGATAGTAATATAGTAATTTTCACTATTATACCGCTTGTTATTTCTCAGTGTAAAAGGCAACAGACAAAAGAAATTATTATGTGTATCTGTTTTTGAAGCATAAAAGTTTTATTCGTTTTAGTAATACATGAATAAAAGATGGTATGTGTTACTTCATTTTATCTAAATTTCAAGGATATCTTTCATAGTTATACTGCATGTCATTTCTCAGGTGTAGAAAAGTTTCAAGTGCAGAAAGTTTATTTGCAGAATTAATTCACTTCTGATAAACTTATTATCATTAATTTTTTATATAACATGTTGTTAAGTTACACATTTTACTACTGTGTAATTAACAATAATTTTGCATCTGGTGAGTAGTATCATACGTTTCTAAGAATAACTCTAACTTTTTCCATAATTTCTGTATTTCAGGAACATAGAACTGTTATTCTGATAGACATAAAAGTATTTATCTGAATCAATTAATGGGTACAAATATTTGACAGTTATTTTTAGAAGATATTTGCCATATCGCTTCTACTATTTCATAAAGTATGTTAAATAAAATATAGGTAAATAATTTTGTGCAGAATTCAAATTTAAACTGTGTAACTTACATGGATAAATATATAGAAAATATAGTGAATCATGAGACTAAGTGATTTTTATTGTCATGATTTACCTGGCCTGAAGAATGTACTTTCTGCCTGGTGGGAACTGTCCTGAACAGGCTTTTTGTTGATAATGACTTCCAGGCTTATCAGTACCTCCTTTTGAGTGGAGGATATGCAAATGTAGTACCCAATTTAAATGACATTGTAATTGAAATATTATGGTATTAATAAGTGATTATAATTACAATTTATGTTATTACATTGTATCTGTGAACTTTAATTTCATCACTTTATGCAATTATTTTGTAAATGCATAATCTAATCACAATTACAAAATAATTATAATTGCAGTTACATCTTAATTAGAGGCTATTTTATTACTTTTAAATTGGAGGCCATTTTAATACTTAAAAAAAAAACTTATTGAAAAAAGTCTATAATGATCCTGCCAAAGAAATTAAAAATAGGCTTTACATCTAAAATCATCCTGCACACTTTTATGAAACGTTTCAATTTCTATTCTGGCTTTTATTTTGTTCAGTTAAATAAAATCATTCCAACATGTCAATAAACTGTTTCTTTTAAGCAGGAAACCCAGCATGGGCTGAGTAGATATAATTGCTGAATAATGGATGTTCGATCCCATGCTAATGGGTTAGCTGCATGGTTAGTTTTCCACATATGTAACATGAATATGATCATGTTACCCTTAGAAAGTTCTCCACAAGGGCAATGGCATACCAATGAGGGCAAGTTGGGTTTTTAGCAAGTATTACAAATACAGTGCTATATAAGGGTGATCTGATTAGAGGGAAAGGACTTTTTATTAGAGGTTTTTAGTTCCCATTTATATTATATTTGGAAAAAAGCATCCAAAACTCAGAATGCTGTACTTTCTTCTCACATATATGTTATGAAATATTTCATACATTTAAAAGAAAGTCTTGTAGAATTATTTCCATATATCTCAGACTTACTTGACAACATATTCTAAAGTTATTTTCTGAGTATGAATTTAGTGTTTTTATTGAAACTTTTGTTAAAGTATCATTAAGATAAGCTTATTTGCACACTCTACACTTTAACTACTTGTTCATTTGCACTATTGAAAGTTTTTATTCATATCTTATTTATTTTACTCTGCTAACTAAACTGAAACATCTAAAGGGTAAGTTATTTTGAATATGTTTTACAAAATATATGTGAAATTTTTATTCAAGTGAAAACGTCTGTATACTATTCGAGAACTAATAAATTACCCGAAAAGTTTATATGCGAGAAATGCAGCGAGTCTATAAAATCAATCTTTTAAAAAACGGCAGACATTCAGCCAGTGTCTGCGATAAACGCGCCAAAACTGGCAGCACTGTCCCTTACTTGCCAAGAGGGAAAAGTTGGTGATCAACCTGGTCTAGATGAGCCTCAGCCTGGCTGGGACCTCTCAAATACGGGCCAAGTGTGCTACTGTTTGCACCACGAGGGCATGCCAAAAGGAGGGAGAAAATATCCTGTATGGTTACATGGCAAAATGGGTAGGGGACTATAACATAGGTAATGGAGCTGTTTTCAAAGATGAGTGGAATTATTTTTTCTGTGAAGAAATTAATCTTCTTTTAAATAATGGCCTTAATAACCTCCTATGATAAATGACATATAAGAACTTAAAAAATGTACTATTTTTGCATCCAACATGGAATCTTCAAAACCACTTATTCAGAACTGATTTTTAAAGAAGCAATAACAATAATTTTTACAGCAGAATTCTGATATCTAACAACCAGTTAATCCATGAATAAACTATTGGTGAAGTTTTGCTCACTTGTTCCTGACCCTAATTTTTATTGAGTTTTGAATGTTTTTTACAAAAATCAGTACAGTAAGTTGATGGTACTTTTTTCTTACATTAACATGAAAGTAAACTTTTTAACAAAAATACATTATATTTTGACTGATGAAATGAATTAGTTTTATTGCTGAAGTTATTTAAGTTTTTCTACACTCATATCAAGCTCTCTTTTCTATTCAGAGCTGATCATTAAAATAAATTAAAATTGCAAATCTCAGCAGATATCTGTTTCAGATGAATACATACTTGTAGCGCACTTCCCTTTCTTTTAATATAAATCTTGAATATATGTAGCAATTTAAAATTATGTGGCATACATCAAGTATTTATTTATCTACATATTTTCAGATATTGCATTCAAACAGTGCACTTTGCAACTTCTATATATTCAACAGATTGGGAAAGCATGTTTACATCAGCAGCCAAATAGGGAAATATTCTCGAAAATAGCACTTGTAAAGGTATTTGGGTATTAAAAACGGAAAATACAGTATAGAAAAGGATGGGCTAAAAAAGAGAAATTTTATTTTAAAAATCAAAACTTTCAGTTCTAGTATTTTTAGCAGCATTATTTAGCTGTGCATATGTGAAATATTGGCAAAATTAATGTATTATTTCAATTTAAGAAAATCTTTAAGAGAATAAAGGTTATTTTGTTAAAGTAATTTCTTTAGCTGACATACCCCCTTTTTTACATAAAATTTACCACAAAAAGAGTTTTCTACATTTTTAAAATTTTCGATACTTCATCTCTCTGTTGCATTTTCTCCTTGTACTGAATTTTTCTTTATATGTAAAATAATTTATTTATTTATATTAAAAAAAATCATACTTTTATATTCAATATATTTTGGTTAAATAATTTTACATATGTTTAAGTTGGTTATTTATGCGGAAAAATCTACTCAGTAAAAATTAGAATGGGGAAAATGTAAACAAAACTCAGAAAAATGTAACATACAATCCGCACAATTCACTAATCTGTAAAACTCTTGATCTCAAAATTGTGAATTATTGAAATTCTATTATACTACAAGTAATAATTCAGTTCTTTAAGTTCATATCTCTAAAGTTCTACATGAAAATCCATTATTATCCATATATATATTTGAAAGATATTAGAAAATGAATATAAGGGTTGAATGAGAAAAAATTTGGTCAATGTGCAAACGATTGGTTGGCCAGCAAATACTAACAGTCCTTGATTGTACTGTAGCAACTTAACATTAATTACGCTTGAAGAAAATATTGGGAATACATATGTCTCTGCTGTTTGACAAAGGAAAGGCTCCATCATTAATTTATGGTTAAAATTGTCTGATTAAAAAGTCGTATCATAAGGCCGGACATCATCAAGGACATAACATTGAAATATTAGTGATTTTATATCAGCATCATATATTTTTTTCCATGCGAAAATGTCAAGTTTTGAGCTGAATGAGTGTCATTTGAGGGAACTTTTGATTTATCACTTTAATTTGAAGAAATCTGCAGCTGAAGCACTTTTGTTGCTTGAGAAGCATATAATGAGGCTGCCTAAGTGAGAAAGTTATTGTAAGTGGTTTTCAAAGTTTAAGAACGGTGAATTTGGTATCAAAGACTGGCGGGAAGGACGAAAATGTACGAAGAAGTGAAATTCGAAGCATTGTTGGATGAAGACTCATGTCAAATGCAAGCAGAACTTGCATTTACATTAGTAGTGACTCAACAAGCAATTTCAGATTGTTTAAAAATCATTGGGAATGATTCAAAAGCAAGGAAATTGGGTTCAATATGAAATGAAGCAGAGAAATGTTGAACGTCAATTTTTTACATGTGATATGTTGCTTGCCAGGCATAAAAGAAATATTCTTTTGTATCGTATTGTAAGATATACTTTATTTTCTTAATACTTATTTTTATTTTAAAACAAGCCTTTCCTTTACTTTGTTTCCCTGCCAGAATAAGTTTTCATGATTACGTTTTATGTGAATGAGGTAGAAACCAGTATTTAAGCTGACGTATGGGTCACTTCACTAGATCAACGTGTTCCGCCTTTTGGCCCCGTTATTGCTGCTAGTCTACTTACAGCTATTCGGCCGCATTATTAAGTGCCTCTTAGTATCAGCTATTGATCTTAAATAAAGGCAAACTTTGTTAGTTAATTCTGAGTTGCTTTAGCTGGTTCATTTTAGTTAGTATTAGATTAGTTTCTGATTTTCTATCTTGAGTTAAAGCCTAAGTGGAGGCTTATTGTAAGCTTGAGAAGAGGCCATCTGTTAATTTACTTTGAGTTGGAACAAAGGGTAAATTTAACGCTTTTTTGGACTCCTCACTTCAAAGAACTCAGCAAATAGTCGCTATATAGTTCTTCAATATTCTAGCTGTCAAGGACTTCTAATTTAGCTGGGGTATTACAGTAGTCACTAAAGATGAAAAATAGATCCACTATGATAATCCAAAGAAGAAATCATGGGGACCACCTGACCATGCTTCAACATTGACAGCCAAGATGAATATTCATGGAAAAGCAATCATGTTGTATGTATGGCGGGATCAACTTGGTGTTATGTATTATGAGTTGCTCAAACCGAAAGAAATCATTACTGGAGCTCTCTACTGAACACAACCCTTAAGACTGAGCCGAGCACTCAAAAAAATATGCGTCCTCTCCTACTCCACACACAACAAAAAATTATTCTCCAGCATGATTAAGCTCATCTACATATTGTGACGCTGGTCAAAACCTACTCGGAAACATTCAAATAAGAAGTTTTCCTCCACCCACTGCATTCACCAGACATTGCTCCTTCTGAATATTACTTGCTTCGCTTGATTACACATGGCCTGCTCAGCAGCACTTCACATCATATGAGGATATTAAAAACTAGGTTGATTTATAGATAGCCTTGAAAGATGAAGTATTCTTCTGACGCAGTATCTGTATGCTGCCAGAAAGATGGAAAAGGTAGTGGCTAGAGATAGATAATACTTTGAATAAAACCTATCATTCTTTCACAATAAATGCCCAATTTTTGATAAAAAAATGGCAGAGACATATTTGTACTCGTATTAGAATCAGCATATGTGCAACAATGTAAAGAGCTAATTTATAGCCATGTCCTTAACAGCGATCAAAAGAAACTATATGAATTTGATGATGATAAATTCAGTAGCTAATAAAGCCTTCCCAAATCCCAGAATTAAGGTGCAGCAGTTGCAGAAAATGTTTTGAACTGTCAAATAATTTAAAACCACATGAATGACAATGCACTAAGCTACTAGAGAAGAAAATATGAAAAGTGAACAAAAATGTGTTCGAATAAATGACTTTTTTTAAAAAAGCATAAATGATATTTTGCTTACATAATAAAAATATATATACATACGTAATAATTTCGAAAGATGAAACCAACTGCATAGCAGTCATAGTGAGTACGGCGATAGAAATAGCTTGAAGCTGTTGTGTAGATGACTGGAATTTGAGAAAAGCACAACTAGCTTGACAGTTAAACACAGAACGACAAATTTCATAACACATATCTTCTTGACTGGTCTAACACTAGGGGTGTTATAAGTGTCTCACTGTTATATACATGCAAATCACATTATTACAACAATTAAAGATGGCAAGTGATTAATTCCATGCTTACATAGCAAATCAGAAAAGAAAAGTGATGCATATTGAGCAGCTAAAGATATCTATAAGGCTCGGCTCCTTTGTTTTAATCCTGAAAAGCAATTGGGCAAGAGTTTAACAGCAATGTGGATTACTGCAGGAAAATCATCAATGCAAAATGGTGAAACACAGATCTTTTGAAAGGGGTTGTATCTAAATTAAATTTAGAAATTAAAAGGTCTAGTGTCAATTAAGTTAGTAATTGTGTTTCATATTTTATATCTCACATATACATATTTTTCCTCTGTGAATTTTTAACTTATTTTTAATATAGCATAAGTATTTAGAGAAACATATAAAAGGAGATGACAAGGAATGGATGAATTACGGTATTTAAAACAATTTTTCCATATTTGATTAATATAATTTCATCTAACATGGCATTTTACAAGGATTAGTTAATCATGTTAAGTTAAGGATTACTGTATATCTGTCCTTTCTTTGCAAAACAGATATACAGCATTCTTCCTGTATATCTGTGATACAAAGGAAGGAAAAAAATAAGCATAAACAAACTTTTGATTCTGAACTTCCGACACCTTGTGATTTTCAGCTCTAAATTTATTGCCCAATAGTTATTCAAGAACACCCAATTTTTCATCTTAGAAGAACTGAATGCAAGGCGATGCAAAATGCTCAACTTTGAAAAAAGCATTTTTTTTAAATCCAAGCTGTTAGAGTAATGTAGTTTCACAATTTTCAAATAAGAACTTATACAAACAGTGCATGCTAAATCTTGCATTTAACTACTGCAGAAACTAAAGACATTAGAATTTTATATTTTTACCACAGAAGCATTCAACTACAATCATTTTCATCTTTTCTATTCAAAGGAATGCTGTATGCATCATTGCACTCTTCCCTTTATTCTTTAATTACCAGTCCATGGTTTCATTTATTAAAAAGTTGTTCATAAATTTACGGATATAGTAACTGGGATCACGCCATAGTTTTAAATTTTCATAGCATTTTATCTTTGCATAAAAAATTAATTTCTGAAAATAAGGAGTAATTTTTTTTTCCGATACTAAAATTTTAACTCAGAATTCAAAGAGACAGTAAAGAATATTATTCTTTCATGTGAACAAAACGGAGGTATGAAATAAGAATACTTTCTGCACTACTGATAAACAAAAATATAAAAACCACTGCAAATTTAAAACTTTATTTACTTCAGTAAGAATTTAATTATTGTACTGCTTATAAATATATAATAGAAAATAAATAAAAATATGGATAAAAATAATTAACTCATAACAAATTCATATAATATTCACAAAAAAATATACACAGAATTATTTTTAAAATATATAGCACTTCTGTTGCAAAATGCAAGCTACAATTTAAATGATATTGATTTTACAATTATATAAATAATAATCATTTGATCTTAGATAGAGCTGCTATTCTCTTTTCAGAATTTTCAAAAAAAGCTATTATCATATGTCTGACTTCTTCTGGTCTAAAATGTGTTGCCAAGGAACCTTTCCCACTAGCCCACCGATCAACAATTTCTTTCATAGTAGCACATAAAAGAAAATGCATTTCCTGAAATTTGGTGAGACTTCGCACATAAAGGTGCACAGCATTACTTCTATCTGTAGAAAAGATCTGAAATTATATATATAAACATGCTTAATTTTTTAAGAAGGGTTAAAATCTAATATTTTCAGATTTAAAGGCATAGCATCTAACTTATAGAACCATAAACAGCATAACTTAAATAGAGGGAGAACATTAAATTAATGAATCTGATGACTATTTATTTTGCTTATTCTATACAGGAAAATGATTTTTTGTGGAAATAAGGTGATTTCAATCATTTGCATGTAAAAATTGTGTGTTGGAAATTACTCCCCATGAGAGAGCTTTCAAATATTGATATATCAGATCAATTCAAATTTATTTTATACTAGAAAATTCTTTGATAATTAATAAAGTATTAAAAAATAAAGCATAAATGATTTCAATAAATTGTAAAAATTTGCAGAACATCATAAGAATTTTCTTCAGTCTTCAAGGGATATTCTTAGCAACTTACCATCAATATTGATAATATATATGTATACCAAGCAGTCGCTAAAACTACAGCACTGTCAAGGAAGTATTTGATAAACTCGAAACTTATATGATATGTATATGTTAAAAAGACATATTTAAATCGTTAGTAGTACAGCACATGCACAAATAAAGCCTCTAAAAGGAGGGTAAACGAGAACAAAATGGTTTTTCATACCAAAATGATATTTGCTTGTTATTTACTCATGTAGAAAACTTAACTATAGCTATATATTTTCCCGTCTATGTATGTATCTCATGTATTTGTTAATATGCAAATATATATTTATTCATGAAGATTAAGTATGTAAGAAGATTGGATTCAAACATAATGTTCCATGCATACAGGTTTGCTATAAATTTAACGCACGCAGAATCGATGTTAGCTTCAGCACTGCCACGCTACCTGGAAAACTAGGAAAAGCAGGGGAATTCGAAAATTGACAAAAAAGTCAGGAAATTTAAATATTTTAGTCAAAATCTGAAAACGTCAAAGAATTTCATTGCCTCGGAGCAGTGCTTCACTCACAGTGTAGGCTTGGCTCCTCCTTCCTTTCTTACCTCCATGCATGCCAAGGCCAAACCGTATACTAGGATCTTACCCCAAAACCTTTTTTTTTCTTTTTAATAAATGCCTCATTTGTCATTTTTCAGAAAAAAAAATTAGTTATCTAGGCTAACTATTTAATATATTTGCCAAAATATCATTGATTATTGATTATTGTAATTCAATTTTTAAACTTAAAATAATTAACTTTATTTTAATTGTTATTCATATCATTTAATGTGGCTTCTTCCTTCTAAATATATTTACTATTAGTTTAATAACACTTTCAAATTTCAGGCAATTTTCTCTGGCATACTATTGAAATTAATTCTAGCAGTATGATGACATACCATCATGAAAGTTTATGCATGCATTTTTTGCTGATGTACAATGCAAAATAAATATAAAATACCTGAATTTATTTTAAACTATCAATAAATAGATTTTTTTCTTTCGTTTAGCTGCAAAATGTCTGCAAGAAAAGACATTTTTTAATGCAGATTCTAATTTCAAACTTCAGCGGAGAAAACAACTATTACAGTTATAGTAGCAATGCTTTGGATATATAACTCACTTGTAATTGCCAGAATTTTTGTGTTTTCAAGTGGTACCATAATTAAATTACCTCTCAGCACAGCCAATATGCATTACACAGATAGACTAGAATTTTCTTAAAACACACCTGGAAAGGTCAGGGAATTTCATTTTTGCATTTGAGTGGCAACCCTTTAGCTCGATAAAATTTGTTTTTCAAAGTACTAAGAATGTTAAACATATCGCAATGCAAATCACATCTAAAAAGCAAAGCTCACACGGAGATATGTCAATAATCCAAACTAAGCAATTTAGAACTGACGCCTAACTGGGCTTGTTTTCACCTGGCAGCCAAAAAAATCTTCCATTTCTCAAAATTACTGGAAAACATATGAGGGCCAGATATAGTTACAGTTACATATAAGGATAAATTAGCTATTCAGTTACAGTATTAGTTATAGTTATAAAGGAAATGGACCAAATGTTGCCAAGTGTGGCGACATCTCGCCAATTAAGTGAGATTGTCATTTACCAAATGTAATTTTCTGTCAATGCCTTTACTCTTTCAAGCATTTCATGTTACACTATACAATAAAAATGCTACAAATTCACATATATACAAATTTCATAACATTTCCCCCCTTCCCAAGGACTGCACACTCCAGGAAGTACAATTCTTGAACAGCAAACCACACTTACAACTAAGGAAAATTAATGCAGTACTAAAACAATAATTTCAATAACAGAAAACATATGAAATACTAAAAACAAATAAATGCATAATTTTAATAATTTATACACAAATTGGACCATGGCCTTAGTATTCTATCCATATTACATACACTATGGAGACTGTACTATGGCCATGGTAAGGAGCTAGTCTATTCTAATAAATGACTTTACATTTAGAATTTGATGACTTACGTATCTGAACTATGATGTCGTTCAGCTTGTTTATGACTGTGTAAGGACTGTCCTAGGGTGATTGTAGTTTAGGACAGAGCTCTTTACATCAAATCAGATTCCATAACCACAACTTATCACCTTCGTTGAATCAATGTCCTGTAGCTCTTATGTTGTATCGAGCCTTAATCTTCTCCACTGCCAAGTTGACTCACTCCTGTGTAAAACTGCATCACTTCAAACTGTGCCTGGAGATTCTGAGGCATCTAGGATGGAGAATAGCCAGTAGTCTCATGCAAGAGGCCAGTAAGAACAGAGGTAGCTTCTAGTTCTTGTCCTGTTGATTTCTGGAAACCATCAGTGAGAAGTTATGAAGGATGTTTCTATTAAACCTCTCTACTGTACGATCTGATTGTGGATGTAAAGGTGTCGCTTGAGTTTTGTCTATGCCAAGTAGTATACAGAGTTCTTTAATTACAGCTGGGATGAAATTCCTTCCTTGATAGGAATGCAACCGAAGAAGCACTCCAAATCTGGAAATCCAATGCTATATCATTACTTCTGCTACCAAAACAACCTCTTGATCAGGGATAGGATATGCTTCAGGAAATTTTGTGAAATAATCAATGACAATGAGGAAGTATTTGTTGCCATCACAATTTCATAGCAAAGGCCTCAGGATGTCACAGGCAATATTTTCAAAAGGTGCTCCTATACATAATGTTACAGCTTCCCTCAGCTGTGTTTCTCCTGTCCTTTCTACCCCGCACAAACATCGCATGGTTGGCACAACTTTTGCACATCAGTCCTTATACTGCTGCAGTAGAAACACTCTCAAACTCTATACAAAATCTTTATTTTTGCAATGTGGCTTCCATTCGGACTGCTATAAATTCTTTAAGGATGGACGGAAGTATCAGCTGCCATCAAATGCCTTTCTATCATCTGATTCAAACTTCCAATACAAGACACTGGAGTGAGTTGTAGAGAGCCCAGTATTGCTTTATCCAGGGTTCGTACACATGTCTGCACACGGAAATTAAGTACTTTTAAGGACTTTTAATGATCATTAATGACAAAAATTAAGGACCTATGAGCAAACAGGAACTAAATAAATTCAATTAAAAATATTATCTATGCCTGAACTTCATTTTTGTAATACAATCCTAACAAGAAAATAGATCCGCAAGTAGGATGAATTATTATTAAACATGAATTAACAAAATTATTAATAAGTTTGAGAATAAAATCAACTTTATAAAATGTATCAAGCAGCATTAAGTATTTTACATTTATAATAGTTGGACATATGTGAAGGAAGATAAGTGGCATTTTATTATGTTTTGCTAAGAGTTAGCTTTACGTTTTTTATTTATTTATTTATTTTAATATTTCATTTTTGTCACATACTTGCTCAGCCTAGAAGTTTAGTAAATAGCAGGTAGATTTTATGTCAAGCGGCATAGATTAAAATGAGAAATAAGATCATAATCAGCATGCTTCATAACAAAAGATCGCCCTGTCCCCGCTGCTGCTTACCTTGAGAGAGATCTGCTGATTAGAACAAACCTAAAAGGCCTGATGTAGGCCCGGTTGGCATATTGTTTTAAGTCTCAGTAGATGCAATAAGAATGAGAAGAATGCAGAAGAATAAGTTTTACATGAATTTTTGCGTTTTTGTGTTTTATCTTGTGACCACGGTAAGGATTAATGAAAGGCAATAACTCGCTTTAATATGCAGAGATAATTTTTAAGGTAAGCAGTTAGTTATAAATAATTAAATTGTGTAGTTAGATAACCTTAGTTATTATGGATTTACATGGCCAATATAAAATTTTATTTATTTTTTAAGCAATATTTGTTAAAAAAGCCCCATTAAAATCACAATCTAATAATATTTCGCGGTTTAAAATACATGTAATTTATGACATTGATTCTTAACAATATTAGGATAATTACACATTAAAAGCTACAAAACATTTATGTTTTGTAACAACAAAACTCAACCAAATATTTATGCGTCTTTTTAATTTGAAGCCTTCCCAGACATTTTGGCTAATTTAAATCGATTTCCTTCTCTTTAAGCATCTTTTCTAACAATCAGAAAATTGTCGCAATACGAAAACCAGTGTTCTCACTACTTTCTGCGTGCTTTATCCAGAACCTCCCAACAGAGGTGAAGCAAATTATCGCTATGTCAGAGTAACTACAATGTCAGACAAATAAAAAGGTTTTAATAAGCCTCTTATTTAAAGAGAACTTAGAATATAAAGGCATGTTCTGATGCTAACAAAATCAATTGCAGGTCGTGGTGATGTAATTAAACAAGAACAATCAAATTCAAACTCAAAATGTGGACTAGTGGTCAAAGACTATACAATTTAATTTTAATTTAAGCTGGCTCAGTAACTCTATCATATGATGAAATGGGAAACTATATTAAAGGCTGAAATCATGAACAACTGGGTAATTTATATAATAATGACTGTGCATATATTTGAAGAATAATTTTCTTTATGTATTCAGTTTCTTTCTTCAACACATTTCATTTTAGAATTTTTGGATTTAATTAAGGATTTCTGTTGTTCCAAAATAACTAAATTCATTTAGAATGCATAGAAAAGGCTGCTAATTTTATTTATTTAGCAATATCAAAATTCAGAAGAAATATGAAATATATATGGTAAGGGCTGGTTATAGAGCTGATGTGGTAGAATTTTTAGAATTTTGACAAACTGAGCAACAAAAAACTAAAAATGTTATAACTTTTAGAATTCTGTAATAGGGAAAAGTTAGAAATATTTTGGGAAAAAAAAGGAAAACTGTAAAATTAATTTTATAGAGAAAATTGATGCATATTCTGAGAAATTCCGAATATTCTGAGACAATTACATGGGAAGAACTCTTACTATCAAAAACTTAAGAAGACATTTTTAATTAAATACATAGCAAATTTCGTTTTTAGTAAGAACTGTTCCGTAAATTGTGTTTTATAGCATTATATCTTGTTTATTTCTCAGATTCAAAATATTGCATAAGTTGTTGAAATGGAACTTTATAATATGACAGCGAAAAATAAATATATTTATTTTAATGTTATTTTTAAATATAATTTCAATATATTACCATTATTTTAATGAAGTTTATTAATGTTACAATGTATTAAAAAAAACGTCGAAAAATTTTAAAATCGCCAAAATGTTGATAAGTGGCCAAATTTAGAACTATTAAGTAAAAAACTTCACATCACCAAAAGTGAAAAGTTGTTTAAGAGCTCTTCATTAGGAAAAATGAATTTTGAAATGCTTATGTTTCACTTCTTTCTTAGAAACTCGAGTATCCCACTATTAGAAATAAAAATAAGTTATAACACATGAATCCATTCACCCATTCAAAAGATAACCATATGCGTTAGTGAATCGCCAAAAATATTCCTCCAAAATACTAATTCACACTCAAAATGGCAGTCGTAAAAAAAGACAGAAATTTCAGATTATTAAAATTAAAGACCTTCTGTCGACTTCGGTCTAAATTAAGGACTTTTAAGGACTAAAAATCGATTTCAAAAAACCTAAGGACTTTTAAGGACCGTACGAACCCTGTTTATCTTAGGACTATAGATTAAAATGTCCTGCCAAGTAGGTAGCTTTGAAAATTCCCTTCAGTCAGTTATGAGTTTAATGTTGGCATCTTTGATTTGGTCTTCCGACTTCTTCGCCACTCCATGGTCTGATCAGACGAGGCTGAATACACAACTGGATGTACAAGCAGATTAGCAACTCGTATTTAGGTTTGACCCTGGAATAATATCGGCAGCTTTTGGGGCAGGGTCTTCTAGACAGAGTGTTGGCATTTCTATGAGATGATTCCTTCCAATGATGGATAGTAATGTCATATTCCTGTAAACTCTGTATCCATTTGGCTATTTGGTCTTCATGATTCTTGAAATTTAAGAGCCAGGTCAATGATGCATGATCTGCCTGCAGCATGCGTTCTACCATAGAGATAATGATGAAAATGCTCTACGGCTTTTACTAGGCCCAAGGACTTGCTGAAAGCTCAATACCACCAGTTTCTTGCATGTCCTTTAGAAGTTTTCCTACTTCCTCCTGTTTGACAATTGGTAGATGTTGCTGGATTGGTGGATGATGTCTTGTATCAATTCTATGCTGAGTCAAACTGGTTTGACCTAAGTTGGAAGATTAGCACGAGAAAACATCTTGAAATTCTCAAATTACACATTCGGCAGCTCTCTTCTCTTCATTGCATAGTTGTACACTGTGTAGTCACTTCGATGTTAGGCTCTTTGAAGACAGAGTCTGGAAGATTACTCTTTCGTTTAATGCAGCACTGGAGTATATGTTGCAACCCATTCAGCTTTGCTAATAGTTTTACTTTATCACTGATACTGGCAACTCACTGGACACAGTCTGGAGGTAAACGATGGGCAACATACAGATGGGTTTACCTTCCAATTGTTAAGCCAACTGTTATGGTTGATGGTAACATTGCCTCCTATATCAATGGTCATATTGCAAAAAATTCCATTTATATGTTCCATGATGAAAAGCCACCATTACTACTGCCACTTATTACAGAAATCTGAAGTGCTTTAAATTACTGCCACTTTGGGGTTTCTCAATATCTGGCAACCTCCGCCCTGCATCATGGCCACTAATTAGTCCTCCTCCCTTTGTCTGTCTTGTTTATCTCCCATGCCTAGAGGTGTTCTGCAGTTCTTTCATGCATGGTCTTCACCAACACAGTTCTGGCACCTTAGTATTGGCTTGTTGTCATTCTATTCCACCACAAGGCATTGAATTGCCTGGTTAAACTGTCTAGATGAGCAGTCATTTGATCCATTGGCTCATGGACTTGAGCAGCTCTAATTGGGTATCAGTCCCATTGAGTTGCTTGCTGGACTGCCTTGAATTTCACAGAGTACATTAAAGCAATTTTTAAATCCTTGGCATTTGCCATTCGCTTCTTATTTCTGCAGCTCAGGATCCACGATGCTATCAATGAAGTACTGCAGGGACAAAATTTCCCTTGTTTCTGATGGACAGACCAAAAAGGTGAGATGAGAGAGCCTTTCAACATCTGTGGTGAGCTCCTGAGGCATTTCCTTACGTTTCTGTTGCCGAGATTTTAAATGAAGCTTGCTATACTAAATTTTTCTTGCTAAATGCTTCTTGCCAAAGTGAAGCAGCTGGATAGTGCTTTCAAGTCTAGCTTCTGGTTTTCGGGCAAAGTCTGAAGGATATCTGTGTTGTCCGCTCTTAGGGAAGCAACGAGGTGGCAGGCTTTAACTTTGGAATTCCATCCATTTGCCACTATAGACAACCGAGTCTTTTACACATACCAGGAAGTCTTTCCATCATATGTGGATAACTATAGAGAGAAGCGAAAGCGCATATGTAAGAATTTAAAAGCGTCAGAATTATAACCAGTTGTCATTATGGATTTCTTTAAACTGTCCACTTCTTTAATGACAATAGCAGAAACTTTGTCATCAGTTTGTGGTTTGAGAGTAGAAACTATCTTTGACATGTTGCTGGACAACAGAAACTCTTCCTTCGATTTGTTGTTTGACAGCAGAAAGTTATTCTTGGATTTCTCCAACTTGTCTTCAACCGTGTCTATTCTGCCCTCCATAGCCTCGAATCTGTTTTCTATTATGTAGCAAGTTCTCTTTTCATTTCTTCTTGACCTGCTTCAATCTTTTCCTGGGCTCACTTTCATCTCTTCCTTGAATGCAGCAGAGGCTGCCACCAGCTGTCTTAATGTGTCCTCCATCCCTGTTGTCCCTAGCATTCAACTCCACTTCTATCAAAAACTGTTGCGTGCATACAGATTCGCAACAAACTTAATGCACACAGAACCAATGATAGCTTAACAAAATTTATTTTAACAAAAGAGACACTTCACAGTTCTGGAACTTTCCACAAAAATACTTGTACAGCTCTTCACAGAGTACAATCAATAGTTACATTTCAAACCACTAAGAATGTTAAACACAGTGAAATGCAAAGCACATCTAAAGAGTGAATCCCATACGGAGATATGTCAATTCTCCGAACTTTAGCTGAACTAAACAACTGAGTACTGATGCTCTTTCCAGCTTACACATTTTTTTCTAGCAGTTGAGAGATTTCTAATATCTCCCATGTCTCAAAATTACTAGAAGGCGTATGAGGGCAGGATAATGTTAAAGTTACATATAGCAATGAATTACAGTTATTCAATTACGATACCAATTATACAAGGATTCAACCAAAACATTGGCGACAAAAATTCATTACCAAGCCATTGACAGCTTGGCAATATGTTGACAATTTAGCGACACAGCCATTTACCTAAATAGACTTGACCATGTAATCTTATTTTTTCAGCAGAGCTTTGAATTTTTTTAAACCATTTCATGTCATATTATACTAAAAATACTACAATTTCACATTTAATTTCATTGTACAGAACAGCCACATTGCTCTGTATAGAATTTTGTATGTTTAATTTCATTGTATAGAACAGCCATATTGTTTTGCCTTAACTCAATACTTAGGAAGCATGGCACAGCCATAAATATCAGCATATATAAAGTAACATAGTTTTCAGGATAAAGGACTGTTTCCAAGGTGGCCATTATTTTCCCATTCTGATGTGGTACAACATAGGCATCTGCAACTTTAGCAGCACAAATGATGCATATGGACTTGTGAATGATGGTGCATCGTTTTTTCAAATTCTATTTCTGCATGCAGCACCATGATGTCCGTGTGTGATAACATTGTGGGGGCTGATTATCGGAATCTTGCATTATACATCTTCATATCAGGCCAGAACCCAGATGCATGGTATGGGGTGCCACAAAAAATGAATTCTGTTCATGTTTATTCAGTGCTGTGACCAGACAGCATTGCATCATACAGATGTTAGATTCTGTAGTTATTCCATATACCCACAGCTCCAACTGAAACAAGCATCAATGGGACAAAACATGACTGTAGATTATATGCAACATCCAATACAATGGAACCTTGGATCATGAATGCCTTAATTCATGAACAAATTATCTGAGCAAAAATTGCCTCAAATGACAAATGGTATCTCATGTTATGAAAACTCAAGTCAGCAATATATGATTTTTAAAGGCATTTTGACTAAATCTTCTGACAAAAATAATTTTAAGATTTTCCATTACTAATCTTTCATCAACAAAGCTTGGCAGGAAGTGACTTACAGGATCATGACTTACCCCTGGAAGAAATTTCAGCAAGATTGGGCTGCAGGCATAGACTTTAAGCACTTTCGACACTCAGGACTTGGTCTATGATTATTGGGTTTCTAGACATTGTGCTAGAACATTTTTTGTCTACAATACTGTGTTTCTAGACAAAAATCATAGTCTAAAAAGTTAACAATGAAGACACAAGAACTTCAGAAGTAGCAACAAAAGGCATATGTGGAAGGAATGTCTTCAGAAGAAGGGGAAGACAGTAAAATGACCCTAGTTTGATTGCAGAAATCAGTGTAAAATGGGGTAAAAAAAGCAAAGTTTTCATGTAATAGTATCACCCAGACAAAGCAACAAGCAAACTAACATGTAAGCATTTTCAGTGATAATGCAGTGTCTCACTTTAGAAACATTTTATAATGTATGCAACAACAAATCTCAGACTAATTTTGAACAGAGGCCCAGTGAATATCCATCACAGTTGTGTGACACTTCAAGATAAAGAAAACATGAAAGAAAATTCCCCCTTAAAAAGTTCTCTGATGTTTTTCCGTAGGGAAATTTTACATCCAAACAATAACATCATCATGTTTCACTTAACTTCTTTGTAACTATCCTCTGTATGGTTACAGTAAAATTAAATTGAGTTTTCATCTTGGTTAATATTGTGATCATCTCTTTTCATATTTAATAATTTCCATCAGTTTGGGGCTATGAATTTGTGCAAAAAGTACTATTTTAAAGTAAGCAATCCTCTGTAGTCCAAGATACAAATTTTTCCATTTTCCATTAATTCCTATGGGGAAAATTGTCTCAGTTTACAAATGGCTTTCAGCAATTCACGAAGCAAATTAAGTTTGTAAACCGAGGTTTCATTGTATTTCCACAACAGAGTGCATGTTTCATTTCTGCCTTAGCCAGCAAGTTTACCGGATCTTTCACTGACTAATTACATCTGGTCTATGGTCGCACAGAGATTAGCACAAAATTCTTCACCAACAGTATAATATACAGTTATAACAGTAGACTGAAATATTTCAAGCTGACATTCAGAGTCTATTTTCCTCAATATTTAGCCCGGAGGCAATAATTATTACTATTCAGAGGGATTAACATGTGATACTGATTTCTGCAGCATTCATGTATCCAAATAATCTCAAATTTTAGTCACGTCTTCCTTAGAATGATAGGTATTATCAGAAGAGATGTGGTTTAGTTATAAAAATCTCTCTATTGGAATTCCAGCTTCTGATACATAACGCAACATAAGAATTAACTGTTTTATGTATGTCATATCAGGGGTAGAGTCAATTATAACTGAAAAATATTTGGCGGCTTTAACTTCTATTTTTTTGTTCAGTATTTTAACGAACTGACTGCAAATAGTTGATGAAAGATAACTCACGTTGCCTCTTCCAGCTGACCCGAATTTTTTTATATGCGAAGGTAAATACTCATCAAATTCTGCCAAAATATTCTAGCGCTCCCATGTAATTTACACTATGGGAAGCAGAAAAGTGTTCATTATTGCCACGAAATGCAAGTGAATTCTTTGCCCAAAACTTTACTGTTGCTACTACTCATAGCAGTATTTTTCTCCAAGTATTTTTTCTTCCCCTTCTAAATACTGCTTTTCAACAATAACGTCTACACGTTCCTCAACTAAATTTCTTGCTATTAAAATTTTAATAGAATGGCTATGATCAGTAGAAATGTCGTGTTCTTCCATTCTTACAGTTGCAGTTCCATTCTTACATTTGCAGTTATGAAACTTAACTCAGTGATTCTGCATCGAAATTTTACATCGAAGTTAAGATAAATTTAGAACTGCAAAGGGAAAAGTAAGACATGAATTGAAATGGTCAACAGCATTAATATATATGAAATAAACTTCATTATGTTAATAGAAGATATTCAATTAAATAATTTGAATCACATTCCAAATATGTCCAATCACTTCGCATTAAATTGTATAAAAGTTGAAAAGTACATTGCAGAAATTAAAAAGGTGACTGAAGGTCTTGGGATCAGATTTCAGAATTTTGGAAAGAGTTATTGTGCAATATGTATCTTTTCCTTTTAAAAAACATTTAAAGGCAAACTATATTGTTGCATAAATTTCTGACACATTTAAGGAGAAAAACACATTAGAAAATTAAATTATAACTCTAGAGAGCTTGAAGGTTTTTAGAAGTACATTAATCAAGGAAAGTATGCAAATATTTCCAAATCCAGTGAATATATCTATAATTATGTGGACTGGCTTTTTCATATTTACCAAAACCAAGCATCATTTTCTACTTATCAATTCCATGCTGAAGATTCACGGTCTGGTTATACATCAAATTATGAATGCTTGATTGGAAACATGCAGACATAAAATTCATTTAATGACAAGATAATAAAATTTAATCTGTATCTTTTTTCCCGTGGTTTCTTTTCAATTAACAAATATTATCAATAAAATGTGAAGTTAGTTAAACATTGTTTTTTCATTGCCACTTGCTAGTAGATAAGACAACAGTTTGAATATATTTTAACTGTCAATATTGTAGGAGGTAGATCACACTACATTAAGAAACAAAGTCAAACCTTTACCTGCGGAAGTTGGCCACCGCTGACTTAGACTATTTACCACAAAACTCAGAAAAATTAGAGGCGAAAACTTAGAAAAAATTTGACCAAAAATATTTTTTTGAAAAAATCAATCATCAGTCTTGGAATAATTTGATTGTACCAATTTATGAACTATTTTTAATATTACTTAAATGAAAATTTTAAGAATACTGATTTGCAAAGAAAAATTCAATCCACTTCAAAGATAGTAGCATAGATATTCAGAGTCTCAGAATTTATTACTTACAAAGAATTCAGGGACAACAGTGACTCATTGAATAATCTGATTATAAATATTGTGTTATAAAAAAGTGAAGACCAAGTTATGAATATAAAAACTGGTCAACTTCTTTAATTCAAATTGTAAAAGAAAATCATTAGGAAACAAAAATTTGAAATGACAGTACCAGTTCTATTGATTTTGTCTATTACTTTCACTAAGCCACTAAAATTTAAGTGAAACGGATAACATCAGAAAATGTAAAAATTAAAGAACTAAATGGCTGTAATAAAAATGAATAGCATGGACACATAAAATTCTGAATGGCATTTGTTTAAAATAAAATTTACAATCACATATTTAAATTTTATGTATTGATAGCTTTTAAAATAGCATTTTAAAATACATATACATACCTTAAAAAGATCTGATCCTTCCTTTAAAAGTATTCCAAAAATGCTATCTAACTGTGCAGCAGCTTCTGCTGCAATATCTTCTAATGATAATATGTTTGACATGATTTCTTCAAGGCAAGTATTCAGCAGAGTTCCAATAGCCTTGAAGTATACTTGAACAGGAAGGATATCTGACCATGCTTTTTTTAGTAGTTGCAGCTGACAAAGACACTGCCTGACAGCTTTTTCTGCTTTGTTAACTAAGCCATCATCAGTTACAATATTCTCATATTCTATAAAGTAGAATAATTGAAAATCAGAACATGTTGCCAAAGAAATCTGAAGGGCAAAAAAAGACTAAATTTACATGAAAATTTCATTAAAAAAATCTTCTGAATTACTAAACTATATTTTGCACAGACACACACATACACACAAAAGTTTAATTTGAATATGTAATATACAAAAAGATAAAAATTTAAAAGATTAATATTATATTTATAAAAATTTGGGGTAGGTGGGGGGCAACATTTGAATTTTGCATATGGCAAATCATTCTTACAGAAAAGTCCTCAAAAACATAAGGAAAAAATATAAATTATAATAAAATAAAAAATTAATAGTTTTAAAATACAATATCATGTAAGGATATGCCTTGATTTATGTCATTTCAGTTGATACCAATTTTATAATACAGTGATAGATCACATATGAAAGAGAAGACAAGAAATAATTCTGCTCGGTTTTTAACATTTTCATGCTAACACGTTTCATTATTCATGTTTCATTCCCGAATATTCATGTTTTTTGTACGAGACTGCACTTGAATTCACGTTTCACTTCATCTGGTGGTGTGGCACTACTGCTCGTTCAGACTCTGCATGTGCAAATGTTTATCCAATAACAAAGGGCAAGTGCTTACTTTGCAAATTGGGTAATGTGCTGTTGTTTCAGTTCAGTTTCTTTCAGTAAGTGTAACTAGAAAGGTAGTTGGTATTTCTTCTTTTTTAATTTTTGCTCATATAAATAGTAGATTACATGGCTTCATAAATAAGTGATTTGTCTGATGAATCTGTAAATAGGTGGAGAAATACATTGAGATCAAGAATATTCTCAACCACTTCAGACGAGGATTTCGTTAATGGTACCCAGCGTTTCTAGCATGACCCACTAGAGATGCATGCCACCCGATGACCGACTCAAGTGTGACCCACCAGTAATGCACATCGCCTGATGGGATAGTCCAGCATGCCTGCAGTAATGTGTTAAACCAGATGTTCTTAAAATATTCGTTGTAAACATTTTGCTGTCTTGCCAACAAATGAAGCTCTGGGACATCATTTAATAGGCTTAACATATGTTTATTATGTACATTTGTCACACAGTGTACCAATATATTTGTTTGGAAACATGCATTAATTCAGAATAAGCATTATTCAAATGTTTGTCATTAACCTCTTAAAAAGATCCTTGAGAGACTTTTTTTTTTTACTGTAAATTACTAAAATTGAATATTTCTTGATTTGGAAACAAGAATATAAGCTTGATTGGTTTAGATAAAATACTTAGAAATCTAACAATCTTAATGAGTTTAAGAAAATGTTTAACAAATGCCTTAGAAGCAACATATTTATGCACATTTTAATGCAAAAAGTTTAAAATCACAGATTTACACTTGAACAAGGGCAAATAATCTTTCGCCCATTTATGAATGCTAAGGAATTAATCTGGTACCATTCATAGACTCCAACTTTCAGCAAACTTCGTCAGTAGTCAACGCGCGAACGACATTTTTACAACTTTGAAAATGTGCACGTAACGCATGTTGTAATTAACTATTCATTAATTAATAATTAATTGCAATCAATTTTATTACATTTAAAATCCATATAAAACTGAATAATTAAAAATACACCTTGCACATTTAATTAGAAATTTTCATTTAACTCCTCAAGCATTCACTAATATAAAGTATTTCAAATCACTACTAATCATAGAAAAAATCAAAAGCTATAAATCATATACTTTATTCTGGATATGATTTCCACAGGGAAATAAAATTTAAATAACCAAGAATAATACATATAAGTATTAAACAAAATACGTATAATTTATATGTAGCATGCTTAACAAGCTTAAGTTCTGATTTTGAGAATGTTTTTTTATAACACAGTTCTTCATTTGCCTGCATATTGTATTTTTTCAATCAAAACTGCTTCAAGAATTTTAAGACCTAAATTTGGTCGAAATTCCGTCTGATTTTTTTAACAATAGAAAAAATTCTTTCGCAAGCTGCATTTGAATGAGGTATTATTAAGACAGCAAGCATTACAGAAGGCAATACTTTGTATTTAATACACCCATTCATATTTTTTAATTTGGCAATTTCTCCCCATGCTATATCAATATGCAAATCTACAATTTCTTTCAAATCATCTACTTAAAACATGGAAAATTCAATTTCCACTTGATTAAGACATTTTTCATCAATAATGTATGGAAAAGTATTCATCAAGTAAAGAACAGATGAAAATGAAACTTCAGTTCTCAAGTTGATGTCAGCAACTTCAGCATGTTTTAGAAATGGATCACTTAGTGGAAATTTATCAATTATATATGAACATGCAGTTACAAAAAAAGCTCGCACAGAATTGAAAAATGATTTCACTTCACTTTCATTCAACTTGGCATTTTTTAAATATAGTCTTGTTTCCGCATCAATCACTAAATTTTCATTTTCTTTTTGTTTACTATAATTCTGAAATGGAATAGACATTAGAGTAACATCTTCATTTTCTTTAGAAATTACCGATGGCTTTATGAATCTAACAAATAAATTCATTAAAAGTTCAAAAAGTTCTTTTCTCAATTTATGTATATAAGGAGCTTGTTGTTGCAAATTAATGTTTACTGTTATAAACAAAGGCAAAGTATTTTTCAAAAATAACAAGTACAATTTGATAGTAGGTGACTAACATTTTCTTAATGTTTTGCAATCTCTTTCCTTCATTCTCACTGTTAACTGGTTGATCTCCAAAAAAACTTTATCACAGCATCCCACTGTTCCAAAATCCTTGTTCTAGATTCTAAAAGAACCAACCATCTCGTACTGCAATATTTCAAAATTTTATGAGATTTTGCATTCTGTCCCAAAATTTGTTCAGCAACTTTGAAGCTATGCTTCAGTTTTGAACTTTTCTCCAACTAATAATATATATCTATTATCAACATTTCAATTTCTGAGCCAATTAATTTTCAGTAGCCTTTTTTGCATCTATATGCAAGAGGTGGCACGGACGATTATACTTGGTTGATGCACTTTGATAAATGATGCTACACCTTTAAACTTTCCAATCATATTACTAGCATTATCTGAAGAAAATGATAAGCAATATTTCCATTCTAAACCTTTGTTTTTAAAGTTTTCATTTATACATTTAAAAATACCTTCTCCTGTATTATTCGTGCATTCTAAAATAGAAATCAATGAGGTAATTATCACTCCCTTTTCTTTACTGTAATATGTTATAACCAATGGGTACAGCTTGTTATCATTGTTATCATCACTACTTGGAGAATATGATGTACTGTACACTGATTTTATAATATCAGCAAAAGTACTTTCTGCAAGCATTTTCAAAATAGCAGCAGTTTTAGCATGACCGTTTATAATATCAGCAACAGTACTTTCTGCAAGCGTTATCACAATAGCAGCAGTTTTGGTATGACCGCAGCTAAATTTTTTTGCTATAGCAGAATCCGGAAACATTGCTTTGAAAAGCTCTTTTCGGCTTTTATAGGAACTGTTTCATCATCTTTTATTAAGAAATTTGTTATTTCTTTAGATTTTATAGTGCCAAGTTCTATATGCTTTTGAGAAAAAACATGCCGTTTACAGTCATCTTTTCCGCCATGAGCAACTGAGAAGTCTTTGTTGCATACACTGAAGTGTGCGTGATTCACAGAAATTCCGAACGCTTTAACGCATGGAAATTCTGAAGAATATGAATCTTTAAATTTCTGCTTTGATAATTTTGGCTTCTTCGTTTGAGGTAGCATTATAAACAAAAACCTTCCACCTGAATCACAGTTCACAAGACACACACCAAGCTCTCGCCACTAAACAATGGAGCCGAATGCAGCACGCAGCAGCGAGGAACGTGGGAGACAGACAAGTAGACAGATGTTTGATGGAAACTATTGATAAGTCATTAATGGTTGGAGTTACTGATCTACGATTGGCTATTCTTCAAAACCAGGCACGTACTCAACACGTGATATATGATAACACGAGTATTCAGCCAATCATCGGATTAATTAGTTGGTTCCGTTTTGTGTACTGGTTCTCCTGCTCTTGTTTCTGTAAAATCCATAGTTTTTTTCCATACTTTTTGTAGCTCGTAGTTTTTCATGAATTTCCGTAGAAATTACGGAGAATCTCTAGTAGTCTATGACCATCATAAATGAGATTTTACAGTAGTAATATTTCAACTAATTTATGTTTTGATTTTTAAAGTTATGGCAAAGCATGTGGGAGCCATCTGCTTAAAGGAAAAAATGTTTTCACAGAGGATGTTTCACAGGAAATTCATTCATAAACACTCTGCACACGAAGAAAATCCTTAAACTCTTATGCCCTCAGCCTGCTCACCTAGATTTGAAAATAAGTCAAACTACCAGTTTTAAATTCACTGTCTGATATGCATGTGCAGTTGAATCTGGTTAATTGGAACACTGGAAAATCGGACTAGCCGCTTTTTCAGACCGAATCCTAAAGAACCGAAACAAATCCTACATACATAAGCCTAATATTATTTGTTTATTTGGACCAAAATTCAATTTAATCGGACCAAAAAAGTGCGAGAGCGAATAAGAAACAGGAGCCACAAATCGGCCACATACAGCAGTATAGGTGGTCTGCAACATATGGGAGGATCTGTAACTGCGCTCCCCAGGAGAATGCTTTATCAAAGGTCAGGAATTCCTTAAAATGCATTACAAGAGCAAAACCAGTGGGAGGTAAACATGCGCACCATTTTCTTTGACTTTTCTTAAAACAGAGCCACCAATAGCCGCAAGGTTATTGGTTGCACTGCGTCTCCGATTTTCGAGGGAATGAACATTACAGTGTCCGGCTCCACCTAAAAGGAATTCCCGCCTGTCAATCATGATTAAAGTTTACACCAAAAAGCTACCATTTCACCACCCTTTTGGGATGATTTTAGTGCCAAAGCTTTGAATGGCGAGCATGTTATCTCCCTCTTGACCTCAATATCTTGATCCCGAAACACCAAGGTTTCTTCAGATCACTTTAGTCAGTAAACTGTGCACATGTCTTGTCTCCCCTGCCAAAATGCCACGACGGGACTTGACGTTAGCTGAAAAAAATTGATTTCCTGGATAAGATCAAACAACAACCACGAAACACTAGTCAGCGTCGGTTAGTGGAAATTACTGAACTGAGAAAGACTACAATTTTGCACTTGATAAAACAAGAGAATGAGCTGCGAGAAGAATGCGCCCAATGTGAAGGACGAGGAGAAACTTCCAAAAAACAGAAGCGTGAATGCAAGGATCAAGACGTTGATGAGGCCCTTAATGAATGGTTTGCCATTGTTACTGGATGAGCTGTGCGAGTAAGCGGCCCAATGTTAAAATGCAAAGCAGAACTTGCTAAAAAGCTGGGCCACGATGACTTTAAAGCTACGGACGGTTGGTTGTCTCGATGGAAATATAGACATGATGTAAAATTCAAGAAAGAACATGGCTTGAAAGAAAGTGCTGATAGCGTAGGTGCTGAAGAATGGAAATCAACAAAACTGCCCAAGCTTCTTGAAAATTTCTCAGCAGATGACATCTACAATGTTGATGAAACTGGGCTGTATTATCAAGCAACACAGGATGGCTCGTTAAGTTACAAACATATTGCACTCTGACTCCAAAAAAGAGATGGATTGTGTAACTGTCTCGCGCTACTCAAACATGTCAGGAACGGACAAGAGGAAGTCATTGGTTATAGGAAAAAGCACTACACCTCGCTACTTTAAAGGACTTAGAATGGACAGTTTACCAGTTGTGTATCGTGCAAACAGAAATGTGTGGATGACCTCTGAACTTTTAAAAAAAAAAACGGCTACAGGATTTGGTCAGAGAGCTACAATGCCAGTCGAGAAAAGTGCTGCTTCTTCTTGACAATTGTGCAGCACATCTTCATTTAGATTGCTTGAAGAATATCCAACTGGAATTTCTACATCTCACAACCACAGTTTGGGTCCAGCCAATGGACATAGGCTTCATAAAAAATTTGACGACCCTTTATTGTGCAAGGATAGTTAATTACATCCTTGAAGCAACTGAAGAAAGTTTGCTAGCCTCATCATCAAAAGCCAGCAAAGTCAGTACAAAGATCAACATCTCATAAGCAGTTACATTTGTGGCCGATAGTTCGCGAAAAGGGAGCAGTGAGACAATTTAGAACCGTTTTTCTCACTGTGGCTTTAAGCACTTGGTTTTGGAGATGGATGTGGACATGCTTATTGAAAGTGAAAATGATAAACATGTGGAACAGGTATAAGATTGCGAAGAATTTTTATCCATCGACAACAAGCTTCAATGCTACGACGAAAATGAAGATTACGACGCTGCAATTGTTGCTCGAGTTGCAGCAAAACACACGACAGCATATTGGAAGACCAAGAAAGTGATGTGATGATGCAGCTAATAAGTTGGTGCAAGTGACAACACAAGATGCGAGGAAATGCATTGAGACTTTGCGTCGGTATTTCATGCAGGAAGGAAATGAAGGCAGTCCCATTGCTGCGTTAGATGTTTGTGGCGATTTCGTTCAAGTGCAATCCGTCAAAAGAACGCATCAGATCACATTGGATAAGTTCTTCAAATGGTGATTGAAACTTGGTAAGAACTTCTTTTTATTGACATTCGCATGCTGAGTATCGTGGAGATCCTTTCTTAGAATTTGTTTCTAAATTATTTTCTCAATGAAAAAAGTTCGACTGTAGTTCTTATTTGTACATGTATGTTCGTTATACATGTGTACCGAACAATAAAGGTCATAATTACATTTTAGTCCATGATTTACATGTACATTTACTGTTTGCTACATATAGCACATCCCGTCTTACAACTTATGACATGTTCGTGTGATCGAACCAGCCAGTTATTAGGACCAAAGAGATTGCTTCCCGACGTGGTCCGATTAACCTGAATTGACTGTATTTATTTTATTAAGCCTAATATTTACTAAAAACCCCATTAAAAAAACTTTACATTGCATATGATTTTTTTAATATTTATTCTTTAATCAATTCACAATGGGTATGTTTGTTAAAAATTTCATTTAAAGCACTTGAATTCTGCTTAATGTAAACAAAGTGCATCTTAAAAGTTAGCATCTAATGAGTTCTACAGTGATTTAGAAAGTGAGTGTCATTTAGAAAAGCAATGAGGAAGTGATGTTTCTGAATCATGTTGGAATGGTATATTGTGTACAATAGGACAGTGATGTGTACTGATTCCCTTAACTTCCAAAAAGTAATTTATTTTGAAATGCATACAATAAACTCAGTCTGCCAGTTCATCTAAAACTTTCATTTATGGATTATCAGTTTACTTCAGATACAAAATTCGGATGCAGTGGCAATTACAACAAAGTGATGATTATGTAGGTCAGCATTTGGATCAAATCAGATGTTTTGGAAGGAGCTGTAAATAATCTTCTGTCAATTATAAATAATCTGTAACTATATGATTATAAATAATCTGTTGTAATATTCAGCCCTTTTTTTATTACTTTAATAATATTCTCTGTTCCATTTTTTAAAACAGTTTAGTTTTTCTTAAAACTGTGTGTGCACAATATTCCCAACTAGAAATGTTACAAAAAATTGGAATTCCACTTTCTCTTGATTGATTTCTTAACAACGAATTAGAAGGTTAAATATGGAAGGAACATAATGAAAATTAATTTAGATATGAATTTGGGCTTTAATGGCTTTATTACTTCAGAGGAAGTAGTAGTGATAATAATAATAATAAAAGATTATGAAAACATGGTTAGGAACATATAAAACTCGTTTTAATTTTTCAAAAATATTAAGTGTCTAGCAAAACTATACACTCAAATTAAGGAATTATGAAAACATTTATCAAATCTATTTTTAACCAATTAGCTTTCTGATTAATTTCTAAAATAAACAAAAGTTACAAATCCAAATCATGCATATATAATATCAAGAAACATGACCGAGATTTTAGTTAAAACTAGAAATAAAAATATTTTTTATCTATATGCTTCACATTCACACAATAAAAAGTTTTCATCTTATGCTAAATATCATAAAAATTTTTAAAGGCATCTATCTGCCATTTAATTTCCCCCAGGATATTAAATGGCATGACATTAAAATCTTCAAAAGGTAACTTTAATGAATAATTAAATATTTCCCTATTGTAAAAAATAATTATACAAAAAAGTGTTTTGAAGAGTTTTAATAAAGGTAAAAAATAAACATTGCAGATAGATGCCTTTAAAAACAAAATTAAGGTATAAATTATTTTTATTACGACATTACATGAATTGTGTTAGCAGCCATATATGCATGCTTGCACATATATCACTAGACAACATGTCATCAAATCTGAGACATAAACATCCATATGAATCTAAAATTTTTTTTTTTAATTTTAAAATAAATAACTCCAGGAAAATAAATCAAATAAAAAGCTTTGACATATTTAACAATTTAATATGAAAGTAATTCTACCAAACTCAGTTCTTATGTTTGTTAAATAATTTATTGTATTTTGAGCTGACTTTTAGCTAATTGCACGAGCACAATGTATGTTATAAATACTTCAAGCAAAATTTAGAGTAATCTCCATGAAACTTTTGTGTATTAATTACCATTTAGTTCTTTCAGCGATTGAAGAAGTTGTTCTTTCTGACATCTCATCTGGCAGAGAAAAGCTTCTGTTCCTAACCTTCGAATTTCTTGCACTAAATCAACAAAAGTCTTAGGAATATCAGATTCCAGATCACATTCGTAAACAGTACCAAGAACACAAAGGCAATGAGCTAAATACATGCAGTTATTATGGAAGATAGCTGTAAAAGATAAATATATTGAAAGCAAAATTTAAACTTAGCTAGATGAATATAATCAAAAAATGATAAAATATGAAATATACGCTTATAAAATAAATTACCTGTTTGCTGGGGAATGCTTTCAATTTCCTGTTTATGAAAAGTAGGCACAACACAACAATAAAGTTCACAAATACTTCTAGCAACATAAAAAATTCTCAACACAGAGGAAGATCCAATATTTTTTGCTTCATCTTTAATTGTATAAAGAAGCTTTTTCAGGTCTTTCACTGACGTACTGCGAGGGAAGAAAAGCAGTCATTAAATATCTAAGTTCATGTAACCTACTCAAAATTATTAAAACACATACACAGTCCAGTCACATTAATGTAACCATCTGTCAAAAGCCAGAATAACCACCTTTCGCAGAGCGGACTGCTGCGAGACGTGCAGGAAGAGAGTCACATAGGTCCCTGAAGGTGTTCTCTGGGATGTTGAGCCATGCCGACTCTAATGCCGTGGCCAGCTGCGCTAGATTACGCGGTTGAGGATCCATGGCGCGAACAACTCGATCGAGATGGTCCCACAGATGCTCGATTGGGTTTAAGTCAGGTGAGTTTGCTGGCCAGGGGAGGACGGTAAACTCATCCTGGTGCTCTTCGAACCACGCACGTACACTGGCAGCTGTATGGCACCTCGCATTGTCCTGCTGGAAGATGCCATCATCCTGAGGAAAAACAATGCGCATGTAGGGGTGAACATGGTCCGCAAGGACAGATGCGTACTTGTATTGATCCATTGTGCCTTCCACAATGATCAGTGAACCTAGAGAATGCCAGGAAAACATTCCCCAGACCATAATGCTCCCGCCTCCAGCTTGGACCGTTCCGGCAATGGTTGCAGGGTGGTTCCTTTCAGAGGTTTCACGCCTTATACGCCAACGTCCATCTGTCCGATGGAGCATAAAACGCGATTCATCTGAAAACGCAACCTGTCGCCACTCAGTGGACGTCCAGCTGCTGTACTGGCGTGCAAATTCTAGCCTTCGCCGTTGATGAACAGCAGTCAGCGTAGGTGCATGAACCAGGCGTCTGCTTCGGAGGCCCAGACGCAGCAATGTTCGCTGAATAGTACTTTGGGAGACACTTTTGGTAGCCCCTTGGTTCATTTTGGTGGTCAGTTGCTCAACGGTAGCCCGTCTATCTGCCCGAACGCATCTCCGCAACCGTCGTTCGCCTCTGTCATCTATGGCCCGTGGTGCACTACATTTGCCACGTCGCTGATTTTGGACAGTCCCATTTTGCCATGCACGGTACACTTTTACCACGGCGGCACGCGAACAGTTCACAAACTCAGCCGTTTCGGAAATGCTTCCACCCTTGGCCCGAAAGCCAATGATCATGCCCTTTTGGAAGTCGGATAAATCGCTTCGTTTCTGCATTACGCCAACGATTGAAGTGTTTTCCGAAGCCCTCACACACCCTTTATATACGCTCAACTGCACTGTGCTGCCACCTGCCTTCTGTGATTGGTTATTTAACTCTGACATGGAAAGTACGTGGTGGTCACATTAATGTGACTGGACTGTGTATTTCAAATCCTAATCAAGCATTATTTATTAATATTTAGCCCCCTTTGTGAGATTTGAAACTGTAGGTTTTTTTTATCAAAGTAACATGCTGTTATGGGAAGTCTTTACCTTAACATTTCCAGAAAAATGGTAATTGATCAAATATGTAGACCCAATGGCAGTGTTAAAATATCCGAACACTTTTGACCTGCGTACCAGATAAATTCAGTACCAGATAAAAGCATTCAAATTAAAAAAAAAGGGTATTTTTATTGATAATCAATGATTATCTATAAACAATTATCAAATAATATTTAAATTTAATGAATTCTTGTGCTTCTCAGATATTAGTAGCGAATATTACAAGTAAGTCTGGAAAACAGATGTCGAACATATTAGTCAAGATGTTAGTGTAATATGAAAATAATATTAGCGTCTCAAATATGAAGCATGATATGGACTCATTTACAATACATTCTGTGCATGATTTTCAAACATTGAAGACAAGAGAATTTTCCTGTATTGGTATTGGCATTGGATTTGTGGCACAAAAAAGTTTTTAAAGGTTATATGCACTGAATACAGGTTTCATACTTCAAACAAATAGTGAGAAGCACACATATTAGATGAAGATAAGTTTAATAACCCATCTGAGATGGCACATCTTTGTTTAAGACGTTCCCTCAGGATGGATTGGAGTTGAAAGGAAACATGCCACAGGACAGTTTTGCATTGCTAAGCGTAGCTTTAGGGAGGAAATGACACAAACAAAAAATGTTTAAGTCCTAACATCATAAGTTTTCGTACCATTTTAGATTATTACTTAAGCTATCATACATGTTAAAATAAGCATTTAATAATCTTTTCCCTTTACTTTACATGAAAATATACTAAAAGAATTGCTTACATTGAGAAATAATTTTTGGAAGCCCTATTCAAATTATTCTGACATTTTAATTGACAAAATACATTAATAAACTTTAATAAAAATATTACAAGAAAAACTATTTACAAGAAGTAGTAACAAAATCTTTCACAGGAAGTGGGAGGCAGACACTCTATGAATTCAGTCTCTGACAAAATGTCCCTATGAGAATCAGTAGAAATATTGCTCTAAACACTTTAGAAAATGAATTATCACTCTTATCCATGCCACTAATTGGCATTGCAACTAATTTTACCATGTGAGTATATCTTTCCTTTGATAAATAACGCTTACTTGCCCATAATAAGCTAAGTTGACGATTTCCGAAATAAAAGTATTCAAAATACAAGTGATAAAAGCAATGCAAAGTGTAATAAAAGTCTACACAGTAACCCTAAAAGACCTACATAGTATAAAAAAAAAGAAAAAAAAAAATTCAAAGGGATATCAAATATTTAGAGCCAGAGCTCTGTTTGTTTACATTATGCTTCCCCTCCCTCCGCCGCAGCAGCTGACACTAACATTATGCAGAAAGTGATCAGACTGAAGATCAGGATCCTAAAACTACATTAAGTAATGGACACAAAATGCCATCTAGTAGTCTTTGAAAAATGTTTCAGGTTAAAATGCATAAGCCTTCCCTTATGTGTGGGTGGGATACCCGACTGTAACAGACGTTCCTAGGGAATGCGTATATGAGAAGCCAGTCCTGAAAGGGTTTCACGCTTTCGTCACAATCTGCCTAAATTTGTTGATAACACTTGTTTCGAAAGATTGGGTGAATAGCCAATCTTACCCGATACTTTCGTTCTTGGGTGGCTAATTGTTTTTCATTGTTTGCAACGCAAATTCGCGAATTGCTTGCTTAAAAGCCGTGTAATTTTAATTCCATATTCATCAGAAATCGCAAATCACATTTAGAAAGGCAATCATTGGAAATAATAAGAAATGTCAAATGAGCAAAATTAAGGACTGTTTATTCATTTTGAACAAAATTAAGGACTTTTAAGGACCGTACGAACCCCGAACTCGTGTTGTCCTTGTGTTTTTGTGTACATATTTGAGAACATCGGCCTTCTGCCACGCAAAATCGAAAAATTGCAATGACAAATGGTACACATCGCAAGTGCATTACATTTCCTTGAGGAAGTATTACAAGAAAAGTCATCTGTCTACGATTTTTGAAAAGTACCTGAGTATTTTACCTTTTTCGCAGATATTACTAATACAAAATATCATAATTTCTTGAACTATTTCTCGAAAGCACGTACGTCACACAGATTAGCGACAAGATGAATGAAATAACAACCTCGATCTCACTTTGAGCTCATTGGCTAATATGTGCCAAATGACACGCAGTGGTACTCGATGCTCATTGATGAAATGGAACATGACGTCTTCGGACACATGTTCTCACTCACAAAGCAGAAACGTACCATAATTTCTCACTGATGAAATTACTTTAGTCTTTTATGTAGTCTAGAGAAAAACCAGGTGCTTTCAGATACTCCAAATCATTTTTGGGGGGTGTAAATAAGGAAATATTATACCAAGCTACACAAAAATCATCATTAGAAATTTTAAGAATAAGAGAAAGTAGGGAGAAATATATTGTAAATCAGGTTGGGGGGAGAACGGTCAGAAATCCCCCGCCTAAATCAGGAGAGTTGGCAACTCTGCTTACAGGATAGATGTTCCAGCATATCATTAACTGACACCTGGACTTTATTTACATGTCTGTATCAATTCTCTACTTAGCTCAAACATGGTAAATTCTCTATTATATGGATTAGAGTTGGCAGCATTAAATGCAACGGGAGCTTTCTCAGAAGCAAGTGACAGAAAGAAATGCTGGCGAGTAGTTACTGCCACTAGAAATGGCAGCAAAATTCTCACTAATTACACACAGTTTCTTTTGTTGTGCTGATCACTCGGGCATCTTTTTCCAGAAAGAAAAGTGAGTGGTCTTTGTACAATTCACATGCTTTTTTAACTCTTTTCCTTAGTCTTTGACTTAGCATAAAGGATATTATTTATGACACATATGATATTCATGAATTCCTCTGGCTCTTGTGCCATACTTTTCTTGCATTGGATTTGGCTTTTTTAAGGCAATGAGGCTTGACAACGTGGAATATCTATAAAATGCTCCCCAGGCTTCTTTCTGTTGTCTCGATGCTTCTTTGCATTCACAGTTCCACCATAGTTTTGAATATGTTACAGGTATAGGGATAGCAGCCTTCGAATTTCACTGCAAGTTTCATAGAGGCCCTAAATATTCCAATGAGGTATCCAAAACCTTCCATTATATTACCAAGAGCCAGTGGAGTTTGCAGTGCAGATGGGGCTAGCTCAACTGTAGTATTGCTATCAACCATCAGTTTGGATTGCGTTGGGCACCAGTCATGAGATCTTACTCTCTTTGGCCACATAAACTCAACTAGATCCTACTAAGAAACCTGGCGACTTCTTGCACAGGCGTGAAATAATACCAGCACAGAAGGGTGAAAATAACCCTTTATTATTATCAACTATGAACAGAAAGGCACATACTTTGTGCTTTACAATAACACAGACAACTTGCGATAGAAATTAAGAGTTATTACACAAATTAATTCAAGTCTAAAGAGTAGTTTTGGACTAGCACTTTAAGTTAAGGATAACTAGGTTGACTCAACCTACCCAATGTGATAATTATTTAAAAGGCCAAAAGGGGTATCAGCAACTCCATGTCAGAGCAAGGTCAGAATCGCAACATGCGCTGGCTAGGGAAAACATGCTGTGAATAAACTTCAAAATTCACCCTTTTAAATACTCACTTCACTTAACTTGCATCCTGGGGAGAAAATACGAGGGGAAGTTGAGGAATTCAGAAAAGACAAGAATTTGAATAACTGGTTAATTGAACTAAGGAAAACCCTACAACAGTTGCCACTAAAACAGAAGCATGAAGTTCCCTGACTTTTCCAGGTGTCTTTTAATGAAATTTCCAGTCTATCTACGTAGCATGAATTGGCTGTGCTGATAGGTAAATTAATTAAGGTATCAGTTGAAAATACAAAAATTTTTCAATTACAAATGACTTCTATATATTCAAAACATTACTACTATAATAGGAGCTGTTTTTTCCACTGAAACTCAGAAAGAATCAGCCCAATCTGGATTAAACAATGTCTTTTCTTGCAGACATTTTGCAGCTAAATGAAAGAAAGAAATCTGTTTAACAATATTTTTAAATAAATTCAGGAACTTAATATTTATTTAGTAGCACACATAAGCAAAATATATGTGCATTAAATTTTGTGATAGTAAGACATCATACTGCTAGAATTAGTTTTAGGAGTATGCCAGAGAAAAGTGCCTGAAATTTCAAAGTATTATTAACTAATAATAAATAAATTTAGAAGGAATAAATCACATTAAAGGATATGAGTAACATTAAAATAAATTACTTACAGATTAAAAACTGAATTACAATAATCTATGATATTTTAGTGAATATAGTTGTATTAAATGGTTAGCCTAGATAACCGATTACTATTTTTTATTTTACTGAAAAATGACAAATAAGGGATCTATTAAAAAGAAAAAAAAAAAAGGTTTAAAAGATTTTGTGGTAAAATCCTAGTATATGGCATGGCATTGGCACGATTTTTAAAATTGTCGCCAATACCAAAATGACCCGTTTACTGCTCATCATAATGTCGCCAAATTCCGTATGTACCGTATACTAAGATTAAACCAATTTTGTATTATACAAAAATGGGAAGGTATTTTCTTTTGTTCAACATGTACTGCACATGCGAGTCTCTCAACTCTTGAGTTCCTGGAAACGTGTTTTGCTTTTTTAAAAGACAATCTGATTAGAGCTGTGAAAATTGGCTCTATGCCAGCTGCCCAAAGAATGCTCCTGTGATATAAAATTTGTCAAGAAAGAGATCATTTCCAACATTGGTGTAAAAATCACTGTTTTTAGTATTGCCTTTGAAATTCTCTAACTTTTTCAGATTTTGACTGAAATATTTAAATTCTCGGACTTTTTTGGTCAATTTTTGAATTCTCTGACTTTTCCAGGTAGTGTGGCAATTTTGTACATTTTAAATTATTTTTCTTAAAACAATGGACTATCATTTTAAAATTTAAATTGTTCTTTTTATGCATTAGATAGGAATAAAAATTTAAATAACTCTGAGTTATTAATCAGAATACTTCTTGTTACAAAATACTGCCTTCAAAAAAGAATACTAGAATTATAAAACAACATTATTGTAGTTATTATTAACTACCCCCAATTCAATTTTAAAATAATAATAAAAAAATCTCCAGATGTTTGGTCCTGCCATAAAAGGTTTTGGTATTTCCTCCATATGTCACATGGCAGGCCCTGAAATTGTATCGTCTTATCCAAATTTACTAAATGGTACCGCTACAGGTTTGGTTTATTTAAGTAAGGTAAAGCACAACTTATTCGATGGTTAGCTGCCTATGAGAAGGGATGCCTTTGAGGAGGAATTTCTAATGGAAACTAACTTGTATACACATTACACAAGGAGAAACAATGAAAATGCCCATGCAGCCAGCCTGCTTGCCGGAACTGAGCCCAGGTCAGAGTACCATGGCACACTTACAGAATTACTGCAGTCCTTTAATTATAGATTTTAGAGCTTACTGCAGTCCTTTATTATATATTCTATAGATATAAATCTTTTCATTATACGTTATGATTTTGGCTTATTCTTGCAAAATATGTAAAGGAAGACAGTACCCTCTAAACTGTAATGCAACACACTATCTAAACAAAATCATGGACTCCAAAAGTTTTGTAGTGGTTTGGGATCCTTGTTCATGTTAGTTTTTGAAAGAATACCAATAAATTGCTTAGATAAGATTGGCAAGATTCTTCCACGGCAAGGGAGGAAGGAGACCCAAAAAATGAGGATAAAAACTAGCCCCCTTTTTTTACTATAACAGATGAAAATTTTTGAACTTATTTTATATTTATATTATATCTACACTTTATTCATATATCACATTTATATGACTATTTTCATTTTCTATATAATTAACTAGCCTCATTTATATACTGCAATAACACTTTTTTTTATTAATATGCATATGTATAGAATTATTATTAATGTGTACTTGCTGTTAGATCTGCTTTCACATCTGTGAACTTAAATAGATTCCGAAGTGGATTTTTGGTTTATATCAATTAAAAAAAAAAAAAAAGCTAACTAACACTTTTTATTTAGAAACAGTAGGAAACAAAAAATTATTACAAATGAAATTAAGTTACAAAACTGAATTTACATCTCCATAAAAACAATGGAACAAAACAGACCCCCCCTTTTTTTTGTTTGTTATTATTATTGCATGAAATAACTTATTTTGTAAATTTTTAAAGGAAATTACACATATAATTATTTAGCCAAATTCCATATTATGACCTATAAATTAAAGTTCATATTCATAGACCCACTAAAAACTTTCATTATAAGTAAGAGTAGAGCTCCTGCCAAGAGCTACTAGTTAAAGAAAAGAGAGGAATCTACTGTACAAACAAAAAAGTAAACAGTTTTAAATAAACATGCTTATGTTAAAGTTAATTGATTTAAAAAATTCTAAATTGCTCATTTTGATTTATAAAACGAAAATGGTCATTTTCTTCAGCCAACATGCACAAGTAGAAACAAATTAAATGAAATATAACATGAGTAAATGATAAAGACTTTATCATACTTTTCCACTGCATTTTTTGAGAAAAATTATTTTGAACTTTGTTGCAGAAATAATAAAACATTTATTTTCAAATAAATTACATTTTCTATTAGTAAATTTATCCCCTTTAGCGTGGTCGCATCAGTATTAATTTCTTCCCTTTTTTCCAGTTTCTTCTAAAAGAAATTAAATCCTATCTCATATTGCTGTAGTCTACACATTGAGATGACACTGCTTCAGAGTTAGTTACAGACTGAGGCTTCTTCCAAGCTAGTCAATTGATCAGTTCCTCTAGCCCATGCACTGATGAATTTCTCATTCACATCTTTACCCCCAAATTCATTATTATTATTTAACCATTATTTTAACACTTCAAGCATTTTAATAGATTTAAGAGTTTGAAAATAATTCCTTTTTACTTGTATTCTATAATGATGATACCCTAGCTATTTTGCATACTAATTCTTTTATAACCAAAAGCAGTATTTGTCTTGAAAATGAAATTTTGAGCAATTTGAGGATAAACATGGGAATTCATCAAAAATTTATAGAATTAAAAAATAATTACTCATTAAAAATAGATGTATAAAACTAATGGAAAGATTTACACAGACTAGCTTAAACTGAGAAAAGATTCCATTAGATAATGATAAAATAATAGTAAAATACCTGATTTGGGACCGAGGAAATATAAAGGCTGATTTGCTAAGTTCATTTTTTGTTTGATTGTCATTCAGATTAGTTCCATTCTTTTCACCACTGGATTCAATTTCTGAGCCAACAGTCACAGTCTGATGTAAGCTCTTTTTCATGAGAGACCGAGCTCTATTCATAATATCCTACAAAATAAATATTTCTGTTTGTAAGAACTCAATATACAGATAAACTAATAATTTAATTTGAAACTTAAGTTTCGCTATTATCAAAGTGGCTAATTATAAACAGCAAGTTTAATAATTCAGCTTGTGATGTTTTGCTTTATTGTAGTATTAAAACAATTTGCATTTTGTAGAAATTAAATCTCAGATTTTGATCTTATCTAGGTTAACATGTTGCTTTATAATATATGAAGCGCATGAGATCAAGAATATCGAGATCAAATATACGATGTTCATGGTCATAAAGTACTAGTTAAAGTAGGTATCTTCCTAAATAACATTAGCTTTAAACAAAAGCCAGTCCTAAATCCTCAATATAAAGTATTTCCCGCCTTCCACCTGATATTTTCAAGTCCCACTAGAAGAATGCAAACTGATGGCTCAGCTAAAAAAATATTTCCGCTATTGGGATGAGTTTTTAATATACGAGTTTTTTTTTTTTTTTTTGCAAGACCCAATCAGATACGAAATGAAAACTACAGTGAAAATCAAAACTATTTTATTTGTAATCTTTAGATAAAACTTCCAGCTACTTTTCTACATAGCCGTTCTGAGATATTTGGCATAGTGTGGGTACCAACTTTCCACTACCCTTGTCACAGAAGGCAGCCGCCTGTGCTTTCAGCTAACTCTCTATGCTGGTCTGGAATTCGCCATCTCAGTCAAAATTCAGACTTAAAAAACTCAAATACAAAGACCAAAAAAAAAAAGTAACCTTTTACTACATCTCTTCTTTTTAAATTCATAATCCTTATCAAAGTTTTTCTTGCTTGCACATGAGTTTACAAACAAGAGGAATATCAACTAACAATGTGTGCGAAAAAAATAGCAACTGCATTATATAATTCAAATCATTACTATTTAAAAACCATTCACATTATTCAAAGAAAGAGATTTTACCTTGCATTCGAAAATGCCAAAATGGCCACATTTGAAGCAGTTTTATGATAGTTACTCAGATAATCAAATACGCAAAAGTATGTTTGTTTTGCAAAAAAGTGATGCCAGTAGGGTTCTACCAGAGCAGTGAATATTTAGAGGGTTATGCCGAGAAACTGTGAACACTCTTTATTCAGGTTTTAAAATGAAAGGCAACCACACTTGTGCCAAAAAAACCCTGGATCCATATAAGAGAGAGCGATGATTTATTTACACTGTTACCAAGCATACAATATAAAAGGACTGGAAAAGCAGGATACGCTAAATTCACTGTGAATCATAGTTTCCATTTAGTAGATCCAGAAATGGCTGCTCACACATAAAATGTTGAAAGGTTGTGGGCATTCCATCTTCTTGAACCCTTTCTTGTGGAATTCATACAATGATAAAGAATTTCGAATGAGAAAATGTTTTTAATACCATTTTAAAACGAGTTGTAGAAATATGCATATTTTCTATAATGAAGAAATGCAAACAAAAACTGTATGCGAGAAGTAAACACAAACTTGACTATAAATATTGTCAGCAACATGATGGGTGTTGTAAATATGAGGAAATACCATTTGACTTCACCACCCAATTATCTATAATTTAAAAAATTCAGCATTATTGAATATTTACAATCCACATAACTTATATGCCCATACATTTTACCCACTTAGCAGTTTTCCTCCTTAGCTGAACATATAAGAGTAAATAATTAAAATAAGTGCATTTCAAAATTAAATGTCCTTACCTGAGTCATTTTATCTATAGGGAGAGTATCAACACTATATATAAATTCTAAAAGTTTATTTTCAGGCATAGTAAAAAATTTCAGTTCCTTGAGAAAGGAACAAAAATTTTCAGCAGCAAGTATTTCTTTATGAAAAGCATCTAGCTGCTTGCTTTGCTTTGGAACTACTGTTTTTAAGCATTTTTCAATAACTAATGAGCAAAAATCGTTTTCAATTGACTTTCCAAACTCACTCATTGCTATATGCCCAGAGTTATCTTTTCCTACATCAGTTGGTAAATAGAAAATTTCTGAATGAAGAAATACAAAAATCTGCTTTAAAGTTTCAAATACTTCCTCTGGCATTGGACTCTGCTCATTAATGATAGTTAAAGTTAAAACAGAGGATACATCACGTTCAATTTTAACAGTATTCATCAATGCAATATTACACACATTTAAAAACTGTTTTCCGAATTCTTTCAACAGACGAGACAGATTATTTAAAAGTTTCAAAGTTTTTATGACATTTTCATCTTCATCTGGGTTTTTGTGAATAGTAAATGTAACAGTTTTTTTGTTTTTATCTTCTTGAATACTATTAATGACAAATTTCTTGTGCCAAATTGTTTCTAAACTATCTATTAAATTATATTTGGTAACTAAATATTCTGTTTTGATAGCATGAATTACTATTGAGTCTGTTTGATTTTCTAAATCAATAGATTTATAAACAAGCTCAAAGTCTAGCAAATCATAGGCAGCATGTAAATACGAACACTGCAGCAAAGTACGTTTTGCTCCACTTAGATGCTGATGAAGTAAAATAAGATTTGATGCAATGGTTTGAATTTTCTTAGTCTTTTTCAAATCTTCCAAAATGTTTTCGAATCCATCATCAGAATTCACCACTTGTGGCTTAATCTGGGGAAAGAAAAAAATGAGAAACAAATGAAGTTTAAAAAGGATATAGGTTGTAGATAATACTTTTAAAAGCACAGTTCTAAAATCAGAAAATATTAATAAACTGCTTAATACCTTAAATTATTAACTTCAGTTATACATAAAAGCTCCAAATCTTAAAAATGTTTGTAAATTACACTCATTTTGCATAATTTAACAAAGCTTTCATGAAAATATGTTTCTGAAGGTTTGGGAATATATGCAAGAGTTTCATATACGATAAAGATAAATGACCCAATATGAATCCAGACTAATAATAGAAAATCTTCAAACATTAAATTTTAGACAATGATATTATAAAAAAGTTACATGAATACAATGAAACAAAGCTTCCTACAGAATTTATTAAGGGAACAAATATTCTACTAAGGTTAGTTTTTATCTTTCCTTGCACACTATTAGCTTTATCCCAAGTCCAGTAATATGAATTCTAGTTTGAAAATTATTATCCAGTTTGTTAACTGGAAAGTGTTCAATCATTAAATTAAATCATTCAAAAGTTTAATTCAACTGCTATTTCTCAAGAACAAAACTATTTGATATATCACTCATAGCTTAATTTCAAAAATTATATATGTCAGAGCCCTAAGAAGCCTGCCAAGACAAACAAAAATCAATAAATAACTTGGGGGGGAACCTGAAAGTTTTCAGATTTTAAATTATGCCTAAAGGGGAATTTTTTTAAACATTTTTTGCGTTACCTTTATTTATTAAATATCCTGTTCTTCGCACTTAAATCATAAAATTCAGTTCAAAAGCAATGTCGCAAAATAATAATTTTAAAATGAGCATATCTTTAGAAATTCCAATACACAGTCTCATGCGCTGAAGATAAAAATGTTTTTGCTGTACAGCGTTGCTATTGCTCGCTTTGAAATCCTTGAGTTTATTTCCAGATTTCCATATTCAGGTGGAAATGCTCAATATTCAAAATTTGATGGCTCTAGGTACCGTTGTTTTATCACAATGGGAGAAATATACAAACCTTTACGTAAATTAATTTCTTTATGTATAATACAGGGCAATAACATTTGGTGGCAACAATTTGGAAAGTGAAACAATGCTTTTAGTGAATCAATGCAAAACGCCAAAACAAAATTAATTCAATCTGAGCAAATTGCTCCTTTGGACTAATATATATATATATATATATATAGATAGATAAAGATGCCTCATGGATCATACGACTTCAGGTTTGATACTAAAAATGAAATTTTAGTTATTATGTGGAACAGTACAGGTGTATCTCAATGGTCACAAATTTTGGTGGTTATAGTATATTTAAGGGTGCCCCTTGCATTAAGTCATTGTTTCATTTATGGTAACCTGAGTAGTTAAATGTTATGGAAAATCTATTATGATGTAATTGCGGTGAATTTGAATGATTGGGAAAAGATTTGTAAGGGCTTGTGTGTTGGATGTTGGTGATTTTGTGGTTTACATGGTAAAACGGCTCAGTGTGGTAAGATTAATTTGAATTTCTGTACGATTTGGAACTAAAGGGAAAAAAAAGCATTAATTGACTGTTGGGTAAATGAAGGTGAACTTAGTAGCCATTATAAGTGTCATGTTTGCAGAAAGGAAATGCATATGGTCGGACAATACCGGCACTATGGAGCATATTTTTTACTCTTATTTTTGTGAATTTATGTGGCGACGCCAGCATACAGGTTCTAATTCAGATAATTTTAGGAAGTTTTTGCATGCTGTTAAGGAATTTTGTTTGATTGAAGACACAGAAATTTCTAAAGATAAGTGGATATTTCCTTTGTGTAGCACTAAAATGAATTTCCTTCTTTATGTTATTTCATTGTTTCATTTAAAATGTAGTTTATTAAGGTTATATATTTTTTGTTTGGCTCTAGTGTAGAACTGGCTGCTCCTTTGACTTTTTAAGTAAAAATAAATCGACGTATGCATAGACTAAGGTAGCGCACAATGCCAAGTTTGTGCAATTCTCCGATTTTTTTTTTTTTTTAAAGTGAAAATAGGTCGATGTGTACATGGATACAGAGTTTGTACAATTCTTTGACTTATTTTGGCTTTGTATACCAGTGACACAAAGACAAAGTAACAAATCAAAGAATTGCACAAACTCAGTGTCCATGTACTGCCAAAAACCGCTAATTTTCGCCAAGGGGCACCCGTAAATATATTTTACCATTACATGATGGATTTACATGATACTATAATTACATGATGGATTTGAAAAAATGCATATTCAGTTCTTCAACCTCGGTTGATTCATAACTAAAGTCAATGCATGGGGAGACTGGATCACCATGACTATCTTTTGGAGAAACAATTGCAATTCAAGTAAAAAAAAATATTACCAGTTTTTATTTCCAGGACCACTGACATGGCTGCTATAAATTCTATCTTATTTTATAAAAGAATTAATGGAAAGAAATCAAATCAATCATTGAAAGATTTTAGGTGTGAGACTGTAGTGACCTACTTCAAGCATGAACACAGATGGAGCATTTTAAAATACAGAATACTTTGCTTCCCATCCACATCCACAGCACAAGTGCCATATGGTTAAGACTTGATAAAATAGGGCATTTTCTAGAAAAATTGTTTAACAAATGTTATGTTAGTATATTTCTTGCAAAAATTGTTGTGTTATCTATCTGCACCACCTGTTTTAGCAAGTATAGCTGTAAAAGCTAAATATTTAAACCAAATAAACTATTTTTCAGAAAAATGACCTTGTTTTCTTATTTGGCCAGTGATCTATTTATAGATAATCCTTTTGTGAAAAAAAAAAAACAAAATGAGGAGGGAAAATAGTCCCCCCCCCCAGTTGATTCTAACCAATATAAGTTAAAAATGCAATTTTTTCATAAAACTTCAAAAAAAAAAATAAATAAATAATTTGGATGCCAATAGATAAAGATGGTACAAAGCACTGTTGAACTGTAGGTGACTGTTTTGCTGATATAAATCGCTATTCCCTGTGCAGATTTTTAACAATATGTACATCACAATCATAGAGCATGCCAACATTCCTTTTATCTATGGGGCCACAGATGGAAATGCAGCAGCTGCTCAAAGCAGATATTTAATAATGGTTCTTTCTATATCTCTTATAAGAAACAGCTTCATTTTAGCCTATCACGGCTAAAACGAAGCTGTTATTCTGAAAGTATTCTAAATTTTAATTATTTTATTATTTCCATTGTTCTATATTGCTGTGGCCACATTGTTCAGTCATATTACATAGAAACCCATATTGATCAAATTAGCATGGGCAATGATGATTTGCACCAACACCGTGCTTTAATTTATTATTCAGCTGTGTTCAGTACCACCCAATTTGCAATGTTTGCACATACTTTTTTTTTTTACAAAATCTACCTATTTTGGTTTCCTCTAACTGCTTCTGCATTTTTTTAACCACTCTGTACATAAAATGTGTAAAAAATTCCATAGTTTAAAACAGGAATAGTAAATAATTGCTTTTATTTCCGATTTACTTCTTAAACACGCACTTTTCAGAAATCTTGAAATTTAACTTTTTCATTTAAACAGCCATTCTACAGGGTTCGTACACATTTCTGCACATCAAAATTAAGTACTATTAAGGACTTTTAAGGACCATTAAAGAAAAAAATTAAGGACCTATCAGCAAATTGGAACTGCATAAATTCAATTAAAGCCCATGCCTGAGCTTCACTTTCGTTATACCAACCTAATAAAAAATAGATCCGTAAGTAGGATGCACTATTATTAAGCATAATTATAAAATAAATTCGAGAATAAAATCTGTCAAATAAGTATTAAACATTTTACGCTTACAATAGTTGGACATATTTTCAAGAAGATTAGTGACATTTTATTTACGTTTTACTAATGGTTAGCTTTATGTTGATTTTTTTCTTTTATGTCTCCTTTTGTTAAGTACTTGCTCAGTCTAAAGATTTTGTAAATAGCAGGCCGATTTGATATCAAACGGCATACGTTAAAATGAGAAGTAAAATCCATAACAGAAGACTGGCTGTTGTCACTGCTGTTGCTCGCCTAGAGAGAGACCTGCCAATCAGAACAGGCCTGAATGCCTGATTTGGCAGGGTTTTTGAAAGTTAGTTATGCTCTGTCTGTCTGACACAGTTAGTGTTGTAGCTTCGTGTACAGTTCCTGGAGTGGTAATACAGTTAACATACTTTAAGGTTCCAATAAGCCACTAAAGCACCAGAGGTCATAAGCTGTTTTGTATTAATTTAAGTCCTACTAGCTGTAAGGAATACGTTTTATAGTAATTTTTACATTTTTGTATTGTATCTTGTGACTATATGAAAGGCTCGATGTAGGGATAACTTTTAAAGGTGAGCAATAAGTTACCAATAATTGAATTACGTAGTTAGATACCCTTAGGTAGCAAATATTATAGAATTAGGTATCAGATATTATAGATTTACCTGGCCACTATTAAATTTCATTTATTTTTTTTAAATATTTGATGAAAATCACAGTCTAATAACATTTCACAGTTTAAAATACATGTAATTTGTGACACTGATTCTTAAACGACATCAGGATAATAATACATTAAAAGCTACAACACGTTTGTTTTGCAGCAACAATACTCAACAAAATATTGATGCGTCTTTTTAATTAGAAGCCCTCCCAGACATTATGGCTAATTTATATCAATTTGCTTCTCTTCAAGAACCTTTTCTAAGAATGAAAAATTTGTTTCAATAAGCAAACCAATGTTCGCATTAGTTTCTGCTTCATCTCCTAACTTGTCAATGTCTCGACATTATACCTACGAGGTTTTATATAATCTGGTAAAAGTTAAATAGTCAAAAACTCTAGATATACATGAAGCAAATTATTGTCATGTCTGAAAGTAACTATAAAGTCAGATAAAAGTTAGAGTAAACCTCTTTATTTAAACAGAACTAAGTGCGTGTTCTTATGCTAACAGAATGAACTACCGCTCATGGCGATGTATCTGAACAGGAAGCGTCAAATTCAAATTGTGGACTAGCACTCAAAGAAAACACAATTTAATTTTAATCTAAGCTAGCTCAGTAACTCATAATCGTAACATATTCAAATATCGGTAACGATAACGCAAAGCTGAATAATTAATTACAAATTATCACAGTTGGCAGAAACTAATGCAGCGTGCGAGCAGAAGCCAGAACCACTCTCTGTCTTACAATACAAAAACCTCAGTTTAAATACTATCTAAACGATTTACATTCTGGTGAGGAAAAGAAGGGAGAAGCTATAGTACAGGCTGAAATTATAAACAAATGGCTAATTTATGTATTACTAACTGTACATATATTTAAAGAATAATTTTCTTTCTCTTTATGCACTCAGTTTCTTTTCTCAATAAGTTTCCTCTGCATTTCAGAATTTTTGAATTTATTTAGAGATTTCTGTTATTCTAAAAACCACATGTATTTAAAATATACACTGCTAATTTTATTTCTTAAAGAATATGAACACTCAGAGTAAATATGAAATGATATATGGTCAGAGCAGGTGTGGTAGAATTTTTAGAATTTTAGTGATGCACAGAGCAATAAAATATAGAAATAGCAAAACTTTTAGAATTTAGGAAAGGCACTGGGAGCAGAATTTAGAACCCACACAGACTTCATCAAGTACAAAAATGCCTAACGCTAGCCTTGCGTGTCATGCATTGAGATATATAAAATACATATGATAATCTTTTTAATTGTTAGTTTTCAATTCTTTTTTAAAAGAAAATTCCTTTCTGTAGATACGTGTCCATGTGCCAACATTAGAAGCATTACTGACATTTTCCATACTTCTGCTTAGGGAAAAGATAAAAAAAGGGGGGAGGGAATTATCATGTCAAGAAAAAAATTTCTAGGATCAGAAGTAAAACATTCAAATATTAGGTTTTCATTGTTCTCCCAAAAATTCTTCAAAGATTAAGCAATTCATCACAGACATTCTATAAAATACACCCATTACGAGTTAGTACTATGAAAACATTTTTCATTTTGTCCCATTTTTCTGCAATCTTCTAAAATCTTAGATATATAAATCTTGCCTTCAAATCCTTCTAAACTTTCCAAAGTACAATGTCTAAAATCTGAAAGAAAGATTACCACTACCAATTCTGCGGCAGCGAAAAGCCAGAAGTATTTGAAAAAAAAAATTCACACACACACAAAAAAAAAGTTAAATTAATTTTATAGAGGAAACGGATGCACATTCTACAAGTTCTGAATATTCTGAGACAATTACATGGGGAAAAACGTTTACCATTTAAAAAATAAAAAAGAAGACATTTTAAAATAATTACACAACTATTTTGCAAATTATGCTTTTCACCATTTATTAGCTTGTTTATTTTCGGATTCAAAATGTTGTAATAATAAGTTGCCAAAATGAAAAGAAATATCACTTTATATTTTAACAGGAAAAAAAAAATGCTTTATTTCAATGTTATGTCTTAAATATAGTTTCAATATATTACCATTATTTTAACGAAATTTATTAATGCTACAGTGTTCTAAACAAAAGTGTTGAAAAATTCACAGATCTCCGAATTAAACATTTTGTACAGAAATTGATCTTAAAATCGCCAAAATGTTGATAAGTAGCCAAATTTAGAACCATTTAATAAATGAATTCAAATCGCCAAAAAGGAAAGGTTGTTTAAGAGCTCTTCAAAAAAAAAAAAAACAATTTCGAAATGCCTATGTTTCATTTCTTGCCTAGGAACTCGAGTATCGCACCATTTATATTAGAAGTAGGAACAAATTCAAACAATAACCATATTTGTCAAGAATCACCAAAAATATTCCTCGAAAATGCTAATTTACACTTGAAATGGCAGTCGTATAAATGGACCGAAATTTTAGATGATTAAAATTAAGGACCTTCTACTGATTTTGGACGAAATTAAGGACTTTTAAGGACCAAAAATCAATTCTAAAAAACCTAAGGACTTTTAAGGACTCTTAAGGACCGTACGAACCCTGTTCTAATATACTTTTTAATTTTTTCATCATCTGATAAAAATATAAATTTTAACCTTAAACTGCTGCTAATTTTACAAGGGGGGGGGACCAATGTATTTCAAGGGCAACTGCCACAAGTCTTACAAATGGATATACTTTCTACAAAAGCAAACTACATATGAAATTTGTTCAAGCTTAAAAATAATGCTGATATGGTCTTTTTCCATACAACACAACAAAATGCAATAGAATTTGTGACTACTTAATCTACAGATGCTAGTAATGCATGTTCATTTTTTTGGATGTAAATAAATAAAATTTTGATTTTTAGAAAATTCAGCAAGGTAAATTTAATGGCAATTTTTTCTTACAGAAATACATAAGTACATCTTTTAACAAAAATATGGAATATTTATGACATATTTTAGTTTAAGAAGTGCATTTAGCATCTTCTGTGCACATATCAACACTAGTAAATGTGGATCATGAGCAAATTTTGCTTAGGACCAATCATTATTTTTGGATGAGTATCCCATCGCCTTTTAAAACTAATTTTGAATGTGTGTGATAAACATGCATAAATAATATATTTATCTACATCTTTTCCAGACACTGCATTCTACTTATCTACTTACTTTTTAATTTTTCTTTTGTGCAATAAAAAAAATCTTGCCTACATCAGGAGTGAATATAGATAGATTCTTAAAAATAGCTTTGTAGAGGTTCTTCTGGCATTAAAAATAGAAAACATAGTATTAAGTGGCTAAGAGAGCAATAGAATTTTCTTTTAATAAATCCAAAATTTATGAGGGTTGGAACTTTAATAGTGGCAACACAGCTGAAAAAACGCTATGCAACAAAACCAAAGAATATCGCGTATACCACACGTGAACTACATACCCTCAGCAAAACGACTCGTCCTGCCTACGTAACGCGAATGCGGAGTGACGCAAAGAGCGGATCCTTGTATTAGCTTGCGGTCTAAAGTAAGTGTTGTCAGGATGTTTTCAAAACAAGAACAACGATATTGGATAAAAATTGAATGTGCCAGAGGTCGTACAGCACGACAGTGTCATCAAGGGCTTCAAGAGGCTTGCAGGGAATCTGCATTGCCTTACAGAACCGTAGCAAGATGAGTGAAAGCATTCAATGAAGGATGCCAAAATGTGGCAGACATGCTGCAGCCAGGTCATCCGAGTGTCAGCGATGCAGACGTGCAAGCTGTTGCCGCACTAATGAACAGTGATCGCCGCCAAACGATTCGTCAGCTGGCCGGACAAACAGGATTAGCGCATACGACTGTGCTGCACATTCTGAAGGAACGCCTGTCCATGAGAAAAATTGCTTCGCGATGGGTTCCACATCAATTGACGGAAATGCAGAAATGGCTACGATACAATGCTGCCCGAACCCACCTGGAGCGCTATAAGCACGAAGGAGATGCTTTTTTACGCCGTATCATTATGCTGGATGAGACTTGGGGCCGATCGTACCAGTCAGAACTGAAAAGCCAATCAAACGAATGGCGTCACCACGACGTTCGAAATTTCATCAGAACCCCCCCAGCAATGTGAAAGTTATGGTGATTCTCGTGTACGACTGTGATGGTGTCATCCTAACGCATACCGTTCCCCCACAGCAGACATCACTGCGCAGTATTACTGCTCATTTTTGGAGCACAATCTCCGACCAGCTTTGAGAAAAAAACGGCGACACTTTCTGCAGAACGCTCCTCTCATTTTGCATGACAATGCTCGGCTGCATGCAGCGCAAGCTGTGACTGATTTGTTCAAATGATGGGGCTGGGAAGTGCTTTACCATCCACCATACTCCCCAGATCTAAGCTCTTGTGACTATGACTTAATTCCTAAGATGAACGAACCACTTCGTGGCACTCGTTTCCAAACTGTTCTCGAGATTCTTGCGGCAGTAGACTGGTCCATTCAAACTATCAACAAAACAAGTGCTGCTACAGGTATTCTGCGACTTCCACATCGTTGGAAACGGGTTGTACACAATGCTGGCGACTATATTGAAGGACTGTAAAACATAATGACATGAATCACTTTTGTATTCCTTGTAAATAAATAGTTGCCACTATTATTTACAAGTAATAGTGGCAACTATTTAAGTTCCAACCCTCGTAAATTTGGGCACTTTTTGTAAGCTGAATATAATGTTAAATTAAGTCAACATGCATGTAATGTAAAGTAGAATCAGCATAAGGATTCAAATATGAGAAAAACAAGCTGCTGGAAATTTTATAAATAATACTCTTCTTTTTTAAATCTTATTTTCTTTCCGAAGATGTATTAAGAACATACAAAATTTTTTTGCTTATAATTTCTCTCATTGATATACAATTTTTTCATATAAAGTACTTTATGTATTTTTTACTTCAACATTTAAACATTCCCCCCCCTCCCATTAAATTTTCCTCTTGTCCTGCCATCATTTTCTTTGTATACAGGTGCATTAAATATGAGTTTTGTATTCAATAAATTTTTATTAAATAATTCTTAAAATGTGGGCATCTTTTTGTTGCCTGTATATATATTTACAAATAGCCCAAATTTAATAGGCAGGAAAAACAGTAAATGAAATTTAGGAAGGCATGATCTATAAACATAAAATTCTCTCATGATTTTTGAAAGATCTGTTTATAATGAATTAAATTTTGTACAGTCAATCTCAGAAATTTCTATTCAATTATATATGTATCCAAATGAGAGATTTATAATATATAAATATGTACAGGTATTTAACAATAAAAACCTTACCTCTCTTTCAATTTGAGTATATAAAACTTCAAACTCATCAGTAATTTTACTCAAATCATCATCAAGTCTGTCAAGCTTATGATATTGAGGTAAAAATTCAATATACTTATTCTTCAAGCTTTCAATAACTTCGTGCTTAATATCTTCATATTTTGTCTTCAGATCATGAACTTTGAAAACTATACTTTCTTTAGCTAGCTTTCCTGAAAATATATACATTTCTGAATTTCCAGCACAAATATATATATATAACATTTACATTTATTGCTCATAAACAGAAAAGCATTCAAGTTATATATTCAAGTATTAAAAAAATAATGCTATTTCGACCATAAAAAGAATATTAATGAAACTCAAAACTTTTTTTTTGAAAAATTGCTCTACTTTTAAGTACTTTTATTTACTTTGTACCTGGTTGTAACTTTTTTTAACTGTTGTTTCTTATGAGCAAGAAATACATAAAAAACTCAAATATAACAACAGTTTTTTCCTAAATATTGTAAAAATATATTTACGGGTGCCCCTTGGCAAAAATTGACGATTTTTGGCAGTACATGGACACCGAGTTTGTGCAATTCTTATTTTGGCTTTGTGTAGCAGCGACTTTTGAGCCAAAAACTGCTGCTACACAAAGCCAAAATAACAAGTCAAAGAATTGCACAAACTCGGTACCCATGTACACATCGACCTATTTTTCACTTAAAAAAACATCAGAGAATTGCATAAATTTGGCATTGTGCAATCCATTGACTTTGTACATATCGATCTATTTTCACTTAAAAAGTCAAAGGAGCAGTCAATTCTACACTACAGCCAAATAAAGAATATATAATCTCAATAAACTACATTTTAAATCAAACAATGAAATAACATCAAAAAGGAAATTCATCTTAGCAGTACACAAAGGAAATATCCACTTATCTTATTTAGAAATTTCTGTGTCTTCAGTAAAACAAAATTCGTTAACAGCATCCAAAAACTTCCTAAAATTATCTGAACTAAAACCTGTATACTGGCATCGCCACATAAATTCGCAACAATACGAGTCAAAAGTATCCTCTGATGTTCGACCATATGCATTTCTTTCCTACAAACAGGACACTTATAATGGCTACTAAGTAAACCTTCATTTACACACCAGCCAATTAATGTTTTTTCCCTTTTGTTCCAAATCGGACAGAAACTTCGCATTAATCTTACCACTTTGTAAGTTGTTTAAGTGCTTCGTTTTTTGTGTTAATACTTTCTCTTTAATTCTATAAACAGACATAATTTCTTGTTCAGTTACAAAGTTCCACTGTTCAAGTCCTGTAATTGCTGTGTCAAGAATATTGACTAACTTGTCAATCAAAATTTTTTCGTTTTCAATAACCTCTCTGTCACCGTCTTCACTATCGGAAGCGGTATTTTCTGGATCTAGAATCATACTACAGATTTTGCCATCCGTTAATTGATGATTGGAGCATTGTCGTCACAATGGAAAACTTCTGTTATATCATCTTCATTTATTACCGCTTCTCCACATTTCTTTACATAATCCAATAACTGGAAAATTTCACCTTTAGTGTGCGATGTCCGAAAACCTTCAAATTCGCGGCTATCATCTTCATCGTCCTCACCATGAAATATGGTAGCTGGCCATAAATTATGCCAAGCATTTTTTAACGCATCTGGAGACACATCCTCCCACGATCTTGCGATGCTCCACACAGCAGATTTTATGTTAAAATATTTCAAAAATTCTTTAATAGTCTAGCCATTGTTCAAGAAATTTAACATAGATTTTAAAAATGCTACTTTATACTTGCATTTCAGCGCGTGCACTATCCCCATATCCATAGGCTGAATGATAGGCGTACAGTTTGGAGGGAAGAATAATACGGATACATTATCTTTCACTAAAACTTTATGTGAAGTATGCGCCGAACAGTTGTCAACAGTCAGGACTATTTTTGAGTCATCAGGTAAAACAACCGAATTCAAATGTCGCCGAGTCTCGGGTATAAAATGATTTCCTCCTTCCTCAACTTCCTCCCCTCCCCGTCCATTAACGCAGAAAATAGGTGCGAAGATTTCGAATGACATCCTTTGTACTTTCTAACAAATATTCCATTAGGCTTTGATCCCGTTTTTTATAAAACTATTCTGAAGGTCAGATCAACAAGCCTTCCTGGCTTTATTATGATCACGACTGAGATTTTGTTTACTTCCGTTATTTTTATAGGACCTTTATTGCTGTTTAAAGCTTAAAAGCACACAGTACCACAAAAGAATCAACAACAAAATGTCACGAGCAACCAAACGATAAGAAACCTCTTAGGACAAGCTGTCTGCAGTAAACTGACACAATGCATTTGGAGAAACTGAACCTGCTACTGCATACCTTAGGGGGGGAAAGAAAACAAGATTGCAATCTCGGCCATTTTCAAAAATCTTCACATGTTTTATTATGGAAGGGAAAATATCAAATGCGCATGCCTAAAGCATACCAAAAAAAAAAAGTTTGTGGCTTTGAGGTCCGGATTACGGACTTTGTACTGTACATCATAATAGGGTTTCCATAACATTAAACTATTCAGGTTACCATAAATGAAACAACAACTTAGTGATGATCCAAGAGGTACCCTTCAATATACTCTAACCCTACATTTTTATCATTATAATCAAATGTTTGTTCCTTTATTTCTTTTCAATGAAAACTGTACTTTATTGGGAAGTTGGATAACATAATTGGTTTATAATTTAAAAAAAGAAAAAATTAGGTGCTTAATATATCCAAATTAAATACTTCTTAAAGAACCTAAAAGAATTCCATAGTTTAATTTTCTTCTATGTTATTTCTATAGTATCAACAAATATAATTTGATCATTTTGATCAGCACATATATTTTTGCAATATTTAAGTATCAGTGCACAATGCTCCATAGCTTTGGGGAATTTAGCTGAACAGTGCTACCAAGCGTACCAGGATCAGTAAATAAAGTAATAGTTGTTTCTGAATTTGCTGCCGTGCTTCCTCATCATCAAGAGTGGAAAAAAATAACAAATTTTTTGGTAACACGCCTGCATTGTAAGAGCTTTGAAATTCTGTAAATGAAACTTGTAAAAATCATTCATTTGTCTGATTTGATATCAATAAATAGCATGTCTAGATATAATAGAAATAGCCTTAAACATGCCTAGATATACAGAAATACCATACAATAGTTTAAACTCTTATTATAGTGATTCTATACATTTCTCTGAAAATCTGCTAAGAATTCCAAGTAAAATACCACTTCTAGTTTATCAATTTTAGCCAAAATCTAATATATTGTTCACATTGATATAAAAGTCTTAAATATTAAATCTAAAAATTTTGAATGAGATTTTAAGTGTTTTTCATATATTAGTACATTTTACTATAGTTATATTCTGAAGTTATAAGAATGGATTTTTCTATTTAAATCTGATAAGCAAAATTTTTTGCTATTGCAGTGCTTCAATTTTTTTTTAGTAGTAGTAGAAGAATTAAGAATCATAACTCTACACATGTTTTCTTGTGAAATAATATCAAATGCACAAGTGTAAAGTGTAAAACATTTTCTAAGAATTTTTCATTTGAATATTGTCCATAAAATCAGCATTATTCTGGCACTTTAAGAGAAAAAAAGAAAATATCAGGAATAATTTTTTCTTTTGAGAAAAAACTGAAAATATGAAAGATTTCACAATATATACTGTCAATGCACAAAACAAAACTATGCTGTACAACAAACAACATAATCTATGCATGCATTTACAAGAAATCTTATTTTTTTTTTTTTTGGAAAAAACAAAGATGACGAATTGTTACACAATTTTACATACAGAACAGATCCCTGTAATATTCCAAATTTAGCATAGACATGTAAAACTTATATAATAGCAAAAACTATGCAAAACAGGATATTCATATGACATACACAATTCCGGTCGAGCAAAATTGATGAAATATGTAATTACAATATTATCAACAAAAATAAATTGAACTGAAAATGTCAAATATAGTACAAAATACTTTTTCTTATGAAAGAATATTCCGATAGTTTAACTTAATTTGCAAAAGACAATTGAGAAGTGAAGAAATGCAGTTTTAATACTACATAACGTTTCAAAAGTGGTAAAAATAAGAACCGTTAATTTTTTTAGCATTCACTGCAACAATTTCCAAGCATTTAGAGTAACCCTACTCATGTTTTGAGGCCTATACTGTCATAAATGAGAAAATTAACAGCAGACAACCTGAGATATTATGCTACTAAAGAGAACAGAGTGAATGTTAAAAACAACAAATAAAAGAAAGAAGTGTGCCTACGGAAACAAACATTTGTCAAATACTCTCTGACCATTAATAGAAAAGAATTTATAAAAACATATTTATACCATCAAGATGAAATGCAAGCTCAGAATTTGAGGGATTTCTTTTACCTTGACAATGCACATACGGTTTCGAAACAAGCATTTTCCTTCCACATATTTAGTTACATCAGCTTCAAATGGAACATTTTCCTTCCACATATTTAGTTACATCAGCTTCAAATGGAACATTTTCCTTCCACATATTTAGTTACATCAGCTTCAAATGGAACATTTTCCTTCCACATATTTAGTTACATCAGCTTCAAATGGAACATTTTCCTTCCACATATTTAGTTACATCAGCTTTGAATGAACTTGTACATAAATATAGACTATGTTTAAATTGCTACATTCTGTTTATATTGCAGTCTGTTTCTGTTTTGCTAGTTTTGGGGATTCTAGTTCTATTTGCTAGTTGAACCTTAGAAATTTACAGCAGTCTTTTCCATCCTGCCAGTCAGAACCTTGGATAAGTGAAATTGCAGATACAGAGATATTGCTGTGATATATGTATATATATATGAGCATATACATAAAAATTCAAAGGTCAGAAGACATTTTCTTAAAGGTTCATGAGAACAAAGTTTAAAAACAAAAAGACGAAATGCGGAATTGCTGCAGGTTCGCAAAATGTGAAAAGATTTCCTAAGAGAAAGGTAAAACTGGAGTTTAATTGCATGTATACAGTTTATTTTCCTGTGAAGGTCCTAACCATTAGAAATCTCAAATAAAGTCGCACCCTAAGATAGTACAAGTAATCACTGGACAATACGGAAAGCTCTGAAAGTAAAATAAAAAATAATAATAATAAATATTGATCTCCCTAGTTCAACGCTTCAAACAGAACATACATACACATATATATAATTGTCAGCAGTGCTACTTGTACAAATGACGTATACATTATATACAATTTACAACACAAACTACTTAATTGGTTTTCAGTATCAGCAAACTGGACAAAACTGAAGCAATGCACAAAACCTTGGAAAGCACAGACTCAAACTTCATTATTACTAATAAAAATATTTCTATCAGATGTTGATTGTTATCATCAGTTAGGTAAATAATACTATAAATGTATAATAAAATGTTATGCAAGTTTCTTAAAATATATTTAAGTAGTTTCCAGTAGATTACAAACACATAACTGCAAACAAATAATACACTAAATATAATAACTATGATTTACCTGATGACTGTAATAGTTCGGCTACAATTGATGCCATTTTTAAAATTAATCAAGACAAATTTTTTTTAATGATACATATGAAGTAAATTATACCCCTTTAAAAGTCGCTATTCGTAGACAATCTTCGCAAGGGGTACGTGGGAAGTAAGATCAGTAAAATACTTTCTTATAAGGTTGGCGCCTTTTTAAAGCGATAGCTCCTGCGCATGCTCTATGACGTCACGAACACGTCACTCGTAGATCCAAATTCCTTCCCGCCGACGCTGTCCCATATTTACATACGCTTCTCCCGCATGGGCAGCTTACACAAAGAAAGATATTTACAAATTGCAAGTTTTACAAAATAAAGTCTTAAGAATTATAACAAATGCACATTTTTATGTTACAAATCAGACCTTGCATAGAGATTTAAAAATAGATACTGTGGAAACTTTTCTGAATAAAATTAATGAGACCTTTTTCAAAACAGCGATTGATTTTGCCCACACCTCACTCATTTTGACACGTTTCGCTACATGATATTAGAAGATGACAAAGAATTACGTCCATATGCAGCACACTGCATCAGAAATCAAAATTTCCCCACGTAAGTCGTTCTGCACGCAATGATCTTTTTTACTGTTTATTCTCATTGTACTCTATTAGTAATTTTATGTATTTGTATGTAATTGCATTATATATATTAATTGATTATAGTATCTGATTGTATGATCATATTGCTTTATTAAATTATTAGGATATTTTAGAAACCTTGCGTGGGAAGAATAGTTCTGCCAAGCTTGGTTGATAATTCCCGCCATTGAGATTAGGTGTAGAAAAGTTACTGATCTCCTGGAGTTATGCTCTGAATAATTAAAAGTAATTAAAATCTACCAACTAAATATCAAATATAAGTTCTTGAAATTAAATTAAAATTTTTGCAAGAAGAAAGGTAAGGATAATATATATCAGGAATGGCCAAACTTCAAGACGATGGGAGCCGCATGTTAGATTTTATGAGTTCGAAAGCCGTTCCAAATCCAAATTTGTATCGTTTCAAAAATAATGAGACAGGTTTTGAAGAATATGTGATTAACATGGTTACATATAAATATGAATAAACACATCTGATATGTACTGTTTTGTGTTCAGAAAAGTTAAGTTCCAAGAAAATAAAAATTTGTAACTCTTATACTGGGCAGCTGAACTTTTTTTTTTCCTTTTCAGGTAGAGAAACCAAATATATTCTTCTGATTTATATTAATTATTCTTCTGATTCTTTCTTTTATACCCCTCCATTTATAATTATTATCGGAAGCACATTCATTGGTCTACAATTACATAAAAAATGATATTTGAGTAAATTACGAATCGTTATTTAAAAGAAAAAAGTATTTCTTTAACTGATGGGCATAATTTTAGAAAGAGTGCGTTTTGATGTGTTAAATTAAACACATCAAAACGCACTGCAGAGAAACTGTTATTCGAGAAAAAATATTTAATAAAAAACATGCTATTAACTTGCTTAAGCTTTTACTTAAAAAGTAATTTTGTTTCTGCACGCAATTAACATAAGGACCCAAATACTGAGATCATTCGAATCTTTGAATCCTAAGAAATCATTAAACATTTTTTCCCAAAACTTTTCCATCCCACACCCACAGACCCCTCTCCCACACACACACCCACACAAAAAAAAAAAAAAAGAATATGATTACAATTTCAGTAGTGTTTGAATAATCAGTATCTTTCATGACGGCCGTGACTGATACAGTACTTCAGCATGGCATCCAACGGAATCTGCCACAATTTTTTAGTAATCTGCACACTGCGTATCATTGAAAATTCTCGAAACTATCTCTCGTATCGTCCCGATAATTTTGGACATATAACGAAGGTTATGCGAATCAATGAAAATTTTCGAAACTATCTCTCGAATTATCCCGATAGTTTTGGAGACATAGCAAAGTTAACGCTCATCAGTGAAAATTCTTGAAACAATTTCTCGAATTTTCTTGGTAACTTTGGACATAGATAACGAAATTCATGCTCATCAGTGAAAATTCTCGAAACCACCTTTTGAATCGCTACGAAAATTTTGGACATACATAGCCTATTGCTAATAAATCTAATAGTTCATGCCGTGATATACAAACGCTTCGTCGAGCACATATTCCATCTGTCTACCAGCCGAACTCTTCAACTCAGCTCTTTAATTTCAAGCTGTTTTTCAAACACACGGAAAATCAAAACTCATATTAAACTAGAAAACTAGAAAGAAAACAGACCTGTCACTACTATACTGAACTTATTTCGCAAATGCAATTATAACATGAACGAGTGACTCTTCCTATCTCTATGGACATGCACAGACATTCGACATGGAGGCCTTTTGTAATACGGCAGACGTCTACACAATACTTTAGTTTCTAAGGTCTAACAGGTGAACGGATCCACCATATTCTAACTGCTGGACCCATAAAGGTTGTAAATGACTGAGTTTCTCGTATTAAATTTCTAAATAAGTCACAGAAGAAAGTTTAAAATAAATTATTGTCAGCCTAACGGTTACACAGTACAACTTTCCATTGGGTTGCCTAACCTGTATACAGAAAATAAATCTCAAATTGAGTTCGAAATGGAGTCTGCAGGCAGGGAATACTTTAGAAAATAAAAGACCAGACTTTAAAAATAAACGTTTACGGGAGCAAAATTTCACATTATTGCCTAAAATTTGTCGTGATCAAGTAGTGGACCATTGTATAACTTTTCGTTTGACTACTAAGCTTTTATGAAGGACTTGCCAGACGTACATGTTGATCGAAAATTAGGAAGACAAAAAATATCAATAGATTATAGGAACTGTAATGCTGGCATTACAGCCGGGGCAACCTTTGCAGCTGCAAAGCGGCAGTACTAAGAGGTGAAAAATTTTAGATATGCCGGGCAGCAAAATGCCTCGAACCTAGTGCGATATTTACCGGCTACTCTAACCTAATGCAGCAAAATGCTTCGAACCTAGTACGATGTAGAAAGAAAGATGGTCTTCAAACAAGAAATTGAAAAATAAGAGAAAATATCGCAAGCTAAAGACATTTCACCAATATCAATATACCGATTTTGAAAGAAACTTAGGAGAAGAGAGACGTTTGTGTTCTGTTGATCCCGCATTGCTTGATGCAATGTTATTGATATACAGATTTGATGACTAAGGTAAAAGATCTCTATCTGGAATAACAATGTTTGATAAAACGGGAATTAAACATTTTTGACTAAAATTTAAATAGTCAAACCAGAGATTCTACCCACGACTCCAAATATTTTAGCATGCACATCCATTGGTGAAACAAGTTATGATCTCTGCCTATGATTACCAAGGAATTATTATCAAAGATAGAGCTTTACGTGGGAAAAGTGTTCATTAAGCATATTATTATAAATGGATGCGAAATCGGTGAAGCAAATGCACAAAAATGATCGGCTTGCTTAGGGATAGGAAATTAATTTTAAAGGAGTTTCGCAGAAAATTGAAACGTCTCCTAACCAAGTAAGAGGCTGAAGATTCACACCACAAAAATAAAATCCTCGTAAAATTCTTTCGCAGATTAAAAGAGGTCTATATGTATTGGAAGGTGAAACAGGTTTCTTCAGGAGTTACTCACGCAGTTCAAGGACTGAATAAAAGTAGTATCCTACAACGAGTAGCAAATGTTCCAGCGAACAACTGTTGCGAACAATGGGATCACACAGGAATGTAAGCAAATACTGTCTGAGGTAACATTAACTTTAAAGAAAAATATAAAGTAGGATAATTAAATAAAAACATTAGCACTGCGTTTTTCATAGATTAACTTTGTATTGGTGTATTCCGATGACCATTACTTTCAAAAAGTAACATAACTGGAATTGTAATTACCAGAAATGGAATTATTTGTAATTTTACGTATTTGTTGCTCTGGCAACAAGCCAGCAGTAGGCAGTTTGAAATCTATCAAATTTTTACATACATAATATCAGAATTTAAATTAGCGATTAATAAAGAAACGTGACACTATATGATTTCTATTTCAGATTGCATTCGTATTAAAAAAATAAACTATATTTATTCAAAACAAGTCGCATTTCAGATGGCAAAGGTTCGCAAGTAGCTCGCGAGCTGCAGTTAAGGTGTCGGAGAGCCGCAGTTTGGCCATGTCTGATATACATCATTACATTTAAACTTGCTATAAAAATTTAGGTACTCTTCCGTTAGAGCGGGATCAGTTAAAAATGCGCCACATTTTTTTGGCCACCATTTGTTGCTAAGTATAAAATTATGAAATAATAATAGAGTTCAAAAGACTAAAAAAATTACTTCAAAAACAAGTATTTTTTTTAATTTCATAATTCTTAAAGAAAGAAAATTTTTCGTTTTAATTGTTTAATCTAGAATATTCTACACATAAATAAAAAGTAACAAAACGGAATTTAATCTAAACAAGTAGCATAAAGAACATTCTACATATAAATAAAAAAATAAAACAAAAGGCAATTCAATCTAAACAGGTGGCATAAAATTACAAATGTCATTCAGTATTATAGAAAAAAATTCAGTTTTTTAATATAACCGACACGACATAAATTCTGTCAAATATGACTCTAAATGTTGGCGGGCAGTGCCCCGCTGCAATTTATTTCTCCATTTAGCCCTGCCCCACAATTTCTCCACAGTTTGGGTATGGCATCCGGCTTCGGGGTCTACAAAATTATAACTGTGATTCACAGTGAAATGTTCAGCATTTCTTTATTCCTCTTATATCCTTTCTAGCAGTCTGAAAATATTGTGCTGACGTCCATGATGTTTTCTTGAATGGAAGTCATCAATGTTGTAGCACAACAATCAGGAACGGCGATCAGAAAACATTCTTTGCTTCCTCAGCATAAATTACATAATACACATTGTTCCTGAAGAACATATCCAATGTTGTTTTTTCTTTTTGTGAAAAGACTTTCGTCTATTTCTACGATTTTGTTGGCTCCGCCGATTTTATTTCCTTTATGAGACATCAAACTATTTGCACATTCTTAACACATTCTTAGCTTCCAATGTACTGTCATATTATTGCTGATGTCTAACTGAAACTGGCAAAATTGAATCGTGTCAATTCCTGACACAGATATATAATACGAACGGTGCTCAGGAAAGAAGTACACGAGCCTTCAAACCATGTTTTGTTCTCAATCCTTTTTTTCACAGCAAGAACGTACATAGCAACACCATATAGGAGCTTTGTTTGAGTCAAAAGTTAACCTCATCAAATGATTTTGAGAACAAAGTCAATTACTATGAATTATTCCTTTGTCCTGAAGGAGTCTTATCACAGCCTCTTCGTCATTAGGTAATTTCTAAATTGTGTAGTCCATCGTACTAAAAAAAATAACGTGGAATGATCTTTCAAACGAAAAGTGGAAATCTTGAGCCATGATATTTGGCTTGTTATTGTAGCATTGTTCTTTCTAATTTTTTCTTCATTTTTAACCGACGCTGCTCTAACGGCATAGTAGCAAAATTTAAAAAATAAGTGCCAAAATTTAGACTGAATTCAAAATATCGAGAAAACTTGAAAATACAGTTTCTCACCTTTTTTTTTCTTTCTTTAATGTTTCTTCTGTTTCTTTTTTTTTCTGCTAAATTAAAGCATATTTTTCCCTTATTTTAAATCTGTAATAAGTGTTTATTAAAAAATAATAAAACTCTGAAAATAAAAATTGAAATTTCTTTTGCCGACGTAAACATATTAATAATGCTTGAAAACATAAGTTTTTACGTATATTAATCTTAAATCTTATTATTTATTAAAATTATAAGAAAACCAGATAAATAACATTAATAAACAATAATTCTTCAGCTCTCACATACCTTTGTCTTGCAGCGTGTTTCAAAATTCTACTCTATTTTTTGAACTTTGACTTCACGGTTAAAATCGACTAGTTTCATCTGGATAAGACTTTTGCATTGGTTAAGGTATTATGGATTTTGAAATGAGATAAACAAAGATGAAACCTTCCCGCAAAAAATATAATACATTATATGCTTACACATCAGTACATCACAAAATCCATTACATTCTGTTTTTAAATTATTTTTAAAGACTGATTTAATTTTAGGATCATAAATTTATTCCCCCGCCTGGCTTTCAAAGAGTTCGATGCTAAAATTAATTGCCTGCAGCAGGTGCATAGTAGTGTTTTTCCTACTGTTTTTACAGATTTTACAACAGATTTTATAAGAAACAGATTTTATAAGAAAACCAGATAAATAACGTTAATAAACAATAATTCTTCAGCTCTCACATACCTATGCCTTGTAGCCTATTTCCAAATCCTACCCCATTTTTTGAATTTTTGACTTCACAGTTAAAATCGACTAAATTCGTCTGGATGAGACTTTTGCATTGGTTAGGGTATTAGCGTATTAGGAATTCTGAAATGAGATAAACAAAGATAAAAAATATAACACATTATATGCTTACACATCAGTACATCCCAAAATCCATTACCATCTGTTATTTTTTAAGACTGTTTTCTTTCTTATGTTTTAGCATAATTTTCCGTTCCAATTCTTTTAGTTGGCCACTGCGCTTCTGTTTTTTTTTCCTATATATTTTTGCATTAGACTTATTATTTATATGTGATGAATTTCAAAATATTTTTATATTTTATCTTCCGTTATACACTGGAGTTTTATTTAAGTTACTTAACAGTTAATTTTATTTTGAAGCCATCTTTCCCATTACTTTTGCTTTCAACCCACGCTTTCTTGCTAGAAAGTAAGTGATCTAGTGCGCGTGTATTCTAATGAGGTAGAAAGAGGTTAGTATTTAAGGAAGGTTTCGGAAGGGGAATCAAAAAGAGATAGAGAGATAGAGAGCCTGCTCTGCCTGCCTGAAGACCACGTTGTTTTCTTTGATTTACTAGCTATTTGATTTCTGTGGCGTTCAGCGCTTCTAGTCATTAGACTTGTTTACGATTACTTTTACGAGTCAGAGCCTACCTGCGCATATTAAGCGACCTCTGAAAAGCCGTTAGGCTAATTTAATTCTATTCTATTTTAAAAGTTACTTATTACCTTTGAGTTAAGCCAAAAGTGTTGACTTTTGTAACCACGAATCGGTGCCATTTGTGAATACATTGAGTTAATAAAGGGTCCTTTACACCCTTTCTCTGGACTTTGTCGTACTTACGGATGATACCTTACATAGTCTGTTAATGTCTAGTTAGTCTATGCTTGTTAAGAATACAAGCCGTTACAATATACATATAAATTAAAAAAATAATTTCTAAAGGGATAAATTAAGGACTAAAAAGGATTAAGCCATATAATAAAATCAAGCGTTTAAGCCACTTAACATTGAAATTTTTTTTATGAATGGCGGGCACTTACCTATAATTATATATTGGCCACTACTAAGGCCAGAGGCAGTGACCATTTTATTTTGGAGGCACCTAATGGGCGGCCACCGCTACGTCCTATGAAGCGACAGACAATTTTACATCCATGCCTTCTCCGAGATTCGAACCCGGGCCCGTCAGTACCGCAGCCAGGTTACCCTAACCACTATACCGTCTGAGCGGCTAACATTGAAAATTTAATTTTACTAAATACAAAACTTTTTAACATAAATATTATATTACCCCGGAAAATTTAATTAAAACTGAGCTTTTGTGCAATATGTAATTTTGTTTCTGAAAATTTGTTTACATTTATAAAATTGTAAAAAATAATAATACAAAAAATAATTAAACAAAAATTTTACAAATATTATTATTCAAACTTCCGTTGATACCCTTAATCTAGTCATCTTTAAGTTATGTGCAGTTATTTGTATTATGATTATGTTGTGTACTGTATATTACAGAGAAAATTTTAGGGAGTCGATGAAGAAAAATCATTTCTTTAAAAGAGGTCAATGCAAGAAAAAGTTAGGAATCCTTGTTTTATATGAACACTTCTTTCTCTTTATGGGGAACAAACCTGACAATGGACCTTTAAGGAGAGAAGAGTCTTCACCAAAATGTTAAAACTTTAGCCTCCAAGCGCAATAAATTTTCGGAAATTTTTTTCGAAATTAATAAATTTCTCCGGTCATCTTCGTTATGCCATTCGCTCATTTGGTATAGGTAGTTCCGTTATTCGTATTTACAGTAAGATGGGGAAGGAGAACCTGTCGTTTAGTTCCTAAATGCTCGTCAAATGATAACCGGGCTTAACAATAATGGGCCTAAGATATACGATTTAAACAAGTCCAACGCTAGTGACTTCCCACAGAAAAGATGATCTGGGAAGCTTTCAGATTGATGTTACGGAATAAAATGAATAAAAACGGTCATTTGTACAAAACTTTACGTTTGTTCACAGTATGTAGATAAATCCGTCACACATTCTGCTTCACAGTCATTTTGCAGTTTATATTTTTATTATGAAATAGTTTTTGACTCTTCTCTCAGTATTTCTCCATTAAAACTAAACTAAATAAATTGATAAAACTTTCATTTCTTCGTTAAATTTTTCTTCCATGTTGTAATAATTTTTAACGACGCTTAGACCCTTTTGCTTTTTTTATGTGCTGCAAAAAGAATGATTTTTGTTTTATCACGACTTGATATAATGCATTATATTGTATATACAAGGCTTACATTCAGATGGAGTTCGGCTTCGGCATTTCATAGTTATTTAGTGGAATCGTAATTCAGCGCAGCAGTGCCACATAAGATAAAATACGGCACTCTTATTTTACTATTTAACAGTTTGTCATCAATTTCTCTTCTACCTGCCTAAAGATGGATTTCATACGCCAACGTCCAAACATTTTTACTCACAGAAGTTCTCTGCCATGACAAGTAATGTAGTGTCTGAGTAGTTGCATATATATCAAGGTATGAAATTTTAAGATTACTTTTCATTTTCATTCACTTTTGCATACAACAGAAAATTACGGACAATATAAAAAATATATGTAAGGAATAGTAGATATTGGTTTGCTTCGATTTCAGCCGCTTTTGCTATGACTGCTGCAGTTTATATCGAGTAGAGAATCCTAAAACAATTATTTTTGCTTACCTCTGTACGCTTAAGAGCACATATGGGGGACGCGCATGTTATTAAATATGTAATTTCGGTAGAAGAAATAATTGATTCAAAACGATTTTTATTTATTGAGACACTATGGGGCATAGAATCGAATACTTCTATACTTCTCTCTTTCTGTCGCTACCATATCAAGTAAAACATTTGGAGCTTTTGAGTTCTTTCCTGCACAAAGATGCTATACAGTGACAAACAACAAGCCATGTCATCTAAATTGCACTAGTGGGGTTTGAACTTTGAACGCAACGCAGCAACCGGCTGTTGCCAACCAGCATACTGTACAGACAGCTCAGAATTTTAAAAATTTTAATTTAATTTAAACAATCCTTTAGTAAGCTTATAAGATATTTTTTCTTTCTTCTTCCTTCATGCTTTCGTGGTGTAACTGGAAACACGCTGGACGTGTATTCGGGGATCCAGAGTTCGAATTCCGACGAGGGCATTGCGGATTTCTTCAGTTTCTTGCCGTCGAAAAATTCTAAATGACTCTACAGAGGGGACCCGAGCTAAAAGGTAGTGGCTTCGTCACCACCAGGATTTGGCTACTAGGTCTCCTAACTCCGGTCACCTTTTAAAAGGGGGAACGTATTAGGTATTTCGCACCTTTTCGCATGCTTTCGTGAGGTAACTGGAAACGCATTCGATGCGTGTTCGGGAGGTTAGGAGATCGAATCCCGGCGAGTGCACTGCACATTTTTCACGTTTCTGTATCGATATAACCGAAGGACTCTACAAGCTGAAGGAATATTAACTGTGTATTGGTTACGCTAGATTTTCTCAAACGTTTTTCAAGTTAGAACCACTTTTATATAATACCGTTAACACCGGTATATAATAAATTAAAATTAAATTAATTTCATATTGCCATTAAATAATTAAGCTAATGAGATAAATTTATATTCTTTTAATACTTCAGTTCTATTAGAGTTTGGATTACCTTTCTCTTGTTTACTCAAAATGAAATGAATGAACGCATTAAAGAAATGGCGAGTCTGTTGTTTCTCGCCCAATTCTATGTCTGGACGTATGTTTGTAATATTCAATTTTAGATCGGCACATGCATCATGTCGATTTCAGTAGTTTGTTTTTATTAAAATTAGGGACAAAAATCCTTTCTCACACAGATACGCAGATGCAAAATGAATTAGAATTTCCAACAAACACCATCACAGAACTTATTTATGTTCCATTTTCTTTTTTAATGAGGTCCAGAAATTAACCAGACTTTCTGCCTGTAATTTTATTTTAAGCTTAATGTCACTTGAGAGTTAAATAATTAAGTTCTCTTATTCAATGATAGTTTGTTTGTGAGGACTGAGTTTTCTGTGCATGCTATTGGCGAACATTGTCGTAACCGTTTCAAAGTCGTGACCTCGAACAGGGAGCTGAATGCAGCTATGTTCTTGTCAGTGGTAGAATAACTGCACGTAAGAGGGGTTTAAAATTACCCTTTTATTAAACCACTATTTACCGCCACTTCCCAACTCGGAAGGGATAACAGAAAATAATGACCGCACTTCAGTCTAAACTGAACAATCAAATAATTTAAAATAAAGTGAGTAGAAATTAAGTAGTCGTTGCTCTCAGAGCTTTAAGCGCGAGGTTGGCCTCTATTCTAAACTATCAATGGTGCGTAGCAAGATTTGGCTAATACTAACGCACTTAAGTAATCTTACTTCAATAAGTATTAGAGTAACAACGCTAAGGCTTAGAATTTAAATACTAGCTAGTCAGGTGGACGTCGAACAGAGCCGAAGTGATCTGAGACTAAAAGCTCTCTCACACACTGAGAAGTTCCTTGCTAACCTTTAAATACAAAACTTGGCTCCACTTCAATTAGCATAAAGCTGAATCGCAAGCTCATTCTAACGGGAAGTTGAAATAAGAGTTCACAGGAAAGAGAAATTAACATAAAACTTTGTTAGTTTAAACTAAAACCTTACATGTTATTTTCAAGATCGCAATGGAAAGATAACGAATCTATGAAGACTCATTATATTTTCTAAGAAAATAAATTTCATATCGTGATTTCAGAGTTTCGAAACGCGAACATACTTTACTTCGTAATTTTTTTCCAATAACGATATCATTTTCTACTGAAAAGATTTTTAAGTTGGAAATGGTGAGAAATTTCTTTGTTTCACACATCTAACTCACAAACCAAATTTCTTTTCAACCCTTTTAATTTCTAATAGCATTGAGAAAGTCAAAGAATTACGTATATACTGAGATTCCGTTCACTTAATTTTTAACATGCATCTGAAAGTTACCAACGAACTCAGGCACATGTCATCAGTAAGATATGATGCAAAATCTTCGTTGATTTCGTTTACAAATAACGGGACTTTTTTGGTAATTTAGAAGAACCATGAGGGCAGGCTGTGGGGACAACTTGTGTTCCGCGGGCCAAAAACTGAGAAACGCTGAGTTAGGAAAGGAAGCAGAAAGTAATGCAAGACTTTTGTATTTCATCTGCTGCTTTAATTTAAAAAAAAAAGTGTTTCATAAGCTAAAATAGTTGAAAGTGAATTGGAGTTACATCTGTAGAAATCACAGTAAAATATACGAATAAAACTGCCAGCCACTTTCCATGTGTTTGTTTGTTGCTGTTGCCAATTCCTTCTTGATTAATTTAAAATACAGTAAAAGCCTGAATATACGGCATTCAACTAACAGTAAATCTCAAGTAATTGGAATAATTAAGCATTTAGGAAAAAATTTTCCCCCGAAAAATTTAGCAAATTGGACATTTGTAATGCCATTATAGAGCTCGTATTATTGTTAACACATACACATGGTTCGCCAAACAATTCGATTTAACTCTAATAATGAATAAGTACGGTGTCACAACAAAATCGTAAGAGATTAGTTTTGGTTAATTGTAAATCCGATTAATTCTCGGTAAGGCGGTTTACTTTTTGTAAAGAAGGATGTAAGTTCAATTTTATTCTCGCATTTCGAAAAAACGATTAATATTTGGAACTGTATAAAGTGGAGTATTTTCAGCATTACAGGATCCTGGCATAAGGAAAAAAAGGCCACGACTTTCAAAACGGATAAACAACTGCAATGTAACGTGAAAAAATATAAAACACTATTTAAGTTTTTTGTTTGCTATATCCGTAATTTGTACCTCTTTATTATCTAACTAAAGAAAGAATAACTTGTCTCTTAACTGTCTACCGGGATGCATATAAGCATTCTGTACCGCACCACGCACATAGGGAAAAATCCGTCCTCGCGATTGGATATGGCTTCTGATGACAACATTTCCTCTACGCTTAGGAACGCCTTGACTTTGCTTGGGCTCGAGGGTACATCTCCATACCGTTTGTTTGCACTTTGATAGCAGTACCGAAAAGATTATTATGTGCGTTATATTTCTGTTGCTATGAGATTACACTTTTTACAGTATTGTAGTGTTATTAATTTAATATAAAAAATGTACTGATTGCTTTTCCTAGAGAGAAAAGGGTATTATTTATTTCTTCTTGTGCTAACTCCGCAAATGTGTATTAAGTGCAGAGATTTTTAATAAATGTATTTTTAATTTATAGCTCTTCATATTAATAGTGTTGTGATTATTAATTAATTATTTCGTGTTCATTGTATATCTATTATCTGATGATGCAATCTGCGACAGCATGAGACAAGTTAATTTTCGGAAATAGCAAAAACGACATTAGGAGCTAACATTACACAAGTACACAACAAATTCACAATATTTATAATCAGTCTGAAAAAGCAAAATTTATTTTTGAAGTCAGACTAATCTAGATTTAGAATAGAGATACGTTTTAAATTGAATAATATTACTTTATTGTCCATTTTTTAATGTGTAACATTTGTTTGTACCTTTGCATAAAAATAGTGTTTGTCAGAGAAGAAAGTTTCTTTTCTTATACACGTGTATTAAATTCAGCGACAGTACTGAACGCACATTTTTCCTTCAGTTAAAGCAACAGATATATTAAAATGATATGGACATTATCATAGAAATAACATAATAATTGCAAATGAAATATTTTCTGCAATGTGAAAGAAAAAGAATGCAACAAAATTGCAATAGTAATAATATACTATCACACAATGCCTTTACAGTTGGATCGAGATCGTCCTGTTTTGGTTTTCGCACTAAATTCATTCACCTACTTATATAATCTAAGCACTTAATAATATAAGCACTTAATATAAGATCGCATCTGATATTAACAAAGATTTTATAATTTTATTATTGCATGAAAAGGGAAACCATGTGCAGTGCAGCTATTTTTTTTTTGTTTCATAAAAAAAAAAGAAAAAGAAAACGATAATTTTCACTCTTCTGTGTCACTCAGTGAAAACAAACCCCGCCTAAACATCATTACGCCAACAGAAAATGATGTCATCTGAAAGAATGTCCAATCGGAAGTACGGATTTTTCCCTATGCGCGTGGCGCGGTACAGAATGCTTATATGCTACCGGGATGACTGGCGCCATCTCCGTCTATTTTAAGGCTGGCTGATATTTCATAATACTCGAAATATTTCAGCTTTTGTGAGCGAAAGGCCTCTCCCCCCGAAATCTTACATAATTTTGCACGTAGGCATTTGATACTCAAGTTGGCAATAAATAACATGACTTTTTATAATTTTAGAGAGGAAATTTTACCTATTGATTTGGCTTTTTTAATGTCAGTTCCGTTCTTTTAAACGCTCAACTATTCAGAATTTTCATGTTTCCGGAATTCGATATTTCCGGAGCTTTTCGGATAATCTAGCTTTTACCATATCTGGTAGAGTTTAAAAAGCGTCTTTGATATCCGAGTTTCATGACGAAAGCCAGGTCATGTTTAGAGAAATTCCTGCATTTCGGCATTCATCTTCCACAGATTAAACTGAAGAATAATTCAAAATTTATATCAAATGTAATATTTCATACGTGTACCTTTATAAGGAAAATTACTAAAATTTTTACGTTATTTTATTGATTTATAGACATATAAATTTGCAGTCTAAAATAAACTTTAAAAGAAAAGTTTGAAAAGCAATTCATGGATATTTATTCCTCCCTTCATCTCTCAAAATCATTACTGAAATATAGTTTAAAGTTTCATTAGTTCAACAATCCTTTTCCCAATTCACATTGTTTTTTAAATAGACATCTTGATTAAAACTGAAAAAGCCTTACATTTTATCGAGTGGCAACAGTCTGGCCCGGTGGAGGTAAAAATATTTTATTTCGAAAGTGCTGCCACTGCTTCCTTTTAAATCAGAGTTTATTAATCAAAAATTCATTAAATTCTTACAAGAAAAATATTTTTTTCTTTAATTTCCAATGTCAGGCACTAGTCGTTACAGGCGTTAGCTACTACGAAGATCGGAAGCAATGGTCATTTTGTTATGGAGGCACCTAATAAATAAGTGGGCCACCGTTGCCTCCTATGAGTGAACAGACAATTTGCAGCCATGCCTTCTCCGGGATTCGAGCCCGGGCCCTTCGGTACGGCAGTGAGAGTCACTAAGCACTTTTCCGTCTAAGCGGCAACTTCTTACAAAATACGAAGCAAATCAAAAATAAATTCGAAATTCAAAATTCTGTAATATGCGTTATTCCTCTTTCAGCGTTTTTTTTTAAATAGCCCTCGGATTAATTCTATTTTTTAGTTACCCGGTATTATCCTGAGAAATTTGGAGTTGAATATAATCTAAATAATCAAATTCTTTTTTACTGCTCATTAAATGACCTCGATTTAGCTGCTTGCATTCGATTTGGCTTCAAAGGAAGACACTAAATTCTGTTCTTAGTCAAAACTTGATCCAATAATAATAATAATGTTACGAATTTCACATTTATTTGGCTATTTATTTAGAATTGTAATTAG
>KK115301.1:53074-79723 GCA_000611955.2 Stegodyphus mimosarum | reverse complement strand
ATGAAAGCCAGACAAGAAGAGATGAAACAAGACATGAAAGCCGGACAAGAAAAGATGAAACAACACATGAGAGCCGGACAAGGAAAGATGAAACAACACATGAAAGCCGGACAAGAAGAGATAAAAGCCGGATATAATGAAATAAAAGCTGGCTATAAAGAGATGATAGCTGATATGAAGGTCGAGCACGAAAACAGGAAAGTCGGCCGAGAAAAAGTACGAGAGCAACTCCAACAGATGAAAGAGGAGCTCGCAGAAGAAACTGGAGCCATGAAAGAAGATGCGGAAATCGCAGAAATGGCATCTGAAGAGTCAGAGGATGAAGAAACGGAGGAAGTAGCTAGTAGAGTGTCTGAGAAAGATCCATGGGGAATAGCTAATGAACTGCCTGAGAAAAATCAAGAAATGATGAATGAAACATCTAACGGGGTTGAAGGAAAAGAAGGAAAGCATGAACAAATAAAAGACGGGAAAGAAGCTTTTGATTCTCAAGTGCCTGAAGTAGAGACAGAAGAAAATGAAAATGCGACTGTCGAGATCATAGAAACTGAAGTGAAGTTACGAAGTCGCAGTTAGCAAGTATTGAACCATCTGAAAATTCATGTGACTTTGAGATGGAGAAGCTGATGTACAGCTTACGCAGAGTGATCCAGTATTGCAAGAAAATTTACCTACTTCGCAAACTGTATGTGTGTCTTATAATGAAGATTGTGTAGACATGGACTCGATTCTAAACCAGGATACTTCTGTTTGTAAAGGATCGGATTGTATTCATGACCCTGGTGCAAACATCGGAATTGGTTCCCAGGAAACGGAGGAAAATAAGCATGTAGCAACTGCTAAAATTACCAAGGTGAACTGTACACACGATGCGAATAAACTACAGAGTGGTGAACGAACTGTTTCAGATCTTCCTGTGCAAGAAAAGTCTGAAATGACTGAATCTTCAGACTGTGATATGAAAAACAGAAATACATCTGAGAACTGCCGTGGAAAAGTATTTGACCCGGGTATTACTTAGTGAAAAGCCTAAGACTAAAATCCATTCTGAACTTTAATAGTATAGTTTAAAATTGTTATGTGTTTAACTTGTGTATATAATTTGTATATAATGTAAATATTTGTTTCTTTAGTTATGTTATTTGTTTGTTTTATTACCTTTTGTATGTATCGAATTATGCTTCTGATCAAGGATTGTACTGCCCGGGACGTGCAGTCCTTGGGAGGGGGCAGTGTTACGAAAAATTCGGCGGTTGCGCCTGTATGTAAGCTTTCCGGCATAGCACTAGGGTTGCCATAAAATAGTGTATGGTAGGGTTGCCAGATTGGCGACTTTATCGCCCATTTGGCGACCAAATTGGCGATATCCCATGGTCCAATCGGGAAGCTTCTAGAATAACTTCCTGTCGAGATATTTCTCGAAACGTGTGGAATCTAAAGAAAAGCTATATAAACCCTTGCATTTCGGAGAGCCGGCGTTGCGAGAGTGTGATTAGTTGTGAGAATCGCTGCTTACTGTGAGTGCTAAGCTACGCGAGAGTTTTGTGAACGGAAAGCGATCGAGATAGTGCTTTGCCGTGAAGCTACCTTTACAGTATAGCTTGACAGTGTATTGGTGATTGTTCCACGGTGTTAAGTTTAGTGTTGCCGTGAAGCTACCTTTACAGTTACAGCCTGAAGCTGTGTTGCTGATTGTTTCAGCGTATTTATTGTAGATTTTTGACGCTTTTAAAGGTAATTTTGGAACTGTGCTGTAAATAGGGATTCTTGTAAATAAATTGTGCTTTTTATTGTTCTGCATCGTGTTTTCATCGGATACTCTCAAATCCACGAACCCGTATAACGCAACAATATGCTCTTTTTAAATTATTTTGTGATACTGCTCTTGAATCTTTTATGATTTGAAGTATGAAGTGTGGTATAAGTGAACAGAAGTGTAACATTGTGGTATTTAATAAATAAAGATAACACACAAAATGTTAAAAAAAGCCCCTTTGGGCATAAAATATGGTTTTTGTTTTGTTTTGTTTCGTTTCCTGGATCTGTTTTAGCTTTTAAAAACCTTAGAGTATTGCACAAACTCGGCATCATGCACACTGTGATTCTCTCTGTGTACATAGCAAACTCTATTTTCCCTTAAAGCATTTTTGCATTCTATATTGCTGGACGGTATGCTATATTTCTGAAGAAATCCAGCACTTTCTTTTACATCAGCTGAGAAACTCCACAATCCCAAGTCCCATTACAGTTCCTAAAAAAAGAAAAAAAAAGTGCATTTAACTGCAAAACAACAAACACTAATCAGAAAAATTATCATCAAGTTTGAAGACAAAAGTAGTTCTTGTTTGCTGCATGCACACACGTACCTGAATTGCCATGTAGATTCATTTTGGCAACTTCAAGAGTTGGCTGCTTTGATGAGAGTGCATTGCTTCGTGAATACTTCTCAGGGAGTGCAGATACTTAGGAAAAACCAATATATATATATATATATATATATACATGTAAAGAATAAACATTCAACTCATAAATTCCTATGCTTAAGGAGCCAAGAATTGAAATAAAAGTTTTTAGTACAGAAAAAAATTATTTTTTAATAGGTTATCCCAAGGAAAATTGTGTCTTGTTAACTTGAAGTTAAAATTTTTTGAGCCTGAGATGGAAATCTTTTAAATTGTCATTAAAGCTAGAAAAATCTAAGAATTAGTGTAACTAAAGAAATTAAAAAAAGAAATAATACTAATTAACTATAATCACGCTTTGTTTAATGCTCCAAACAGAACTTTTCAAGTGGTTAGGGCTTAAAACATTAAACTAGTTTGATTATTGAGTGCCAAACAACATTTTTTGTTCTACTCGACATTGTGTGACTCTAAGTGTTGTAAATTAATTGCTCTTGTTTGTAATATTATATTTCTAATAGTCTTATATAATGCCAAGAACTACCCCTACATGTCATTCGCTACTCTGTGAACTACAAGCATAGAAAAGAATAATGATCAATTTTAAGATAACCTAAATTAAATTATAAAAAAAAACTGTAGAAAATTCAAAAACATAATAAAAAAAACCTGAAAGTTTTCAGATTTTATATTATGCCCAAAGGGGCTTTTTTAAAAACATTTTGTGTGCTACCTTTATTTATTAAATATCATGTTCTTTGCACTTAAACCATTAAATTCAATTCAACAGAAGTGTCATAAAATAATTTAAAAAGAGCATATCTTTAAAATTTCCGACACACAGTCTTGTGCGCTGGAGATAAAAATGCTTTTTTTTCCCGTACAATGTTGCCATTGCTCGCTTTGAAATCATTGAGTTTGCTAATCAAAAAACTCATAAATGCTTTGCAAAATATGAAATAGGTAATAAAACAAATTCCAAATTAGGGCCTCCAAATGCCATATTCGGGTGGAGGATTATGTTATTCCAAGTTTGATAGCTCTTGGTATGGTTGTAAATATCTAAACTCCTAAAACCAGCTATAGGAGTTAAAAAAAAAGAGAATTTACAATGAAATGATCATTGATTTATGATCTGGACTCTTTAAAACAAAGCGCACTAAATTGATAAAAATAAGAGAATTATAGAAATGAGAATATAAAAACTTACATTTGTATTCTGTTAAGAAGCTAAAAAAATTGTGAACATTTCATTAACTGAAATGCACATGAAAAGGCAGGTTGCCAAATTCTGTGGTTTGAACTTGTGGGAAAACGAGTTGCCAATTTCTCTAAGAATCTTGAAATGTCATAAAAGGAGGATGGAAACAGTTACTAGGTATGTTAAAGAAAATAGAATAGTGTCTGTTCTTCCAAGGGTGTGGATTTGGCGAGCATCTGGCTGAAAAACGTTTGTCCAGTGATGTCGATATTGTTCAACGTAATCTGAGAAACATTCATTGAAACTGGGAGACTTGTGCTTGTTGAAAAAAGCAGGCCACCAAGGTTGGCCATGAAGAAATTTGATTTTAAACTAGATCTGGAAAAACAGGGAATAAAGAAAAACATCTAGTTAAAAGTAGAAAGGCTTCACGCAAACGGGCTATAATATGTCTTGAAAAGTGTTGGTTCTTTGTTAATAAAATGAAAGTGCCAGATTAGGCTTAATTTTTTTTTCACTTCCAGTTAGCAAGACACAGTTTATTTACCATACAGGATAATCTATTAAAAATAATTCTTTTTGAACTATATATGTTTTATATATATATGTATGTAATCAAATTTAAATTTTAGGTTATAGGACAGTTTCGTTCTGGGGGTTACAATACATTGGTGTCAACATGTGTAGGTGAAGAAGGACTTGATATAGGAGAAGTTGATTTAATTGTTTGTTATGATTGCCCAAAGTCACCAATTCGGCTAATTCAGCGTATGGGTCGGACAGGAAGACTCAGAAAAGGACGAATTATTATTTTAATAGGAGAAGGAAAAGAAGAGCAAGTAAGTAGTTTTTTTTTTAATTTAATAGATTGTTACAGTTCATTTGAAGGGATATATTTAGTCTCATAAACAACCTCCTTTAATAAATTCCATATTAATATGAAAATTAATTTTACCATTTTAAACATTCTCAAAGAGTTATTTCAAATTTAAAATGTATAGTTGATTAAGAATGATGCTTGAAATTAGCTTATATCCCATAATTTTAGTTTTTCTTACTTACGGTATTAATAATTTCTTTGATAAAAAATCTGTATTATAAATAATGAAGCTGAATGCCTTTAGATGGGCATATAAAATATTACATATCATTAAAAATATTCATTTATGTATCTAAATCATAATGTTTTATATCTTATTAAGTATCTAATTATTTAAAAAAAATCTTCTTGTGAAGGGCCGTGTATTAATACAAAAGCATTTACGATTTTAAAAATTATTAAGTTGTTGAGAAAGTTCTGGCTATTTTAGAACTTAGTAAAAAATTTCTTCAGCAAAATGTTTTTGAAATTTCTGCTCTGAGCTACATAAAAACAGAGGTGCATAAAACTTGCTTCAGATTAAAAGCAAGTTCATTTAGTTGAACTTAACATCAGTTGTGATCTCCCTTTGGATAAGCCTTTTTGTTTGTGGCTGTGTGCTGTGCAGCTTCCTTTATCTATGGGATAATCTTTTCTCCAGAAGAGTGCTGAAGCCTCTACTTTCATACTAATATTTCCTTAACGATACTTGACTGGATTCCATTGGCACAAAAAATAAAGAATAGAACTGTACATTAATGTGAAGTTCTGTTAACTTGGATTAAAAAAAAATTAAGCATCATTAAATCAAAGGTGTGTGAAGTTATGAGTTTTTGGCAAGTTTTATATGACACGATCCTTTGAACTGCTTTCACTAAACACTAGTATCATTATTAAACTATATACTGTTAGGAACTACAAAATTCCATTGATAAATTCATTGATACTTCTGAAGCTTATTGCTTCTCGATTTGTGGAAGACCTCACGTGACTTGATTGATCTTTCCTGGGACTTGTTAAAGCTATTCTGTTAAGACTTGCCTTATCACTTACATAATCCTCGTCTTGTTCTTAAAGGACAGCCACATTTTCTGCTTTTGAAGTGCTGTCTTTGAAAGGATGATCTGAGGCAGTGAAGTCAAAGTAAATTAGGGGCAAGCAGACTTCTTCATTTTTAGGCCTATTCAGTTTTGCAGGACAGTGTTCAATTATTCTCATGGACATTTCTTAGATCATTAACAGGTTATAACAGATTTATTAATTAAGGTAAAATAACTTGAAGGCTATCTGTCTAAGAGGAGTGATGCGAGATTGAGGACTTTTTAAAGAAAACTGGCTTATATCCAAGTTACACATGGGAAAAACCATGAAAACTCCCATGCAGCCAGCTTATTCACCAGAACTGAAACCTGGATCAAGCTACCTGTTTTCAGCAAATTTATCACTTCACCACTGGTGGGCAATTTAGAAGATCATCATTGCACATGAAGCTAGTTTTTATTATGATTAGATTTTGGTTTTGTACAGAATAAATATTCAGTAATATATTCCTGGAGCAACTAAACCTTTCTTAATTATTGAATATGAAGTGAATTAATTATAATTGACTGAAACTTTGTTTTTTTCAGTTTAAAAATATGAAAAATGTAGTGCAGTGCATTTTTTTATTGAAGCTTAAGCAATTAGGTGGAACAACTTACAACAAATAAGTTTACAACTGTATTCCTTTATAATTTAATTAGATAAAACAGTTATAGCTTTTTTTTCGACAGAATAATAGGTGTGTGCTTTTATTTTTTTCTACAGAATAATAGGTATGTGCTTTTATTTTTTTTCATTTATTTATTTGTATTTTTTTTATTGGCAGAATGTGTTATATCATCTACCCCCTTTTTTTTAAGTTTTTAAAATTTTTCATATTACTTTAATGATGATTATTTTTTGATTTGCTGAATGAATTTTTTAAGTTGTTGTTATTTTGTTTTAAATGATAAATTAATGGCAGTAAAATACAAATAATACCCTTAAAGAGGTTTTTTTGGAATCCCCTACCCACCTTCTTTGCGTTTGAAATGGAAACTCATTGAGGTGCTAGCATTAGCAATTTAAATACACCGGTTGTCATAAATTAAGGAAAAATAACAAAAATAGTGATAACTCCCTCAAAAATAAGCCAAACCGTGTAAAATTTGAATATGTTGCCAAGTAAGAGTAGCTGAGTAAAACTGTAATATGTAAATTAGTGGCCCTGCACTCTGTATACATCATCTGCAAGAAGCATAAAGCAATGAGAGCAAGCATATGAGAGCAAGCCCACATATTTCACTGTGATAGTGACATCAGAAATCTGAGATAGCCAATTCGTAACAATGACCTCCAGGCATCATTTGCCTGCAGAACTATGATGGAGAGCCATTGGGAGACTAGAGGCAGGACAAAGTCAAATAAAAGTGGCCAGATGGCTAAATGTGAGTCCTTCTGTGGTTCATAGACTTTGCAGGCAATTTCAAACCACAAATTCGGCATCTAGGAGGTTCCTAGATGCCAACTGCTACGATGAGCGCGGATGACCGATATTTGACATTATGTACACTCAGATATAGAACTGCTTCTCCGACTCTTCTTAGATTCTCCCTTGCTGCAGCCACCGGAAGGTTGGCGTCAACGTCAGCTGTGCGTAGAAGGCTTCACGAAGGTGGTCTGTATGCAAGGCGACCAGCCATTGGCTTGCCACTCACATCACGCCATAGGAGGGACCCTTTGCAGTGGGCACGACATGTCCACTGGACGCCTGATCAATGGAGGGCTGTTCTCTCTACGGATGAGTCCAGGTTTAGTCTAGAAAGTGATAGTAGGTGTTATTTGATATGAAGAGAACCTGGAATCCATTATCATCCGTCAAACGTCCGTGAAAAAGATGCATGCGGAAGAGGCAGTGTCTGTGATTGGGATGGCATCTCTTTGGGTGGACGCACATACCTCCATGTCTTTCCAAGGGGAACTGTGAATGCTCAGGTTTATAGAGATGACATCCTTGATGCTTATGTGTGCCTATTTGCCGGACCAATAGGTGATGCTTTCCTGTTAAGGGCGACAATACAAGACCACACAGGGCTCGCATCGTAGATGATTATCTTCAACAGAAAACAATTATGCGCTTGGTGTGGCCAGCTCGATCTCCGGACTTGAATCCTATCGAGCACGTTTGGGATGCTTAAGGGAGAAGTCTAGCTGCTCTTAATCCGCTCCCTCAGAGCCTTACCACGCTTGCAACTGCTTGGCAAGAGCAATGGCTCTCGCTTCCTATGGAACTGATAGACCGCATAATTGAAAACTTCACACATCGCTGTATGTACTATATTGCTTCTAGAGGCGATCATATTACGTATTGAAGGTACTTTTCCTATAGCAAACTGACACCTTCGATTTGTCCATTTTATACATGTGCTAATTTCTATACTACCATAATTATCTGGTAATTTCTTTTTATGTTATTTGATACCTTACTTTGTGTTGTATATTGCAGGTAAGTTTCATAAAATTCTACATGTAAGTTTTTCAGTAATCGTGATTTTTGTGATTTTTCCTTAATTTATGATAACCAGTGTAGTTATACCTAATTTACTCTTAATTCACTTTATAGCTAATTTGTATTTTTTTTTTTCAATTTTCTTAGATGTACAATAGTTGTGAATATAAAAAGAAATCAGTTAACCGAGCAATAACAAAAGGATTTTCATTTGCTCAGTTTTATCAGAAAAGTCCATCATTAATCCCTCCTGGAATTATTCCTACTTGTGTAATGACTAAAGTAGATGTTGAATCTAAAAAACCTGTTCCTACCAAAGGTAAGAGACTTTTATATGTTTGTTTTCTATTTAAAGTTGCGTTTCGTGAAAACATATATATACATTTTTTTTAAACTTAAATCTTTTTTATTCAAGTGTATGAGGCTTCAGTCTCAGGAACTTAGTGCTGTTCTATCTATTCCAACATTCCAGAATATTTTTCAAGCATTATTTCCAGAATATTTTTACCATGTCTTTTTTTCTCTTTTAGGAAAATATAAAGGTGGAGCATTTTTATCTAAAGAAGAATTAACTGAATATAATACTAATTTTCGAGTATCAACAAATAATGATTGCTTATTGCCGAAGTCAGATTGTATCTCATTGAAAAATCAAAAATGCTTGCAGGTTAGTATTGAATATCATGTTTGATTCTAAAATTTGGTTTTTCTATATTTTTATAAGTTAATATTTTTTATTAAATTTATTATGAGGGAATTATTTATTTTTTCTTTTCCTGTTTTCTCTCATAAGCATACAGAAGTATGAAACTTTTTGGGCAATAATGTAAACTAAACTATAAAGGAAGCAGAAAACAGCAGTTATAGAAGTACACTGAGAAACTAAAATATGCATATGGATTCAGCAGTTTTCAAATACAAGATAAAAGTCCAAAAAATAATTTACAATTAATTCCCTCCTGCAGGCTCGCTGAAAATATCTCCAAAGTTGTTAAAGAGTACAGAAGGTTTATCTGTTGTTTACATTGCTATAGTTACTAACTGTTGCTAACTTTGGAACTTCTTATCAGATCGAATATCTGTTCATTTAATTTCCTGATCATTATTCTCCCTAGACATAGAAGACTTAGTAAACTTAGCAGCTTAAAATTCAGCATGTGTTTGCTTCATGTTCAAAGAAGTTTTAGGACATTTCCTATAATTAGCAGCATGCGGCCGTAAACAGTTACAGCATTTAAGCTCTTAGATTCATTTGGTCAGAACTTTTATAATCAAGACCACATTTTACATAAGAGGGATAGTAATCATGTTACAGTTGTGTTGACAGTTATCATGTTAATAATCATGTTGATAGTTGTGACACTGCACCATTCCACCTTTGAATTTGTAAGATTTGACAATGACGTCAAAACATGAGAGATTAAGATTTGACAATGATATCAAAATATGTGAGATTAGAAATGTCATAAATTCTTTTGAAATCAGGCTGTTCGTGAGCTATACCTGAAAGAAGGCATGGACTCTTGGGTACAAAACTTGTATATAGAACACATGCTAAACTGTGATATTAAATCCCTAATCAAGAAGTTTCTGTTTTTTTCTCATGTACTGAACATGGTGATATAAGAGGTCTCTCAAAACCACCTTCATGAGTTTAATTGAAGAATCGTTAAGTACATAATGTTGTATTGCATTAGTTTCTAAATAGTGTTTAATTTTCCGGACACTGAAGTAGAAATTTTTAAAACTCATCAGATTTATGATCCATAAAGGTAGCATGGGTGTCATTATTTAACTTTTTTACAATTTCATTTAATTTAAAGAAGGGAATATTTAAATGTAAAATATGTATATATATATATATATATTAATATATTATTTGACAAAGATAAAAATTTAAGTTGTACCTAATATTTAATTAGAATTCAAGTTCTTTTTTAATAAAATAATAATAGCTTCATTTCGTATTTATGTCTTTTGTTCTTTTTTATATATTTATAATTCAGTAAATGATGTATTGTTGTATTTATTTTAGACTGAAAAGGTAGTTTCAACTGAATTCAGCAAAGATTCATTAAAAACAAAGCTCTCTCTTTCAAAATGGACGCTTCTGCAAATTGTACCACATAGAACACATAAGATTGAACATTCTGAAGCAACACATGTTTTAATAGATCTTATGCAACGTGCTGTTTCTTCAGGTTTTGAAATTTCTGTTAATAATGAAAACACTCTAAATTTCTTGAAACTTTCACCACAAAATAATACAAACATTTTAGAAACCAGTGCATTCAAAAGTGATATAAGTGGTTCAAATGATTTTGTTTTAAATGAATGTGAAGCAAATGTAGTTGAAATTAATGAACCAAAAAATGTGGTTATAGACTATGTTGAATTTAACAATAATGAGAACTTTGAAGAGGATTTTGATGAGTCTTTTGAATTTCTAGCTGAGTCAAATGTATCTTCCACCTGTGCATCTGGTAATATAGACAAAAGTCCTTTATTGAAAAGGTTGTTTGGTTTTGACTTTAATGAATCATGTCTGAAGCAATCAGTTTGTGTTTTACCACCACCTCCATCAGCAACAAATATGTCATTTATCAGTGACTTTTCAAATGTAAAAATTAATCAATTTATCTGTAGAGAAAATAGAGGTTTAACCAAACTGCGTATTTTAAATAAGAAAATGAAAGCTAAATTGATAAGAAAAACAAAAGAACTTAATAGCACTCTTTCTGTTAGTGAAAAATTTAGCATTTCCATTAAAAATCAGTTTAGTTGCAATCTGGCATCATCAACTGATTCATCTAAGAAATTATTTCCATCTCTTGATATTTCATTTCATTCTTTTGACAATAACCATACTGAGTCAGAATCCACTAATGCAATATCTAGTAATCATAATTCAACTGTAAAATCTCTTGCTTTTGATATTGACTTTGATTTATTAGCTGATTTTGAAAATTACCCTAAAAATTTGAATAATTTTGATGGCTGTTCTTTATCATCAGTAATTACAAATCAAGATGAAAAGCCAGAAATTGATTCTCAGTTTGATAGTGACTCTAACTCAATATTAGAACAATTATCTTTAAGTACAAGAAATATTCAAGACAAACTAGAATCTTTGTGTACTTTACCTTTAAAAGTAAAAGAAGTTGTTCCTGAAAATAGTTGTAAATCCTTAAAAGAGCAACTAAACCAAAAACGTATATTAGATGATGAAAAAAGTAACATCTTGAAAAAACATAAGGCTGAAAGAAAAGAAGAAAAAGTCTATCCAATGACAGAAGATTTGATGGGAAAGAATGCATCATATAATACTTTGACTCCTAGTAATTCAAAAATGCATTTAAAAAATGTTTTAAGTGATGCTGCACATAACCAAGATGATAATAAAAGAAAAGATGAAGCTTGCACTCAGTATACTTTGACACAAATGCTTTCATTGCTTGATTCTACTGGAAAAATTGAAGATATTCAAGAAACAGAGCTAAATCAGCTTTTTGAAAAAACAGGTGAAGATCATAGTTTTTGGAATGAAAGTTCAGATAGTGAAATAGAGCCCACACCACCAAAAGAAGACCGTAAATCGCAGTTTACCTATAGAAACATGGATACAAATCACCAAGTTCTGACGGGGAATGTAAATAATGTAGTAGATGGTAATCATGATTTTGAAGGTAATGACTGCAAAAAAAATTTTAATAATTTTTCTCATTCACATGTTTTGCCTTTAGATGAAAATAGCAAAGAAAATAAATCAACCTCAGAAACAAAGGATTCTGTTAAAAGTCTTTGTTTTAATGAACAAAAGACAGATAGCTTTTCAGAATTAACATCCTCTCAGAAATTATGTTTCGATTTATCCTTTGATTTACCATTAACTCAGAACAATTTTCCTTCCGAAAATGTGCTAGAAAATGATTTTGTAAAGGTCCCTGAATTAAAATTTTCTCAAGATCTGCAAGATCACAGTTTTGGCTTTGATGATGATATAGTGCTAAGAAATAAAAGTAACAATCTCTTAGCAATTGAAAAGAGAAAAGCTGATATTTCAAAAAATGATCTTGTATGTGGTCCCAAAATACAGCAAATAGATTGCAGTGCAGATTTAATCACTGATGATCTTGAACTAAATAAATCTTCAGAAAGAGATAAAGACAAATCTTTAGTTTCCTCTGCAAGTTTAGAGGATGTCATTCAATTAGTTGAGGTACCAAAACAGGAAAAAAAATGCAAAATATTATCAAGAAAAAAATTAAAAAGAACTGTTGAATCAAAAAATGAGCATAAAGTAAATCTACCCATAATTAATCTATGTGATGATCAAGATTCAGATGAAGATTTTAAAATAATGAAACAGGTTGAAACTCAAAAAGAAAATTTAGTGAGTGATAAGCAGTGTGATTCTTCTATCGAAATACCACATAGAAGAAAGAAAAGGAAACAGAAAAATCATTTTGTGCTCTCTCAGGCTGATGTATCAGGTATTCATTTATCTGATGATGAGCGTACAGATGATGAGACAGATGGTTTGGAAGAAAGTTTTATTGACGACTGTACACTCCTGGAAGATAACCAAACTGATCCTCATGACATATATTTGGAATCTGTTAAGGACTGTGCAGGTTTACCTCAAAAGTATAAACTTAAATTTTCTTCACATCATGATGATTATATTTCACAATCATTAGCAAATGGTTGTTCCACTTATTTGCTTGACAGTTTTTGCGTTGATGATAATGAAGTAAGTTTTATTAGTTCTGATGATAATGATGAGCAGAAAGAAAGTAAGAGGTGTAAAAAGAAGGAAAATCCAAAGCGAAAGTTAAGACGTATAATTTCTAGGCCTTCTAGTAGTTCCAGTGAAGAAGAAATTTTTGATAAATTAGACATTAAATCTAAAGAAATAAAATCAAGTATATCTAGTAAAGGATTATCTACTAGCTCCAAAGAATTAATAAATAATGGCATCAATCATATCACAAGTGTCTGTGACAGTAAAAATGAAAATTTAACTGTAGCCTCTCATACTAGTAGAAGAGCTGTCTTAAATGATTCCGACATGTCGGATTTTATGCTGTCAGATACAAACAAAGAAGGTAGTGCAATTAAATATGTCAACAATGTATCAGATAGTGGTGTTAAAGATCTCAAAATTGAATCTCAGACTGATATAAGACAAAAATTTCCAGAACAAGAACTTGGCATTTCAGCTGCAGGTGCAGAACATGAACCAGCTATTTCTTTTGATATTGGGTGGAATGAAGATTTTAGTGTACCTTACTTCACTGATGCAGATCCAAAATCAGAACCAAATTTTGTTCCCTTAGTGCACAATGAAAATAGTAAGCCTTCGAGGAGAATGTCTATTTTGGTTGATTCTAAGGAACTTGCTGGAGGAAAACCACTAATTTCAGTGCTTCGAAATAAGCATAATGTGAATTGTGTTGTAATGCAGCTGTCATTTGCAGATTATATTATTAGCAATAAAATTGTTATCAAACGAATTTTGGATTCAGAATTCACAAATGGTCACATTCCTCAAAAACTTGTTGACAGAATTCGGGCTATGTGTGACTTGTATGAAAAAGTGTTTGTAATAATTGAAAAGGATATTCGTAAACAGAACTTAAGTTTTAATAAAAACACTACAAAGTATCTGCAGTTCGCCCTCAGCCTCAGCTCCATTCCTTCAATCAAAATGTTATGCTCAAATTCATCAGAGCATTCTGCTGATTTGTTATTCAGTTTAATTCAGATGGAAAAGAAAAGAAACCAACATATTGATATACCAGTTTCTTTAAATGACTCTAGTCAAAAATTATTCAATTTCTATCAAAGTTTCCCTCATGTTAGTCCAATATGTGCTCTCAATTTTGTTTACCATTTTCCTAGCATTAATTTGTTTGCTGAAAGCTCTGTTGATCAACTTAAAAAAGTAGGTTGCATATCTAGTCGTAAGGCTGTTGCTGTCAAACAGTACTTTAAAAGTGAGATGTCTTTCCATCCAGTTTCTTGATGAAAATGAGATTTTTTTTAATTTAATAGTTACCATATTTACTTGTGTATTTTCCCCATTGTTTTACTGATTTTGTGGTGTAAAAATCGAGAGGAAAAATAATTGCATGAATAATTTTATTTCCTAAGGATATAGTTACAGTAAGAAAATAACAAATGAAAAGTATTTGTGCATGAACTACCAGTAACTATCACATATCATTTAGTTAAAAGAAACCTACATTCCAATAATAATATTAACATCTTAATATCAAATAACATGTCTTCCTTTGTACTTCCCTGTATTCTGAATTTTGCCTACTCTATTGTTTCCCACTGCTACTCCTTAGGCCTTCAAATTTTTAATGCTGCTGGAACTGTTGTCTGCAAGTTGTCACCATTATGATCGTCTTCATCACCATTCAGTCTAGTGAACATCAGAGCCATTTAAAGCATTACCTATCCCTGTTTTCTTGAAGATCTTCATTGTTACTGCTTTATTATTCAGAGCCTATGCACCCAAAATCCGTGAGCAAATCAATTAGTAAAACTAAAACAACTACTACATTGACAAAAACAATTTAAAATTTATGATACTCTCTTTCTGAATGCCTTGAAGAAGGGGAAATTACATAAATGCTTAAAAAATGTTCAGAACTTGTGCTGAAAAGCTAAAGGGGAAAATATGCAACTAAGTACAATATCTGTCTGTTAAATGAATTAAATGATTTTTGTCTGTAAACTCGGTATTTTTAATATGTATTTCTTATTATTTTTCATATGAAAAATATTTACTGCATTTCCAAAATATTTCACATAAATTAAGTGGTGTGATAAAGTATTATGTTTTTAAATTGTATACCTTAATTTTTTTTTTTTGTTGGTTTCCTAAGTTGTGGTATGGAAAATTTTGTCGTAATTTCCATATGCAGATTACAATGAAGGATGTAATTGTAAATATACTGTATATACTGTATTTAAAAGTTATATATATTTTTCTATTTAAATACATAGAGAATTCCAAATAAATTATTTTTTATTTCATGTTAGATTTTGCTTTTTCTCCATAAATCACACTAAAAATATATAATCAGAAATTAAATATAAGATTATTTAAATTTATGCATAAAAACTGAAGAAAAACTAAAAAAAAATTCAATTAGATTTTAAAATATAGGTTACAATATTTCAGATTTGTAAAGAAATTCTGGGTATAAAATATTCTGGGAAATGAATAGAATAATTTATTTTATGAAAGTAAACTTTAATTTCTTTCTTGGGTTTGTACTAATAAATGTTAAGGATTTAGTTAGGTGTAGATAAAAGCTAAAAGAAGTTAGGTTAAAAAAAAATGTGTTTATTAAATTCTGTAAGGGAAAATGTTGTGAATGAAATGAATAGGAGTGTTTGCTTTCCTTTTCTTCAATCTTTTAAAATTCTTGATTGTTTTTCTTTAAGATATGATCAATTTACAAATTCTACCATTTAAATAGCAAAAGTAAAATGATTATTATATAGATAGAACTTAATGCCACATACAAAATTACTTATTTTTACTTGTAAGTTCAGAACTATGATATCCAGATTCTGTAGGTATTTTCAAGAATCATCATGGTTGTAATTGTAATCAGTGTTTTTTTTTTTTTTTTAACTTGCAAGTTGCAGTAAAATAGATAACACACCAGCTGGCTTATTGAACAGTAATCTACAATAGAAAATATACAGAAGAAGTAAATAGTTATTAATGGCATATAAAAGATTTATTTATGTACATAAGAACTATTATATAACCTCATTAACACCAGTAAATGATATTATAAATCAAAGGTGGCCAAGTTCTGCCTCCCATTGCACTGTTTTTTGTAACTATGATCTCCATAATGTTTAGCAGTTTTACTGTAAGAAGCACACTACTGTCTAAGTAGTTTTACTGTAAAATTTAGCAATTTACGAATATGCGTGGTAAGATTAAGATACAATAACATGGCAATCAAATATTAATTTAGAAGTCAAACAACAAACTGCTATTCAGTTCACTTTTGAACTTGAGACTTGCAATTCTCTTCCGTTTCTCGATATTCTGGTCACACGTAACACATCCAACTTCAGTACTACGGTTTATTGTAAACCTTCATTGGTTTGCCTTCCACCACACTTCAAATCATATCATCCGGGGGAGGGGGGGACTAAACAAAAGTTAGCTTCATTTTATTCCTATGTTTTCCGTGCTCTTTAAGTTTGCTCCTTCAAACTATCCCTCGATGAAGAACTAAATTATTTAAAAGCAATAGCTATTGACATAAGCCTTTCACCAAACATTATTAATCACGCAGTTAAAAAATTCTCACCTCAACACACCAAAAGGCAAACTCTTGTTTTAAGAGATTATAAAAATTTTGTTGTCATTCCCTTCTTTCCATCAGTTAACTATAAAGTTGCACATATTTTAGAGAAATTTAACTTTAGGGTCGTTTATTCTCCCATCAATAAAATTCCGAGTTCCATACTCATAGACCCCTTTCCAGATATGAATTCCTGGGGTATTTACAGGATTCCTTGCCAGTGTAATTTAATTTACATTGGCCAAACTAAGAGAGCCTTAAAATTTCGCATTAAGGAACATGAGGCATATATATGTTAGAAAAAAGGAAGCATAGAAGTCTTCTGTTGCCCAACATTGTTGGTCCGAAAATCACACTTTCAATTTTTCTGCTCCTAAAATTATTCAAAAAACATCTTCCATTGGTGAACTGGATTTTCTAGAGGCATTTCGCATTCAAAAAAATCTTCCTCTTCTAGTTAAGGACCCTAATGCCAATCCATCTTTGCCTTCAGCCTTTAAAGACCTTTAAAGCCTTTAAGCCTCCGTTTTAGTTCTGGTTTCATCAACAGATGGCGCCAGTAGCTTGTGTATTGTCCAGGCTTTATTATCTTATCTTATCCGTTCATTTGCACTTTTGCAGCTGAGGATGATGGTTCGATAAAACCATCGAAACTACTCCTGTGAAAATTTGAAAATATAACGCTGATTTTTGTTGTTTGACTTCTAAATTAATATGAGTAGTAGAGTGTGGCCTGCTTTCTGCTGTCCTACCAATTGAGGAAAAAAGTGCTAACAGCCTTAATGCTGGTTTTGCTGGGAATACTTTAGACTCACGTTAGATCCTGATTAGTAAATGCGTGTTCAAAATTCTGTCATTGTTTAGGTAATCTTGTAGTAATTACATAGGTTATTTCCATTTAATGCCGTTGCTACGTCCATTTTGCTGTTTGGATTGACATTACTTTGAGACCATAAATTGCAGAAAATTGCTGAATACAGCAACAAAGAAATCAAATGAACTGAAAGCATATGCATGGGCTGCTGCACTTCAACAAGCTTGTTTGAATCATATGATAGGCGAAATATGTGTTTTATCTTTTGCAGATAGTGGCATTTTAAAGGTTATGGAAATGTGTCCAACAACAGTAAATAATTGTACTGAAAGTTTATCAGCACTAACTAGCTTGTTTTGCATTATTTTATCAACATCTGGTATTTTTGGTGTAGAATAGGTTGTGTAGTGATTCTTAATTAATTTCTTCTATGGTGAAGGGCATTGTTGATATGGAGATAAGGTGCAGATCAGTATATTCCTAACTTTCTATGAGAATTGGCAAATAAGGTTTGCCCAACTCTAAAATGCTATCATCTGAATCTAGGAATCAACTGCTAATGTCTGCCAGTTTTGACTTGACACTCCTTTTTTACTTTTTTCAAGGTAGAGGCCATTTACAAGTACAGTTAAGGTGTTGTCGAGGTGCATCACTGGGAATGTCCGATGTTATACTCGTAGAAAAAGGTAAAACTAATGCACAAACAACCTAACTTTATCAGAGAATTGAATCCTTATCGTTGTTTTTCAAACTGGAAATATCACTCATATTGTGAATCAAAATCAATCATATTGTTTAAATAATCCTGATTTACACTGAAGATATGAAAAACATAATACACTATGGACATAATCGGGCTATATGTTAACCATGGATCTGTGTTACTGGACAGATTTGATACGTCAAGATTACTTTATTACTGCAGCATTAAAACATATGTTTTGCTGTGACCAATTGGCTACCATTTTCATCTGACATGAACATTAGTGAGCATACATAGGATTACGGCATTCAACAACAGCTGAGGAACTAAATGTATAAAATAGTGAGTAACATTCTATGTGAAAGTTTTCTCATTTTTAATGAAACAGAAATTGCATCCAGCACAGATACCAACACAAAACTAAATGCAACCGATCTCTCTCTCTCCTCTTTTATTTTTTCTATGTGCATGTATTGCTAAGTCTAGCTACCTATAAATTCAGCTTGAAAAAGTTAATGGTGCCCGCCGTTCAACAAAAATTCTAGAATGTGTTCTTAGGGACGAAAATGTTGGGGACCTCTGTCTTACAGGAAACATGAAAGCATGGATTATGGTACCTTACAGGTTCAGTTTCCAGTGACCAAACAAGTTGGTTATATGATATGATTTTGAGTTTTTCTTTGTGTGTATAATGTAAATACGAGTCATTTTACTTTAGAAGATCTACCACAAAAGCGTCCCTACTTTTAGGCAGCTTACCTTCATCCGCTTTATTGTAAGTAATCCAATTTATAAGAATTCTTACGAGAAGTATATTAGTTACATATTATCTGTTTTGAAGTTCCAGTAATCATCATGCAGTAAGGCAAAGAGCTGTTTGATTATGGTATGGAATGTACTGTGAAAATGTAGCTTGCAAGACGTTATTATTATTTTCTGATATGCACTCGTTTTCATCAGAGATATTCCACTAAGTAGTTTTTCCATAACTTTTGTATTTTTGTGCGATTAATTCTACGCATTGTATGTTTTCATTTTTGCTGTATGCATCCTTGCTTTTCTCAAAGGTACATTAAAACATTGTCTGGTTATTAGGTTTATTTGGAACAAGAAAGTTGAAAAAAATGAATAATGCCCTCGCCAGCCCACCAGCGGCCAAGCGGTAAAATCGCTGAACACTGGTAGTTTGGGCGAGCTGGCTGAAGGGTGTTTTTGTGGTTTTCCTCATGTGTAACGTGTATACGAGCCAGTTTCCCTTTGAAAGTCCTCCACGAAGGCATCTGTCCTGTTAGGCAAATAGCCCTTGGGGCTTTACCAAAATCACATTTAAAAAAAAATGTTCTCGCCGGGACTTCAGACCTTACAACTGCTAGCCGCAAGGGCTTTTTGGTCACACAAACAAAGGTATGCGGTAATGAAGGAGAGTAATAGTAATGTGTATTTGTTACCGGCAAAATATAAAACGCTAACATTGTGTAGAATACTTAGACATTTGATAGAATGCCTGGTGTTTTTAGGCAAAGTATGAAAAAAAGCTGATGAAAAGATTATTATTTAAAAGACGTACATTCCTCAAAAATACGAATGCTACTTGAAAGAATACCATTAGAAAATTTGTATTCAAAATACATTTAAAAAAATTTAAATTGTACGAAATAAAATTTATGCCTTTCTTATTAAAGAAAACAAAATTTTTATGTAAAAATAAGAAATTAAAATTAACCTACTTGTTGCTGCAATATGGTAGGCTTGAATGACATTTTTAATTTACTTCATTACTTTTTTCACCCAAAGACATTTCGTATTTCGGCACTTTGTTTTGCACATACACTTGAATCCTTGACCACTTGCATTCGACTGAGCATTTGCAACTAACCAGAGAGGAATTCCGTATCAAGACGATCTTCAATTCTAAGCAAGTTATTAGAACATAAAATAGACTGTGATCTTGTATACGGTTTTAAAATTCTTTCAAAAGTTCCAAGTCAATAAATTAAAACTAATCTCTGTCATACTCATATTGCACGAATTATTATATACTTTTCCTAAGAGTTGTATATAATATAGAGATGTATTTCATACTTTGCCGGTTTGTCATTTAGTATTTTATAAAATGCCTAGGCAATGTGTGAAGTATTTAATCGTTTCATAAATTACCGGCCAGTTTTCGGCATACTATAAAATGCCTAGGTACTATATAGAATGTCGGATTTCTTACTTTGCCGGTAGCATGTAAATGATTGTAGCATTGCTAAAAATAGAGCGAGATGGAAAGAGAATAAAAATGCACTCATTTCATTAAGTAAACGATAACCAATAAAGCGGGTCATGATTATAAGCAAAAATAATCTGATGCATACACCACATGACTTCCTTGTACGGAATATTAAATTATACGCATTTTTTCCAACCTTTCATTCATTTATTTCCTCAAACTTCATTAGAGATATATTTCTCATATAATTAACTCAGTTCTCACTTCGCGAAAAAGCAAAAATACATAAAAACTCAAAATATCTACAGGGTATTTTATAAAGTCCCGGGTCCCATTTTGACGGTTAATAACTCATAAAATAATAAAGATAGATTAAAATTAGTAACATAAATGGTTAGATAGACTCAAAAAGTTTCATGACCCTTGTCAATGAACTTCTACGTGTGCTTCTTTCGTCGCACGGAGAATATCAAGTCGATATTCAATTTCACGCCAGGTACCGGCAAGCATGTCGGCATCCACAGAGGCTATTGCGGTTGTAATTCTGGCTTTTAGGTCATCAATGTTCGACACTCTCCTCCTGTAAACGTTGTTCTTTACAAATCCCCAAAGGAAAAAGTCCAGCGGCGTTATATCAGGTGATCTGGGTGGCCAAGGAATTGGACCTCCTCGCCCAATCCATCTTTTTGTAAAATGGTCATTCAAAGAATTACGAGCGATGGTACCCCAATGAGGTGGTGCACCATCTTGTTGCAAAAAGACATGTTTCTGAAGCTTTTCTAGTTGTGGAAATACGAAGTTTTCCAATATGTCTAAGTATACGACTGATGACACCGTCCAATTCCTTAGCCACCCAGATCACCTGATATAACGCCGCTGGACTTTTTCCTTTGGGAATTTGTAAAAGACAACGTTTACAGGAGGAGAGTGTCGAACATTGATGACCTAAAAGCCAGAATTACAACCGCAATAGCCTCTGTAGATGCCGACATGCTTGCCGGTACCTCGCGTAAAATTGAATATCGACTTGATATTCTCCGTGCGACGAAGGGGGCGCACGTGGAATTTCATTGACAAGGGTCATGAAGTTTTTTAAGTCTATCTAACCATTTACGTTATTAATTTTAATCTATCTTTATTATTTTATGAGTTATTAAGAGGGATCTAGGGTGCATTTCTGTTTCCCCTGTTTGAAAGTGAGCTTTCCTTTTGTGTGATATTATTAGAATCAAAAGGAAACACGAGAAACTTACGATTACACCTTTTGGTGTAGGAAAATTAGCATTTTTTAGGAGGTTAAAAAACTGACTAGCAATCGGTATATTTTATGTACCGGTGCCCTTTAAAGGGTTAAGATGTACATCGTTTTAAAATTCCACGCATACAGGAACTGAAACCAAGTGATTTTGAAAACTATCATGAATTTTCAAGGTTTGCTTTTCCGTAGATGGAATACTAAAACACTGTCAAACCTCCTGTGGATTGCTGAGGGACGTCTTTCGCTTGATGGAAGTGTTAATGCATGAAACTGCTGCATCTGGGCGAAAGAGAACCCATATGCGATTGCCGAAATCCCTTTGCATCAGCCAGGGTGAGAATTTATTGTTATTTAATGTTAAAAGAGGGGTGCGTCATTCATTACACACCCAACCTTCTTTAAAGAATCCACAACAGTACATTTAGAGTTTATTCTTAAGACAGTCGACCTTTGTGTAGTACTTTTAAGAGATAGCATCATTCCCCGCTTGCAACACGGAGCAAGTGCTTCCGAATGTAACATTCATACAAGATGGAGCGCCTCCAGACAAATCTTTCCGCCTGCGCTGGTCTCAGCATTTGATACTGACCACGTTCTCAGTCGCTCTTTCCTGCACCATGATACCCGAACCATTTATCTTGTGATATTTGAAATCACAGAGATGCGTTAAAATGGCCTTCAGATGCAATATCTGACTACCATGACACTGAACTCTCTTAACTGAGTTGCGAACTGATGATGCGGCGCCAACTTCTGCCACAACTAAAACACAACCTGTCGGATGGTATATTTTCCGGTATGTCGGATGATATGTTTTTCGCTACTACGCTTTTCGAAGCCTGCGGCAATACAAAATTCTGAAACGTTTGTTAATTAAACGTTTTTATCATTCAATATAAGTGTGCATCATAGTACAAAACTTTTTGCCAAATAAAGAATTGCAAATTTAATGCCAATGATAACGGATAAGAAAATATTTCTTTCTTAATTTTGTGCGTTCTGAAATTAGGAAAGCCGAAGAATAAGACTCACTGGAATAAGAATGAAGTTATTTATTCTTCTGAATGCGATACTTGAATAATACTAAGAATAATCGACTGATATTTAATTCAAAGTATTTTCCCATCATTTAAGCATCCAGATACATATCATTAAATACACATAAGGACTACATAGTTATTTACAGAGATCTTTCTGATTATTTTGCCTCTAAAACTTTCTGAAAATGTATACGAATTATAATATGAAATACGTTCTTAAGCGTTTTTGTAATTAATAATTCATTTCATAATGCAACTATGTAACTCGGTTTCCGTTTATTAATATAAAATCTGACTCGTTAGAATTTGGCCGTTAGTTTGTCGATTTTCGTTCAGCATTTCAGTGTTCACAAAATAACATTTGATGCTACTGATAAAGAAAAGTTTTGAAATGGGATAAGTAAGCTTTGTTTTTTATGTGTTCGAGTATGATGACTTTTGATATGCACTTTGATTTTTGTTTTCGTCTGCAGTGTTTCAGTGATATCACTTATAGATAAGTAAATATGATTTCTAATATTTATCATAAGAATAGCTTTACGCATATGGAACATTTGACTTTGACTCTACATAAATGAGAAGCATGTTTCGGTTTTAAATATTTAAAACATCTCTTCTTTATGAATTTCTGCTTTCTCTCCTCGAAGGTTAAAAGAGCAGCATTCGGACATCCTGAACTTTGATGATCTGAATCACAATGCAGTTCGAATGTCTATATTTTAGATTCTCATGTGTAGACAGTAACTGAGACGCCCATGCTACAATCTGTGTGTCCATTTATCATGCCCCAAGTTCACTCTCGAAATTATGCTGGAATATCGTACGTACCTTAGGTACGACGTTGTCCAGCTCAGTTGAAGTGGTGCCCTGGGCTGCATGATTATGGTGTTTTCTTAGGGATAGTTCTCCAAGGAGAGAGGCAATAAGGAATGACAAGACATCACGAGCCTAGGATACATAAAACAAACAAAATCATGGATGAAAATAAGTACAGGTACAAATAGATGAAGCAAAAATTACAGTAATCAAAGTTATATACATATTTGCAAGTGACGTCATAATCCAGATAAAAGTCCGAAATTGGGAAATTTATCATGCCAAGTTGACAGCTTGCTTTTACGTTTGTTTGTCGGGGGGGGGAATAATTGGCGCCGCTTGTTTGGATTGCAAAGCTGTTTTTTTCCTGTGCGATTAATTCCTGAGAAATAAATTCCATTAGATTGTGTAAATCATGTTTTAAACTTTCTCCTTCTTGTTTATTATATTCAAGGATTATATATATATATAATATAACTGCTACATTATTGTGATAAGATGACTTGGTGAGAGTTGCAATGGATTGGCGTCGGAGAGAATTGCATCATAACTGAAGACTTTGCTGCGTAGTTAGAAAGACGACAAGGTGACACTCGAAAAAGACACATAACGGTAAACTCCACACAAGATTTTACTTCTGGAAAATGCACATTATCACTGTGGGTGCGCTATGCAACCCCTCTCCCAATTTCGAACAGCTTACATCTTAAACAATGGATGAATTTAGGGAAGTAAATTTTGCATGGCTAGCGACATAGTGGAAAGCATCAGAAGAGACGATCCCTAATATTCCGCGGAAATCGCGCAGAGCGTGACGTATACGTATCAATGACACATATTGCCATAAAGGCACATCACATGAATGCAGACATTATAAGTAGCACCTAGAAGGGAGTACCAGTGAGTGGAGGTAAAGTGCACCAACAGGATCATAAAATGATCCGACGTCGCAAATAAGGAAGGGCTAGAGTTATGAGATATTTCTCCCGCCTTCTTCGCATGCCTTCGTGGTGTAGTGGTCAGCAAACTCGACCCATAACCGAGAGGTCCGTGGTTCGATTCCCGGCGAAGGTGTTGCTCATTTTTCATGTCTCCTGCTTTGAAATAACCTAATGTCTCTACAGAGTGTATAAAAAAGCAAGTCAATAAGAGTAGTAAAATAAACTGGCAGCGGTTTAAAGTAAGAAAATCTCCTCATAGTGTATAAGAATACAATGCAAAGCAAGTACAATGAAAGACAAAACAAATGCAAAAATAATATGGAAGGAAAATGTGAAAAATGATTAGGTGATAGGAAGATCAGTCTTCCTGTTGTGTGCGGCAAATGACCTTAGATCATATTCCCCTTCAAGTATTTTATAGTTGAAGAGATTAAATGAATTTAAGTATTAACATCTAAGGCTTTATCGAAGAATTTTGTGTTTGTCTTGTTAAGATAATTTTCAATGGTGTCAAGTCTGAGATCTTCATGAAGTGTGACATTTCTGATATAGTGTATCCGTATCCTAGGCCTATTTGATCAGTATACGGCTTTAAAAAGAATGCATTAGTTCCACGTTCCGCTGATTAACTTGCAGGATTTGCAAGTTTTGTTTCGGCTGTCTCACTTAGATTCTATAGAGCGTTGAAAGTATGAGAATGCATGTACTTGTCACGTGAAGTGTGAAGTGGTCGTTGATAAGTTGCGAGATTTTAGGTTAGGAATGCTAAAGAAAACATTAAATATGCAAAATTTCAGAAATAATTACATAAAAGAAAATTTTTCTAGTAATCTTCAGAGTAACATGTATGGAATAAAACAAATTTCATCTCTTAATGCAGTCTAGAAGTCCTGTATATTGAAGTTCAAAGTTCATGAGCACATGATGGGGTGATGGGGATGGCGCAAACAGAATCATGTTGTCATTATTACGTTCGAAGATGTTTCAGGAAAACAAATATGCAAATATTTTTAGCAAGAGTTGCAAACTAGCAGAATAAATACAGTCCAAAACAAATGTTAACACAAAATATATAGATACAAATCCAAGATTTGTCCATTTTTAACATCCCAGACCACACTTAGAATAAGAAATCACTTATCACGTGAGCGGAATTAAGCATAAAAGTCTTAAAGTAATGTCAAGACGATCACTGGTACAAGACTTAGACTGATAATATTACCGAACTATTGCACAGCGCAACTTTGCCGGTTCTTGAAATCAAGCCCAAAGGCTCATGACATGTAGAATTCTGGATATGGAAACTATCTCTGAAGAGAAAACGGAGTAAAGGAAAAGGAGAGAAGCACCAAAAAGGAACAAGGTCAAAACATCTGACAAGTTCTCAACAAAAGACGAGAGAGATGAGCATTCAGTGAGAATCCTAAGACAATGGAGGAACAATTTCAAGATACAAAAACTAGCATCAATGACTATGCTGTAATACAGCAGTTCTACAATTCTACTATAATACAACAATACAACCATATTCAGTACAACGAAAATACAACTCAATATAAATACTACAATATTAGTGCAATCTAGATTACTAACGCAATACAACAAATGCAACACTTCAACGGACGATACAACAAAACCTTAAACTACACATATTCCAAAAATCTACTTCCAAACAGCTTAAACACAATGATAAAAAGGATTGGAAGTATAGACAGCTACCAGCTGAGGAACTAAGCGATGAAATTGTCGTCTCCACCCATGAAAGTGTGAGCTGCTAATGGCCGGATCTTTTTATCTTCAAAGAAAACTTCATAATTAAAGACTTGGGAATAATTCACGAAGTCTCATTGTACTGCCTTAGTGAAGAATTTTTCGTTGGTTCTTTTAATATATTCTGGAATAGTCTCAAGTTTTAAGTCTCTGTATAAAAGTTCATTACGAATGAGAGACTGGTACAAATGCCAATGATTTTGTATTACAGAGTGCCTATGGTTCAAAACAATTTACCTCCTCATTAGAATTAAATAAAGTGAGTAGAAATAGGAAAAATGCATAAGTTAATTTACTTGTTGCACACTAGAGGGAGCCACTTACATTCGAGAAAGTTTAAGGATAGAGTAAAAAGTTTATTAATAATATGAAATATTAGTTTTTATACACTTTTTTTGTAGTTTTATATATATATTAGTTTTTATACAAAATACAAACACTAAAGCAAAAAGCGAATAGGAAAGATTTTAACGATCAATAGGCTCATTTGAATGTGGCGCAGAATATTAGTGCAAATAATAGCAGGATAGACGCGAAATTCCATGTGTAAGCTTTTATACGAATTCCATTTCAGATCACATGATAGTTTAATGTACAGGTGTTGGGTTCAGATTTCATGGATAAGTGCGCAATACATATTAAATGACGGATCTTTTTCGTTTAGAAAATTTATGGCTTTGTTATTTTTAGAATGAAGACAGGAATTAAACGGCTGTTAATTTATTATTTGAAAGCTGGATTTAATATTATTAC
>KK115301.1:14292-52094 GCA_000611955.2 Stegodyphus mimosarum | reverse complement strand
TTAGGTTCCACACGTTTCGAGAAATATCTCGACAGGAAGTTATTCTAGAAGCTTCCCGATTGGACCATGGGATATCGCCAATTTGGTCGCCAAATGGGCGATAAAGTTGCCAATCTGGCAACCCTACCATACACTATTTTATGGCAACCCTAGAGCTATGCCGGAAAGCTTACATACAGGCGCAACCGCCGAATTTTTCGCAACACTATCTTTAGAATTTCTGATACATAGTCTCGCATGCTGGAGATAAAAATGCAGATTCTTTATTATTTATTTTTTTTAATACAGGGTGATAATATTTGGTGGCAATAATTTTAAAAGTGAAGTGCAATTTATAGAGAAATGCCACAAAATATGAAAACAAAATTAATAGCCCTTTTGGGCTAATGTCCTGTTCTTACAGAAGAATACTTAATTCTTTAACACATTATGTCATGTTTGTATCCAAATGTACACAATATGTACTTTATCCGCATGGATATCATTTATCTAAATGGATACAAACTAATTATGCTCTAAAACCAGATATAAATAGTATAATATTATAATTTACAAAGTATGATAATAAAAAAAATACACAAAAAATTTTTTATATGTGTTACGCACATTTTTATAACCTTGGTTCATTAGACTCTTCCCTTTTCCCGTTTTGCCGCATTTTATCCTACCAAAATTAATATTTATAAATATATATATATATAGTACTTGCTGCTTATTAAACTCAATGGCTAATAAAGTACGCCACTTATTACAGTCCAATTTCCAGGAAACAAAACAAGTATATATTTTCCGGCATATGAGCATCTATAATTTCAAGCTATATTGTTTAATTTTTAGTTATATTTGCTGTATAATGTGCACCCAGTTCTTCACGGCAACACTAAGGTGCTAAGGCAACACTAAGGTAGCTTCACGGCAACACTAAACTAAACACCGTGGAACAATCACCAATACACTGTCAAGCTATACTGTAAAGGTAGCTTCACGGCAAAGCACTATCTCGATCGCTTTCCGTTCACAAAACTCTCGCGTAGCTTAGCACTCACAGTAAGCAGCGATTCTCACAACTAATCACACTCTCGCAACGCCGGCTCTCCGAAATGCAAGGGTTTATATAGCTTTTCTTTAGATTCCACACGTTTCGAGAAATATCTCGACAGGAAGTTATTCTAGAAGCTTCCCGATTGGACCATGGGATATCGCCAATTTGGTCGCCAAATGGGCGATAAATTCGCCAATCTGGCAACCCTACCATACATTATTTTATGGCAACCCTAGTGCTATGCCGGAAAGCTTACATACAGGCGCAACCGCCGAAATTTTCGCAACAGTATCCAGAGTGAACAATGCGGGTAGAATATTTGTAGTGATTTAAAAGTAATCGCTCTTCCCCTTGTACACTGTGCAGAAAAGTAAGGGAGGCAGTTCTGTATCTCCCTTTCTAGTGGGTCGACTGACGAAATTCAACATACTTTTTTTATGTCTCGAAAGCGCGACTTAGGATATATATTAGATTTATATATAGCACTGTTCTAACATAAGTATTTTGAAACAAAATCTTACTTTTTCTGAAATCACGTTCCAATTTTTTTCCGTATTTCGATTCTACGACTCAAATTATGCCAAACTGCCAAGTTGTGCCTGAATATTAAATTTTTGTAAAATTTGGTGCGAAATTTACGGAGAAATTCAAAAATTTAGCTTTGCGCAATTTTTCAGTTTGCGTCAAGAATAATTCACTTGGCGAACTTCTTAAATTATAGCAACCTATTTTCCTTTTCTTTTTTTCATTGTAGACGAGCGGAAAAAAAAAGTCATCGTTCCTGCCTTCAAATAATTTTAGTAAAGTGCGTAAACCACATTTGGCGTTATTATCGCTTATAACAAAAATGCCAAATATGTACACTACGCCAAAAAAAAACGGATAGTTCTATATCTCTCGTTCTACTGGGCCGATTGACGAAATTCAACTTGCGTTTTTCATGTCTCGTAAACGCGACCTGAGATATGAATTAGATTTACATATAGCATTATTCTAATGTAGGTATTTTGACACAAAATCGGCCTTTTTCTGAAATATAATGGCAATTTTTTTCCATATTTCGATTCTACGACTCAAATTATGCCAAAATGCCAGTTTTGTAAAAATCGCAAAAGTAGTTTTTAAAAAATTAGCTCTCAAAATTTTAGCTCCTCAAATGTTAAAGGAATTTGATATATATTTATTATTATTTCTTTTTTTTTATTATTATTAAACTTACTTGATTCCTTCTTCCAGAATTCGAAATTTGGGCTTAATTCAAATGTAATTCGGACATCTTTTATGATTTGTTTTTAAAATTTGTATTTTTAAAGTAATTTTTATAAATTTATCGAAAACATTTTTGTATTATAATCTATAAAATTTTTAGCATAGTCTTAAAGCACATGTATTTCTAGGCACACTTTCAAAAAATTAGAGTTTTTTTATTTAAAATTTTTTATGATACACGTGAATTTGCATATTCGCGTGCTTTGAAATTTGGCATATTCGTTACAAGCGATAATTACGCCGAATGTGGATTTCGCACTTTGTTAAAATTTCTTTAATGTAATAAACGCGACCTTTTTTCCGCTTGTGTATAACGCAAAAAAGGAAATGAAAAATAGGTTGCTATGAATTAAGAAATTCGCTAAGTGAATAATTCTTCGCGCAAACTGTAGGAATTGCGCCAAGATGAATTTTTAAATTTCTCCGTAAATTTCGCACCGAATTTTGCAAAATTTTAGGCATAATTTGAGTCGTAGAATCGAAATATGGAAAAAAAATTGGCATATCATTTCGGAAAAAGTCCGATTTTGTGTCAAAATATCTATATTAAAACTGCGCAGTGTGCTTCAAATGGACAACACAAAATACTGTTATTCCTTTGCGAATGGGGAACGCAGTCATGATGGTTACGTATTCTCAGGGAGAGGTTACTGCCAAAATTGCAGCTGCGCAAAAAAAGGATAAATTACTCCAGTTACTGAAAACTTTAGTCCAGCAAGGACTAAAGGAAGATTTCCTAGTGAAGAATGGTGTATTATACAAGTTCGACAGTGGTCGCGAGTTACTTGTGATACCCGAAGCATTGGAGTTAGAAATCATACGTAGTATCCACAACAAAGGACACTTCACAGTGTCTAAAACAGAAGATTTACTGAAGACGGAATTTTATATTCCTAACCTTACAATGTTCAACGAATTGAACAAGTTATTTCGAATTGTGTAGAGTGTATTTTGTTCCACAAAAAACGAGGTAAAGGCGAAGGGTTTCTAAATCCCACGTCAAAAGAGAGTATCCTGCTGAGCACTTTTCACATTGATTTTATAGGACCATTACCTTCGACAAATAAGAACTACAACCATATCTTGACCGTCGTTGATGCATTTACAGAGCTCGCGTGGCTCTCTGCAGTAAAGGCTACATTACCTCAAGAGGCATTGCAGAAGCTGAAACTGCAACAATCAACTTTCGGAATCAACTTTCAAGAATAATAAGTGATAAAGGTACGGCTTTTACGTCCAAAGACTTCGAAGAGTACTGTAGACAAGAAAAGCTCCAGCAAATATTTACAACTATGGGCGTTCCTAGAGGCAATGGGCAGGTGGAAAGAATTCATCTGACATTGATCCCAGTCCTATCGAAATTATCCGTAGATGGTCCTACCAATTGGTACAAATACGTTGGAGATGTACAACGGATCTTAAACAGCACTAAGAACAGAAGCACAAAGAGCTCCCCTTTTGAGTTCTTCACAGGTATTAAAACGAGAAATCGAGAGGACTTAAAGATTATTGAAATTCTCGAAGAAGAAGAAACAAATGTTACGATGAAAAATCGAGAAGATATGAGAGAGGAAGCAAGGAAAAACATCCTAAAAATTCAGGAACACAATAGAAGAACGTACAATAAGAAGAGAAAAAAGGCACAGGTATACAACATGGACGATCTAGTGGCCATTCAAAAGACGCAGTATGAAGGTGGTTTAAAGTTAAGGTCAAAGTTCTTCGGTCCATATCGTGTAACAGCGAGAAAAGGCAAAGATCGGTACCAGGTGGGAAAAGTAGGACAACATGAAGGTCCTGGCTGTACAACTACGGCAGCTGATCATATGAAACTCTGGACTGCTCCTGCTTAGGATTGTGCGGCTCCTCTGCACTTGTATTTTTTTGTTTTTTTTTAATCTATTGTCAGGTTCTGTTTTGATGTATCAGCGTCGCTGATTCGCGTTTTCGAGGCCAAAAGCAAAGTCAGGATAGCCGAGCTGTGGGATCCCTAAGTTCCATAGCCACCAGAGGACATCACCTGGGCGCTTGCAGCGAGAGCGAGGTGAAGACGAGGATGTCAGAGAATTACGCGGAGGTGGTGACAATGGTAGAGAGCGCGAGTAGACGCCGAGCAGCTATTTAAAATAACAAAACTGATGCAGAACTGTGTTTGTATTGTATCCAACAAGCACGAGAAGGCGCTAAGGCACTGTTATCTAATTCAATCTGTATAGCTTTTTATTTATATCATTAAATGTTTCTGTGTCGTGGAAAAGGTGTGGAAGTGTAACTTACTAAAAGATATCATTCTTAACTCCCACCCACATGTATATAGTTAAATTTATTCACTTATTTATATTTTGCTTATATTTATAAGAGACAAGAAATTTATGTCCTGCGTAACTGGCCGGGACATCGGTTCCATTGAAACTCTTTCGGGCAAGAAACTTTCAGTGGTAGCAAAAGAAGAATTTCGTTTCTCGAAAACATATCTCGCAGCCACATGTTCTGATCTGATGTGCTTATCCCATTATGCACGTTAGAGAAAAACATCTGAGAGAAGTGGCAAAGTCTTATAAATATATGGAAACAGGAGAGAGCAGAACGTAGGAGAACGAACTTTCATCATCATCAAAAGCCTCTGCCTCCCGCTATTTAACCTTAAATCGCTACTTGTGGCAAGCAGGGACTAGGTTGGCTATCCCTGGACTAGATGATCGAACGGTCGTTGCTCTCTGCTGCTTAGAAAATCCATAATCTTGAGAAGTTCAGCGTTCCAGAAGATACATATGAATGAAGAGATGCCTAAACAACGACACCGTAGGCAGTTACGACAAACGAATGATTTTACGAGGGGTCAAACTGTAGGCTTATGTACGGCCGGTTGATCTTACCGTAGTGTCGCTGCAGAAACGTATGTCAATGTCTCCACTGGGCATAGAATTTCTTTAGATGAATCGATGAAAGAAATGTAAATAGTCGCGAAAGACCGTGTCCATCTAGATGTACTACAGATAAATGCATACGAAAAGAAGCGGTGGCGACTCCACAATCGACTACTGTGGACATCTGAGGAATGTGCAGGGAGCTTTGGTTGCTCCAATATCTAGGGGAACAGTTCCCCTATGTTTGGTTTGTACACAAGCCGCCCTTTCCGAAGATTACCATTAACGTCAAATCGTCGTCGCGTCAGATTGCGATGGTGTCTGCAACGAGCCATTTGGACATCTAAACGGCACAATATCGTATTGACCGACGAGTTTCGGTTTCGTTTGTCTGATGATAGTGACCGGTTAAGAGTCTGGAAGCGTCAGAAGATCCGAGTACTATTGCTGAATGCCATACCACTCGTAAACAGGGCATAATGTTTCGGGTCAATCATGATAGCAGGTCACCCCTGTTACGCATTAAAGACATACTGATGGCACAACAATACGTTGATGGGGTGCTGCAGCTTGTTGTGCTACTTTATCTTCAGCGGCTTCAAAATGGTATTTTCCAGCAAGACAACGCGACACCGCACACAGCATTTGTTAGCCGACAAGCCTTGCAGAATATCCCATTGTTTCCTTGGCCAACGATGTCCCCTGATCTCTCCCCGACGTAATTGGTCATTGTTTGTCTGCTCTGTCCCAGCCGTTGTTGGAGGACGAAGTTCGTTGGATTGTTCAGAGTATATTGGCTTCTAAATTAGCAATTGTTCAGAGCATATGAGCTTCCATCACTATTCGGATACTGAGTCTGTACCTCGTAGGGTTGCAGCTTGTATCACAGCGAGAGATAGTCATACATTTTACTGATTCCCTGTATATTTTAGCACTGTATAAATTTATTTTTCTGTAAATAACATCACTTATGTACATGTCCGTGCTCTATCTGTGTATCAATTGACATCGCATGCTAACCAATCTTTCATTCGCATTTCCTATGGCCGTGAGCGTATTATCAAAGCAGTACTATGATTCCTAAAAAATTATACATCACCATCCGCTGCGTATTTGGTAATAATACGGATCTTTGATGAATTAAAGTAGTAAATATAAATAGTTAAAATTTACCTGTGAAACAAACTTAAAAGAAGATTTTTTTTTTGAATCTATAAACTGAGAATGCTAATTCTGAATTAGAAATTCAATTAACCGTTGATTCTAGCTTAACAAATTTCACTGATGGCTATCAACTTTTATTGCATCTTTCTTCTGTTTTCACCACATCTCAAAATGTCATTTCCCCTCAAAGGTATTTTCCCCTCTTCCATTCAAGTGGAGTATTCCAAATAATAAGAAAAGTTAATTTTTTTTCATATTATATAAAAATACATATAAAATTTATTTTATAAGGTAATTTTAGGTAATTTAAAAAAAAGCAGAACTGACAATAAAATGTGCGTGCGGAAATGTTACGTGTAAGTGTTAACGATATATTCGAACATTGAGCGATTCGGCAGGTATCTTCTTCCGAACCATTCTCTACATATCCTGCGAGCAACCATACACTCCAATTTTGCTGACAAATTCCGCGTACATACAGCGACGCATATCACTCCAAACACCGCACAGGGAATGAAGATTTATGCTAGTGAACCGATTTCTGCGGCGCCCTGTGCCGCTCCAATTCGCCATTTCGCACACACTTAAATTCTCAAAATATTTAGAGCAAACAAAAGTAATATATATTACTAAAGTTATGAAATACAAAACAGAAGAGAAACACTCCAAAGCAAAACATAAAATTAACAAAGCAACATCCTTGTGTTTGGCGTAGACTTAGTCAAGAATTCTATCGATTTCAAAGGCAAACAGATGCAAGTTCCTCTTCATCTGGAGCAAAGAAATCTGCAAAGAAGAGAAATTCACGATTGTATTTATATTCTACAGGAGCAAAGCAAACGAGAAGGTAGAGCTATCTGTTAGTAGAATTAGTAAACTTTAAATTTGACTTTGGATTTGGAAAAATTATCCAAAAAGCTTTTTCCGTTGGTGAATTAGATCTTTTTAAAACACATTCACAATGATTCATCTTGTTTAGTTAATGACTTTAATTGCTCTTCAATCCATCCTAACGCTTTTAAAATTCTGTTAACTTAATTTTTCAATTTTCGTTACTATTCCTGCCGACAGATGATGCTACTTCTCATTCGCTTTTCTCTGAGCTCTGAGCTGCCGTTCTATGACATCCCAAATGTGCTCTATCGGGTTAAGATTCAGCGAGTTATTTGATCAGGCCGTGAATTGGAATTCCTCCTTATGCTCATCGAACCACTTCGACACAATTCCAGCCTTGTCACATCGGACGTTGTCATGCTGGAGGATTCCACTTCCATTTCGGAAGACAGAAACCGCCATGTAAGCCTGCAAGTGATCCGCAGTTATGTTCAGATAATCCACAGCTTTCATGGTCTATTCTACCACAACTAAGGGTTCCAGAGCCGTCCATGAGAACATCCCACAAAGCATAATACCGCCACCACCAGCTTGTGTATGATCTACTGTACAGGGAAGAGCAACTGGTTGTTTGGAACACTGTTCGCCATTCTCGATGTTCCCGGGAGCACTATAGGCGTAGTTGACAATGACGCTTGGTCAATAGAGGCAAACGAGTGGGACATCTGCTGCGCAGTCCCCGATCCAACAGTGTCTGTTGAACTGCGTGTACCGAAACATTTACACTTGGACCTGCAATGCACTGGGCTATCAGCTGAACCATTGCCTTTGCACAAATACTAACAACGGCTGATAGTAAACAACCTACCAGTTATGCAGTTTCGGAGATACTCGTTCCGAGTCTTCGGGTCATTACAATATGCCCTCTGTCAAATTCGCTTAGATCAGCAGCCTTTCCCATGACTCGCAAAAATAAGTTTCAGAATGATTCCTTACCTTCCCAGCAGCAGTTAAATACCATTCCCACTTAATCACGTGCCCTCCACGTCATCCAGACGAGTATACTGAAAAATGTCGAGATGTTCATAATACTTTGGCTCGTCAGTGTACATGCATATACGTTTGGTACTACCGATTGCGGTAAAAAAGCGAGCTGCATAACTAAATAATATAGCAGTCCCATATACAAAATTTTAATATTCTAGGATTAATGATTTTTTGAGTTATGCGAGATATATATATCCTTGCAAAAATCATGTTTGAATCCATTTTACAATCCGTTTTGGAAAAAACAATCCTTTGTTCTGCCCGTACATGTAGATATCATGCAAAAAATTCGTCCCAATGATTTCGGAAATCGTCAGAATGGATATTTGTGTTGAAATATGATACTCGAAATTTTCGCGATTACAATACTTCCTTTTTTAAGAAATGAATCATTCGCCCCTCTCAGTTTCAAAGCTGACTGCATTCCCGATTCCTCTGTTCGAATCTCTTTGATTTTCAGCAAAATCAAATTTAGCAACTTACCGAAGTTGCACTTCTTTTGAATTATTAAGCAATACCTGAAATTTTTCGCGTTTACAATGCTTCCTTTTTACTTTGTACAAGGAAGTATTCCATTTTAAGAAATGAATCATTCGATCCTCCCAGTTTCAAAGCTGATTGCATCCCCGATTCCTGTTTTTGAATCTCCTTGACTTTTGGCAAAATGAAATTTAGTAACTTACCAAAGTTGTGCTTCTTTCGAATTATTAAGCAATATAGGAATCAGTTCCTTGCATTCAAATAGAAATGTGTGAAATAATGTTGACAATTTTTATGACCTTTTTATTTACGTGTAATTAATTATATATAAACAACTGATATGACATTATTTTATAATTACTCTTCAGAAAATGTTGTAAACAAAACTGCGAGCTGCAATAATTTTGCATATGAATTTAAGCAAACGAAATAAATATTATTTATTTTTAGAGATATGAGGATATCATTTGATTTGATTAGACAGTATCAAAGCGGCAATTCCTACTTCTTATCGCATAGCCATGCACTTTTTTTCTGCAACTTAATCTAGATTTTTTATTTCCGCTTTCATAGTCTTGCAGGATTCAAAAAGTATATTTCACATATAACAAGTGCGCTTACTATTGGATATAAGCTGTAGTTTCTTTTATAGGAAATATCACATGTGCAGTGAATGTTTCTGCAAAATAACTATTAAAATTGTATGTGAAAAGTCGACAAATTTGAATGTGTCAGGGTGATAAGGAGTAAATTATCACCATTGGGTTTCGAGCTTGAAGACTCAGATAATATGAAGCACTTAGGTAAGTGGCAGTTATTTGATTTATATATGAGAACACGTTGAAGTCGCATTAATAAAGCCACTGGTAAAGCAAAACACTGAAGCAAGTATAACAAAATTATGGTTATGTCTTTTCGTTTTTTATGTGTATAATTATAAAAGGTTATATGCCGTATTTGCTCGTATATTTCTCTCACTAACCTTTTAGCGCTAAGTTCTGAGAATTTTATAAATAGTCATATAATTTTACTCTTCCTTTATTATGCCTAGTTTTCCCTCTGAGAGCTATTCAGGGCCAGCTCCGGAGCATGTGCAACAGGTGCAGCTGTACCGGGTGGCAAGTTTTCAAAATTTTAGGGAATTACTGGGCGGCAGATTCCAGGAATCGAAGTGGTTGCATTGGGCTGCGAAACGCCTAGTGCCGGCACTTAAGCTTTTTATTGGAAATTGTGTCACCTTAATTATTTTTATATTTATTCAGTGTATTCAATTTGCATTTGCAATTTTTATTAGAATTTCAGCCATTCTTTTTTCTGTTGCATTTATTATTTGAAATATATTTTGTGCTGCATCTTATTTCACGGACGTGGCAGGTGTTCTCACACTTAAGCAACTTTGCAGACATGTGATTTCCCCTTTCTTCTATTGTTTACGTTCCAGCTCATTGTAATTTTATGTATTGATGATCCAGAGAGAAAACAAAATAACGAACAGAGCAGTTAGGAAATTACTTTTAGAAGCAAGAAGATATTTAAACTATGATCTCTATACTCAAACCATTTCCTGCCAAGCATACTAGTGATAAGAAACACCCTGGTAGTGATCTCAGTTTTCGTGATATGATGAAATATCTGGGTGAGATAGCTATTGGATGTCTACTGGATATAGTTAACACAACATGGAAAACGGGAAAACTTGCCAAAAACTGGAAAACATCTATTACTGTCCCCCTGCTAAGTCGGGGAAAAAGGCTACTGAGTGTAAACAATACAGACACATTGCACTCACTAGTATTCTTTGTAAAGTTATAGAACGTATTATACATTCACAAATCATGGGTGAACTCGTAAAGAATAAGAAACTGAACTTCTATCAAACTAAGTACACAAAACATTACACGACGGAAAATCAACTTTTCTACCTATTTCAATCGGTTATTTTTGGCTTTCAAGAAAGAGAAAAAAGACCATCGCTGTCTTCCAGGGTATGACATCAGCATTCGATACTATATTGCGACAAAACTTATTGAAATCGTATACGAACATGGCGTGAGAGGTAATGCCCTAATCTGCATCGCAGACTTTTTAAAAGATAGGAAGTTTAGAGTAAGGTACAATGGAGCCTTTTCTAAAGACGGAAGAACATGGCAGGTGTCCCTCAAGTCCCAATTCTCAGAACCCTGCTAGTCCTTTTTTATGTTAACAATATTCCCCAACTTCTGAAAGGGGGCACCAGAGTTGCTTGTTACGCAGACGATATAGTAATCTGGCACGCAAGCAAAGACATAGAAAAGTCTGAGAGATCATTAAAACAATCCCTTGAAAGGCATTTTGGCTTGGTAGAGATACCTAAAAATTAAAGATAAACCCTCTCAAAACAAGCTAGGCAATTTTCTCCACAGATCGAAAACGCAGAAAATCTTTTTAGCATACCATATTAATAGATGGTTTGTCAATTACTAAGGCAGATAACCCAAAATATCGGAGCGTGACTTTAGATGCTGAACACGCTTCACTACACATTTGGAAATTTTTTCAACAAAGCACTAAAGAAACTTCGGAATCTGAAAAGCCTATGTGGCACGGATTGGGGGACCACTCCGAAAACACTAAGATCTACTTACATTGCGTTAATGAGACCAAACCTTGAATATGCGGCACCTATTTGGGCACATGCTTCTGAGACGGCACTGGGGAAACTTATAAAGATACAGGCAAGAGCAGCCAAAATATTATCTGGAGCTGTTTCATCTACCAGCAATATTAAGGCAGAACAGAAGTGCGGATTTCGGACCCTTTTAAAGAGAAAGAAATATGTAACACTCAAGTTTACAAACAAGGCCAGGAGCCGAGACATTGCCACATCTATAGAAGAACTTTTGGAAGCTGAAACTATAGGGTTTCCCTTATTTTGCATAACAAATTTATTTTAAATTTGATACCTTTCCTGAATTCTCAACTCCTCCTATCATTTTCTCGCCAGGATGTAAATTTAAAGTTAAGTGAATATTTAAACAGCTGAATCTCTGAGTTTATTCAGAGCGTGTTTTCCTTAGCAGCGCACTATTCATTTCTATATCGCTGTTACGCTAGTAAGCCTCTTGGCCATTTTCGGATTATCGTCACGCCATTTAGGTTTTTGGGAGTCAACCTGTTAGGTGTAATTTAACGTGCTAATCCAGCACTATTTTATTTTAGATTCGACTTGAATTAAATTCTACATTTAAGTTTCACCGCAAGTTGACGGTGTTTTTCTAACACACAAAGATCGTGCCTTTCTGTTAAACTTTGAATTAATAAAGGAGTACTTTTCACCCTTCTTCTGTGCAGGCAATTCATTTGTGCCTGTGTGAGAATTCGCCAGGTTTATTGTGGGATATATTTTTAGTTTATGTGGAATAATAGAAACAGATCTTACAGAACAACAGGTCAAGACTTAAAAGGTCATCTACTCTGAAATATGACAATGAGATCAAAGAAAATATTGCTGTCAAACATGACATGTAACTGTCCTTCAGGAGCCAAACCTGACCTCTTACATCACCATTAACACCAAAATAAATCTCGATCTGGTGGAACATTATACAAAAAAGAAAAATGAAGCTGTTATCAAGGCACAAGGTACTCGAACAATTGAGTCCTTTTTGGGAGCAGATTTGGTAAAAATTTACACAGATGGTTCATTAGATGAGAATATGCAACAGGGTGGAGCCGGTATTTACATCACTGTTCTAAATGGGGCAACTATACTCCAAAGCCATGGAGCAGGCAACATCCCTTCCAACTTCACATGTGAATTAAGAGCAATCCAGGAGGCTCTGAGAATTTACATCGGCTTAAATGATAATGATAAAGCCAGAAGACTTATAATTTACTGTGACTTTAAAGCTGCCTTAGAGGACTGCAAAGACATCCAAGACTCACCCAGGATGTACACCAACACCTAGAAACAATCAACCAGATGTCAAAGACCTGCACTATGCAATGGATACCTGCACATGTTGGAATCGATGGAAACAAGGTAGCCGATGAAGTTGCTAAAACGTCACGAAATTTCAACAACTCAATCCCCGTCTTTCTTGAAGATGCTAATACCGTTGCCATATATAGACGCAAGAGAAAGGTATTAAGAAAGACCATCAGATATGTGAGATAGATATAAACAAACAAATTTACAAAGACCATTACTAGATTGAGAATCTGCCATTTTAGAGGAATGGAAATTAGCGAAAATGGTACCAGATCATAAAGAATTTGTATATACTTCCCAGAAATGGTGCTTTCTCCAAAAGACGTCTTCACCTGCCCGGCAATGCTTGCAGCCCTGAAGCTTGGAGAAATTTCCTTTCCAGCGAGAGCTGTATAGAGAAAAGACTGGGGAACTTCCAAAAACTGCAATTTCCACGCATGGATCTTTTTGACTTCTCAAAGCGGCACCAATCAACCATGTATTCGATCTTTCGAAATCCGGATCTTTCGTTCGCCCTCCTTTTCCTTCGTTTCTCCAATCTACCTCTTGAGAATTGTGGTCAAGACTCATTCGTGTGAAGTGACCCTGGAGCTTTACAAGGTAATTGAGATGGACATCAGTTCAGACTCTCCCAGGTATCGGCTCTGTATCCGCCCGAATTGCAATGTAAATATTGTTATGTATTCTTACTGGAATGTAGGTTTCTTTTAAAGATTCAAGATTCTAATAGTTACCAGTAATTTATCCATGACTTTTTTTTTATTTGCTGTGTTCTTATTGTAACCGCTTTCTTTGGAAATTAAATTACGCATATAATTTTCTCTTCTGGATTTTCGCAGTATAAAATTAGCTAAAAAAAGGTAAAATTCCGGTAAAAGTTTTATAGTTAAAATTTAGGTATTCCCATTTTTCCTGCATTAATTATCCCTTTGTATTACTAAATATGAGAAATAAAGCAATTTACAATCGGAACCATCATTTTGAACCACTCTGTATTTTTTGTTTAGTGCTCCGAGCATTTACTTCTGTACTTGTTAAGCGCTTTTCTTTGTAGATAATCTTATATTCAATGCTTCAACGACGGAAGGTTTTGTAACAGCAGAGAACACAAATGCTTGGAATTTTAAGATAACAAAAATACATAAATAAATAAACACTAAACTCACCCGAACAAAATCTCTCAAACGCCTCAAATTATTTCGTGTAGTTTTTATTGCATATCTGATGGCATGTTTTAGTATTGTAAGGATGATGCTGATGCGTATTTTCTTAAGTACTATTTTTATTTTCACAAAGTTTGTTTATATTATGTTCATGAATTATCCATGACTATGTAGATTTTGAATATTTTTATTTAAGAGAACATTCTAAATAACTTTTTTTAGCTCTTGTTCATTTGTCTAAATTTATATATGAAGTTTAATTTTTATATGGAAAGCTCCGAAATTTCAGCATATTAAATTTACGCCATTATCATTTTTAATATTAATGGCGATAAAAAAAATAGTTAATGGAAAATAGCAGTTGTTTCAAAAAATACTTAATTTCTTTAAGATAGAAAAAATTGTTAATCATTATATAAATAGCAGACTATTCAGTTCTAATTCAGTTCTTACAGAACTGAATAAACTATCTCCATCGATGAAGCTGCCTAATTATGCATCACACATAAAGGCTGTCTTCTTCAGGTTAGATTTCTTTATGTATTATTGGACAGTATTGTATGTATTGGTGGACAAAAATTCCCTAATATTTACATTAAAGGAGAAGAAAAAGGCCTTCGAAATCGTTTATCCCTCAAATGTGGCAAAACGGGAATCACATCACAAACCAAGCTATGGATATTCATTAGTTTTAAATAATTAGATGATACTGATATGCATTGAGGAAAACAAAACTCATTCGGCTTCAGTATATCGTTAAAGTGGTAGAAACTGTAAAATGACTCATTCAGAAAAATCTATCAAAAATTTTTACCTTACTGCATAAATCTTTAGCGTGCTGATAACCAAATGGATTCCTACTGCTAAATGAAATGACACCCCAGACCGTAACTTCATTCTCTTGGGCTGTGTGAACAATCAAATCACTAGCCCACAGAGGTCCTATACATCTCCAGGCACGTCTTCATTGGCCATCGTGGCTCAAACTGAAACGGGACTGATCACTAAAGGCAGTTCTACTCCAGTTAGTGAGATCTTAGGTCGAGGGAATCCTGCACCACTGTAAATGCACTTGCTGATCTGCACAGATGAGGCTAGTCGGCGTAATGTGCGTCATAAGATCAGAACTCATTATCTGAATCGCCTTTCAATGGTCTTTGCAGCCACTGGTTTCCTATTTACACGTCGTATTTTAAATAATGACAAGTGGTGTTGAGACAGCCGCTCTGTTCTCGTGCTTTGTCGTCTTTCTAGACAGACCTTGGCTTTTTTTCACTCGCTGCTTTGCGGTGGTTGTTCAGTCATTCCTGTCAGCATCGTCGAAAAGCGCACCCTTCTGACCGATCCTTCGATTTAACAACCTTGCTTTAGGCCGATTGCATGTCCTCTTTCACCTAGTGACATTATACTTATAACTGTGTGCTAATTCATTTGCGAGGCATTGGTACCGTCAAAGTGAGCGTATGGAATCAAATTCGAATTAAAATTATGCCCTTGGAATAGCTTAGAATGCAATGCCAGCTGTTCATGAGAGATGGTAGAGATGCCTTCGTCCAGAGTTTTTAAGAGAAACTGAATCGTACTCACGTTACACATGGGTAAACCCCGAAAACACTCATGCAACTAGCCAGTTCACCGGGATCCGAGTTTGGTTCGAGATTACCGAAGCTTCGCTGTCTTTCATATTCGGCTCCGTTTGAACGTCAATTAATGAATAAATGCATTAAGTATGCTTTGGTAATTGATTTTTTTAATCTGACATGATTAATTAAACTAGTTAAAGCAAATGAAAGTCGACATGAATTCTTTTCGTTAAAAAGGAATTTAAACAGAAGAGAAAGATGACACGAAAAGAATTCATGTTAACTAACTAAACTTTCATTCGTTAAAAAAGAATTCATGGCAACATTCATTAAAATTCCGTTTTATTCATAAGTCTTCCAACAATATCAGTTTAATTAAAATACAATAACACACCGAACAAATATTAATTTAGAAGCCAAACAACAAAAATCAGCGTTATATTTTCAAATTTTCACAGGAGTAATTTCGACCGTTTTACCGAACCATCATCCTCAAGTGCAAAAACGCAAATGAACAAGATAAGATATAATAATTATATAAGATAAGATAAGAAAGCCTGGACAGGAGACAAGCTACTGGTGCCATCTGTTGATGAAACCAGAACTAAAACACAATTTCTTTAAAGGCTGAAGGCAAAGATGGATTGGAATTAGGGTCGTTAACTAGAACAGAAAGATTTTTTGAACGCGAAATGCCTCTAGAAAATCCAGTTCACCAATGGAAGATGTCTTTTGAATAATTTTGGCAGCAGAAAAATTGAAAGTGTGATTTTCGGGCCAACAATGTTGGGCAACAGGAGACTTCTGTGTTTCCTTTTTTCTAATATATCCTTAGTTCCTTAAAGCGAAATTTTAAGGCTCTCTTAGTTTGGCCAATGTAAATGAAAATATAACGCTGATTTTTATTGTTTGACTTCTAAATTAATATCACTTTCCTTAGATTTGGTTTATAATTTCACATCTGCCGTTCGCCAATTAAATTTATTTAGATAGATGACGGTCTAAAACAATAATTGTTCTTTATAATTATTTTCTATTCTCTATTGAAATTAAAAAAATTCTTCTTCTAAGGCTTTAGTTTTTATTTCAGCGTCACGACAACGACTGCTAACATTTGGCCAGGCGGAAGAGTTGGAGCATTCAACAGGAGACCATGCTGACCGCCCATCATTCTCCAAAATGGAAGAAGAACTTCTGAAAGGTGACGAAGATGCCGTTGGAATTTTTTCTGCTATGTTGACTACAATATCTTTGTTCTCGTACTCCGTAGATATAGCTTCCTCAGCTGTATTATGTTATTGGTTATTCAATACTGGGCGATGGTGGTGGTGGTTAAGTATCGGATCTTTGCTCTGTGCTCTACTCATTGTTAATATCTTTAGTATGCGTTGGTACATTCATGATGCTCAAGAGGACAAAGCTCACGTTTTAAAAGTATCTCCTTCCCACTGGGTTATGAGAGCACTTTTTCACATAGTACTCCTAGGACCTGTCATTAGGTAAGAGTTGCTTCTTATCTTCTGATTCGCTGTATTTTAAAATTATATTTTAGAAACTTATTTATTTTATAACTACAGCTGCTGAAAAAAACACATAAGAAAATATAAGGATTGGAACTTTAATAATGGCAACTATTCATCGTTGCGTTTCAGCATTTTGTATATCGGATTATCACTGTGGGAATCACAGCATACCTCTAACAGCGTCTGTTCTGTTGATAGTTGGAATGGAGCAGTCTGTTGCTGAACATTTCAGAAACGAATGGCAATGAAATGCTTCATTAACAATAGAATCATAGTTATTAGGGTTTAAATCTGAGGTATACTGTGGATTCTAAAACTCTTCTCGGTCCCACAGAACAAACAAATTAGCTACATGTTGCGCTGCATATTGCGCAAATTATTTTAGAGAAAATTTTTCCGTTTTCTTTGTACCGATGATCACAGATTAAGCCCCCAAAATTAACATTAATATTGCGATTGATAGACTACCTTTGAGGTAAGATTGTACGGTGTTTTCTCCCACCGTGTCTCCGGAGAGCAATTGGAAGCACGTCCGGCTAGCAATTGAGAGGTCTGGATTTCGAATCATGGGGACGGCACCATGCATTTTCGTGTTTCCCGCTTCGAGATAAGCTGAATGACTCTCCAAGGCAAGAGTTAAGATAAACACTATCACCGTACTACATTAAAGCTGTTATAATCTTAGCAGTGCTGAAACTCTGATTAATTTTCTAATTAAAGGTCGACTGACGTTTCAATTTTGGCAAGTAGGATGTCTCATTCCCCTTAACCATTCAGCATACGACAATACATCCTTTAAGCATAGTGCTCCAAACAGATTTGAGCAATATCTTACGGTAATAATTTTTGTATTTTCAATAATTCTGCTGTTCCTATTTCAAAAGCATTATAACTAGACAATTTTAGATCACCAACTCACTCAAAATTGAATTTTATTGTCATGGAACATGCATGCTGTAACATGCATGTCCATGTACAGTGAGATCAGTTAGGTCACGAACAAAAGTATGGTATAAATGAAAAGCAGTGATTTTCTTTCATGATGCATGTATAGCAAAGCTGCCATTATAAAAATTCCAACTTATGTCTAAAAATCGTTTGTTTTTATTAGCTATTTATTCATTGCAATTATTGTTCTAATATGAAGTTATGATTTTACTGTTATTACTATTAAGTTCTTTCTTTATAACAACATCTTTGACATTTATATCAAATTCAATCATTCATTAATTCTATACATACTATTAGCTCTAACGCAGCATGATATATATAATTATATATAATATATGCTATATAGTAAGCACGGTAGTTTAGTTATGATATTATTAATACACGTTTGAAATTGAATAGGGATATTATTATATACGCTTAATATTGCTATGTCTGTTCATTTCTATCATCTTCAAATATAATGCATTTTCACAGTTTCATTATAATTATTTAGTTACATGCATTTTCCATAATATATATTAAAAAATATTTTCATCCACGAAACAAGCGGCCATTTCGTTTCGTTATTAAGAAAATTAGGCATAGATATTTGTAATTGTATAGTGTCTATGCGGCAAAGGGGACGACTCATAATACACGGCTAGTCGAAAATCTTCTTCATTATTAAGAAAATTAGGCACAGATGTTTATAACTGCATAGTGTTTATGTGGGAAGGGAGGACTCAAAATACACGGCTAGTCGAAAGTCCTCTCGAGTGGTTGGGGGTAGGAGAAGAAGGATGGGACCCCTTGAACTGCCCACTTGGGGTGATCAGCATCAAAATTAGGCGAAGTTTAACAGCTAGCGCGGAGGGACTACGCCTGTATTACCAATGGTGAATACTCGATGTCCCACCTCACTTATACCGATGGCTTTAGTACAACTTGCCGCCCTGGTCGGTACGATGATTAGCGATGCTGATTGACATATCGCTGGACTAGGTTCGAATCCTGAAGAAGGCATGGATTTTTGCAAGTGTGTAGTGAGTGTGGTATATGGGGGCACTTAAAATATTGGCGATCGAAAGTCCTCTTGTTGGGTTTGGTGATAAAAGAAGAGAAGTGGAAGACCTCGGGTTCTTTTCCTTGAGGAATTCTAAATGAAAACTGGGGCAGAACGGCGCAGTTACTGCGGCCAAACTACACCTCTAAAACTAATAGTAAAATTCTAATGTTTCCCACCCCCACACTTTTACATCTATCTCTAGATACGACGAAGATATTGATTTTTCCAGGTTATATCAAACTGAGGTTGATAAAAACGTTTTGTAGAGGCATTTATGCTGAAAGATATTCTGGTATTTACGTACTTATGCAGCCTAAATTTGGATAAGTTTATTGGGTTTTATGTTAATTAACCCCGGTGTCTTACTATTTTGACTCTCTTACCGGAATGTCAATTAATTAATAATGCATAAGTGCAGAGCTCTTGAATTTAAGTGAAAGTTTTTAATAACCATTGCTGATTGTTTCTGTGTTTACACTTTTCTACTTCTTGAAATGATTGATCGGCTTTAGCTTTAGAAAGTCGCATGTGCTTCAGCCGAATACTTATAGTCCGAGACGGGGTTTACTTAGGTAAGTGTTAATTTGCTTTCTCTGCTTCTCTGTATTCCTCGCAGTTGATTTCTGCTATTGTATGTGTTTTATGTTGTAGAGTTCTCGAAGCAGGAAAGTGAAGAAACTTCCAATGCCATCCCCGGGACTCGAACCACGGACCTCTCGAATATGCGCTAAGCGTGCTGACCACTACACCAAGATGGCATGCTAAGAAGGCTGGAGAAATACCTTATATACGCCCCCTTTTAAAGGGCGACAGAAGATTAGGGTACCCAATCGCCAAATCTTTGTGATGGAGAATCATCAACAACCACCTTTTTTTTTGTTCGGGTGCCACTGAAGAGTCATTAAGATTTTTTTAAAGCAGTAGACATGAAAAATGAGAAATGCCCTCACCGGGACTCGAACACGGACCTCTCAAATACGCAACGAGCGTGCTGACCCCTACACCACGAAGGCATGCTAAGAAGACGGGAGAAATACCTTATAATGTAACCATCAGGTTGATGTATTAATATGTTTTGTTTTAAACATTAAATTTGAGCTGTATTTACAGCAATTAGAAGGTAAGCCTGAATGATAGGTCTTCTGACTGTCATTGTTAAACTTACTTCAATAACTTAGTGATGGTGAATAAACAACGTGGAATGCCTTTACACAATAATGCTAGGATTTTCAGCGAAATCGAGGCGGTGAAGAATCTTGTGACTCATATGAATAGATTCCGAATAGATATGAATAGATTGGGTAGCGAATGGTTCTGAAAATACTGCAATCTATTCTCATTTGAATTTCCCCCCCCTGACAATTGCGGCAATATCAGAAAGGAGTACAGAGAACGCTTTCATCATTTAATTGCTGTAAGAGAAGAAAGATACAGAGGAAAGAAAAGTGCAGCAATGTTAGCCGATTTTAATTGGAACATTAGAAATGATGCCACCCAAGTTAACTATAAATGATGAACGAAAAACTGCAGATATTTTCAAAGCCTTAAATATTCGTCGTGAATTATTCAAATATTCATTAGTGTTGCGCTATTGTCTGCTTTGTTTTCCTATGCGAGATAACTGCTTTAGTAAGAAAATTTTGATTAAGTTTTGTTTTATCTTCTAAATAACAGATAGAATATAAAATGCATATTGATATTGATTCAGGAATTAAACTTTAATAAGGAAAAGCTTATTTCATTTCTTTATCTCAATTATGCCGAGGAATCAAATTACGAGCAAAACATTGCTTATGAGGGTTAAAATGTAATAAGTCTTTTTTATAACTTCTAAATAAGAGCCTGTCCTAGAACATAAAATGCATATTCATGTTCAGGAAGTGACATTTAGTAAGAAAAAGCTTATTAAATCTCTATAGCAGAAAGAAAATTATACACATTTTATTATATTATTGTGTTTTATTATATTATTATTATTTATCATTTTATTATATTATTATTATAAATTTTATACATTTTTTGTTCCACTTCATTTAAACTTAATTGCTCGGATTTCATTAGAGATATATTTCTTATTCAATCAATTCAGTTCTCATTTCGCGGCGAGAAAAAAATGAATAAATAAAAACTCAAAGCATCTTCATTAAAAATTTTAAAATGCAGAAAAATATAAAACACCAAATGCAGTTTAAAACAGTTAAAAAAGAAACTTTTACAGTCAAAATTATTCTATGCCAAAACAAGCAATTCAGCCAACGGACAGGAAGACCGATTTTCAGTGTGAAAAGTTAAAAACGTATTTTTGGTCCCACTCGGCAAAAAATTATTGAAATTGGTGCACAAACTGACTTAATTCAGTACTCTCCCAAGAATTTCATATGTAAATATAACATGATATTTAATAATTAAAGGTAACACACAAAACGTTAAAAAATGCCCCTTTGAACGTAATTTAAAAACTGAAACCTTTCAGTTTTTTTTATTACTATTATTTTTTATCCTGTGCTATCATCAGAATGTATTTTGGGGAGGGAAGGTTTTTTTTTACGCATTTAAAAATTTTATAGCAGGAAAATGCTCCTCAGTACTTTGCCTATGTTAAAATGTAGAGGAACATAGGGAATTAAGTAGCGACTTATCGCTGAGTTCGAGTATATTTAACGACAGAGTCTGGAGAAGGGTTAAAATACCCTTCCTTCACTCAAAGAAATAATAACAGATGGCCCCTTCTCAGGCTTACATGTAAGCCTCTACTCGGACTTTTAAATCAGGATAACAAAATAAGAAAATAAATCCAGTAACCTAACTAAACAGACTTACCCGAAGCTAGCCACAAATACCTAACGTAGTTGGCCCTTTTATTTAACTTAGCTGGCGATTATCAGCAGGCACGTACAATACGGCCGAGCGCAGTAGATTTAAGAACGATGTAGCAGACGGCAAACACGAGCTAGTCGGAACATTTCCGAGAAATAAGATTCTAGTAGCACTGGTTTAAACGGGAGATTTCCGAGAAAAGTTTCATCTAGCCGAGGATGAGATGTCCCTGCTATCAGAAACATTTTGAAACTTTTCCGAAAATGCTTCGTTCGCAGCTGTGTTCCACGTAGAGAGTAACCAATCAGAGGAAAGTTCTGCTTCTGAAGGATCATGGGTAATTTTCAATATGGCGATGGCTGCAACTGTGAGATCCTAAACGGTGGAAATAGAAGCCGATTTAATTGAAGAAATACGTAAAAAGCCGCATGTGTATATAGTAGTATAACTGTTTAAGTCATTTTTAAAATGTTTATATATTCATTAAATTTATAATCCTAGAAATTTCTGAGTAGACAGTATTTTATGACGTGCTATTTCTGATGATTTGTTTACAAATTATTCGTCGCCAATTGTTCGCCAATTTGTCGTATTTCATGCTGATCGGGTGAAAAGAAATGTTATTGTTATATAATAGAAATTTTTTTGAGGATACACATTAAATTTGTATGCATCTTCTTTTATCTTCTGTTTGTATCATCTTATCTTTGTATGCATGTATCTTCATCTTATTAATGAAATGCTTTTTAGATTTTAAACACATTAAGAACTATATTATATTTTTATTATAAACGCTGTGTATTAAAACACTGGAAATTTATGGATTTATTATTATTGATGAGGAAAAACATTTGTATATATATTGATTAATATCAATTTTATTCATTACCTTAATACTAATAAACATACATCAACTTCTTCTAAATCATCGCATATTTCTCTCTATGTGTATGCAAATACACTGGTGTGCAAAAATTAAGGACGAAGTCGAAAAATTAACATATCAGCTGAACGAAGAGGCAGAGCGGACAGAAAGACCAATCAGGAGATTAAGTAAGGTGATGTACGGTAGCACATGCGCAGATATGCAGGTAGACGTAATGGGAGAGTGTCTGAGTAGTATAAAGCATGTTGTCGGTGTAAGATCAGTATTTCTGGCAAAGAGATTGCACGCCGTATAGCAGTTAAAATCACACCGAGTTGCTGCCTCAGCGAGAAATGGCGAATAATCAATCTGTTAGACGACATCTGGATGCTTTTACCCGAGGTCGAATCATTGGGAAGTTGGAGGAAGGCCGCAGTGTGACAAGTGTGGCTGCAGAGTTCGGAATTGCTCACAGCATCGTTTCACGACTTTGGAGACAATTTCAAACTACAGGAACAGCTATCCGGGGGTTTAGTAGTGGTCGTCCACGAGGAACCACACCCGCAGATGACCGGTATATTGCCTTACAGGCCAGAAGAAACAGGCGGCAGACAGCGGGAGAAATCGCTAGACACACGACACAGGCGACTGGACGACCGATATCGCGTTTTACCGTGGCCAGAAGACTGCACGGTGGTGGTCTGTTTGCACGACGCCCTGTACGGTGTGTACCTCTAACGCCTGCCCATCGGAGAAGGCGTTCTCTGTGGTGCCGGGAACACCGGAATTGGAGAGACAATGAATGGGGACGAGTACTCTTTACAGATGAGAGCAGATTTAGTCTGAGTTGCGATTCTAGACACATACACATCTGGACAGAGCGGGGAACACGCAATAACCCCTTCAACATCATCAAAAGGGACTGTTTTGGAGGTCGCGGAGTTCTCGTTCGAGCAGACATAATGCTTGGTAGCCGGACCGACCTTCATATCTCCCAAGGAGGTTCGTCACCTGGGACTGCTATTGTAACGAGGTTCTTCTTCCTTACATGCGTCTTTTCACAAGGGCTATGGGTCCTCAGTTCCTCTTCATGGACGACAACGCTCCACCTCATCGCACAGTTACTGTCGAAGAGCTGTTGGAGAGTGAAGATATTGAACACATGGATTGGTCGGCAAGGTCTCTGGATCTAAATCCCGTCAAGCATGTACGGAACTTACTAGGGAGACCCGTGGCAGCACGTAACTTATCGCCAGTAACGATTCCGAAACTGCGATTGGTGCTACAAGAGGAACGAGCAGCAGTGTCTCAACAGCTCATTAACAACCACATATCCAGCATGCACAAATGATGTGAAACCTGCCTAGCAGTCAGGGGAGATCATATCTATTATTAAAGACCGGATGTTTCTTGCTGGACACCCATCAAAGGGATGTTTCGGCCTTCAGTCGCATTGCGCTCCATGCTACTTTTTCAATAAAGCTTCTTTTTATCCCTCTGATTTCTCTTTTAGTAAGTGTTGCTTACATTACTCATGTCCTTACGTATTGGGGATCTTACGGTATTAAATGTGTTGATTTGGAAAGCTTTTGTACAAAGTTATATTGAAAAAACCGTCTCGTCCTTAATTTTTGCACACCAGTGTATATGACTTACTAGACGTGCATGTATATATACATGTATGAATACAAAAATGAACATTTCCAAAAAGTTTATTTGAAGTTACTTCTAATTCATATAACGATCATGTAGTTGGCAGCAACTGCAGTCATTAATTCTTTGTACATTATCATGGATATAGAATACACAGTTGAAATTGACACATTAGGCTATTCATTAAAATTCACTCATTTACACACAACCTTTGCACTTGTAATTTACTTGGAAATTTAAACAAAGAAACTGAGCAAGTAGCCTTTACGAAATGTTTAACATTTTGGGGATAAAATAAATATTTTTCACTCATCACAAAACACATATCAGTAAATGAAATATTGTGTACATAAAAGTTATTAAATAAATATATGGATGCAAAACTTTTGTTTACAATAATAAAATCGGAAATAAGGGCGAATCACTGAATGTACGATGTAAACGTATTTACAAAAATATATGCAACAGGTCATTACAAGAATCGGGGTCAAAAAATATACAATTGAAAAGTAACAATTAATGTAACAAACACGTGTCATTTTGCCAAGGTATTAAGCCAACAGTATTAAAATAATTACAAAATATATTTTGTATATACACGGAATGTGAAAGCAAACGTCTCTTTCGCTAATCGCTATAACTGATTCCAATTTGGCTTTCAAGTCTATTTACAAAGATGGTAACCCGGTTTCGTGGAAACGCAGTTCCGAGAAATGTTTCTTTCGACGTCCTGTTCCGGCAACGAATAGTGTATGTAATAGGGGTATAAGGGCTCCTAAGCTTTCTCTCTCTCGACGTAAGGTGAACCTTCCTTAAATACTCCTTCTAACTCATTTGCGTGAAATGCGATACTGAAAACTCATTTTGGTAGGGAATAGTAGATGGGAAGCGAGAATAGACAATAAAGCATGTTTAAACTTAAAATAACTGCTAGAAACTTAAAGTAACATCCACATCAGTTTCCTGTGGATGATCGTTTATTTCTTTATTTATTTTACTGCATTATATTTAAAAGTTCTCTGTTACAGGTATTTAGAACTGTTTTTATATGGATTGCATAGTTGTGATCGAAATGATCCAAAGCGTCACCAGTATCGCCTCATGTTCTTGCAGGAAGATAGAGATACTTCACTTTTGGCATTGGTTGGCAGCTTTGTAAAATCTGCTCCTCAGTTGGTTCTGCACACGTATATTCTAACGCAGAATAAGTTTCCCATCAATTTACCCACAAGTAAGAACTTAAAAAAAGAATAATTTCACTATTCTTGTACAACATTTTACCTTAAAATATTGACTATTGTTAAAATATATCCTTGCTCATTTTCTAAGTACAAATAAGCTAATAAAATAAAACCTTCCATCGATCCAAACAAAACTGCTCCTGTCTTTCGCATGAATTCTTAGTGAAATTGTGCATTTATGCGATGTAAAACTCTTATAATCTTAGTTATTACCGGTTTTCAATTTTATAAATTAATTTTTCGAATAGATTTCAGAGCATATATTTTAATTCTTAAATACCCTCTTCAATCTCATTTGAAATGGATAATAATACTATTCTTAACAGGGAAATGAATTTAGTATACTGAGAACACATAAGCATAAATTTCTGAAGCACAAATATTATAAAACGTAAATTTTTTGTGGGAAATTCAAATAAGTTATATTGCAATCAAAATTTGTGTTCTTTCGTATTAAACGTATCCCATTGGCGAATTTAGTCACATTTTAGTTTTCGGCGGAAAATTTTAGCGATTAACTTTAGAATGACATCGAACATATCATTTGCGGCGTGTCTTTTCTTTCGCAGGAACTTCGCGAGGTAGGACTCGAGGTGATGACGAGCTGTTCAACGATGCTTTTTATTTCGCCATTTTGCACTTCTCCATATGTGTTCTATATTTTGTGTATGTGCGCCAGTTTCAGGATCGGCAAAATTACATTTGTGATTTGCTTTACAATGGATATACCCAGATTGTTCAAGTTCTTCTGTTTCATACACCTTCCAACAGTCGGAAAAAAGTGGTTGTCCCTTCTTTAATGTTTTTTTAAATTTCGTTGGTTAATGTAGTGGCATTACGATCGGGGATCATTACAAGAAATGTTTCACTCGTTTTGTGACAAATCCACCTAAAAATCCACTATGGAGACAACATTCTTCCAGAATCATTTTTGCGTCGCGTGAACATGCTTTCGTCGATCTCCATAGACCATCTGACCATCGTCGATTTTCTCCTTTTCTTCCGCCGCCACTTCAAGAATGCAGATCTCCCGGAGATCATTGTTCCAATCCACTCGGTTTTATCGGTCATTCCTAGTTGCTTGTCTCAGAACTTGATGTTAGTTCTTTACATCAGCACTATATGAAACATAAAGCTGTTGTGAATGTTATTCGACTTCCTTCGAAACAGTTTTTTATACAATTCTAATACATTTCATGCCGCAGAGATGTAAACTAGTAAAGCTGAAAGATGAATACTTGATCTCTTAGGAGTATAAGTAATTAAGCCTTTGTCAAATCATCCTAGCAGTATGTAATTTAACTTTAATCTACTGATGAATCACTTCAAGTCTTTTCATAAATGTAAGTTTGGTAGTTAAAGACTACTTCATATTATCTAGAATGACAATAAATGTCCGCATTAATGGTTTAGTTATTTTCTAACAGCTGAAAATAAACCATGCTTTCTATATCTCATCGCATGCAAAATGAAACCTGCTTTTGATGCAATCCTGGTTTTTCTGTAAAATTTGCTTTTCTCAGAAAACTTTTTCAGTATCTTTTTTTCAGTCAACTACTGTCTTTTTTGAATAGCATTAGTGTAAAGAATCCTTCATTTTCAATTCTAATCAATAAATTACCTTGAAAAAGTCTCCACTCATTTCATTTAAACAGAACAATATAAATGCATATTTCTTTTGAGGTTTTCAGTTGTGAGTTCGCCGTACAAATGGCCCAGTGGTTAAGTGCGCTGAATGCTGTTAGTTCGACCTGGTTTGGATTGGAACCCAAGCGGAAATCATCCTGGCTGCATGGCTGGTTTTCGTGTGGTTTCCCCGTGTGTAACATGAATACTATCCAGTTTCCCATGTAAAGTCCACCACGAAGACATCCTTCCTCTTAGGCAAATAGCCCTCGTGGTTTTCCTATATTCAAATACAGGATGACTGAAAATTCTGGAGAAATCCTCTTCACAATCAAATAACGTATAGGAGTCCTGTATTATTTTTCCTAAATTTGAATCTTCCGCATTAACTAATGTATTTTCGCCGATGACTCATAAACGTGAAATAGACTCTTTTGTGACATCCTTTTTAACATTACTTCATTACGGTGCTTTTCATTTCATGTGAAAAGAATCTTTCGAACAGTCAAAACTGACATGTCACTAAAAGAAAGGTATTCTAGTGCTAACAGATTGATTTCAGGCCGATTTCAGGGCATTGTCCTGAAGCTAAACTACTCTTTCTTAAGCAAATTCGATCTTATTCCTCACGCCTCCAAGCGAATGGCTTTCAAAATGTTTACATAACAGTCACTCTTCATTGCTTATCCATTACTGCGCAATTTTGTATCTGTATTCTTAGAGGGTAACCTACCAGAACGTCTCGAGTAAGCAAGCATTTTCAACAAATGGCCATAACAGATAACCTTAACCCTTCCATATCAGGTTGATATATCGATGCCAGATAATCAATGCCAATCGATGCCAATCAGGTATGATATTTCGATAAATCCCCATTGAATAAACCTAACAACTTGCCTGCTCCAGCATATCAAACTACTCAAGGTGAGTAATGCAAAAGTACATCTGTGCGCAACAAACAGAATTATTCAGAGCAGCATAAAGTCTCATAAATGAGAGACCGCAGACTGATGAGAACCCTAAGAGTCTATCAGAGTATGAATTAATCATAAAGATCGACCATAGAATGCATTCATATATAAGTTCATTGTATAACTGTGTAAGTGCAGCACAGTCTTTCAACTGAAATTGCGCATGGTGAGATTCACCTAGACAGGGTGTTTATAAAGTCCCGGAGCCATTTTGATGTTTAAAAACTCATAAAATAATGAAGATATAAACAATATAAACAAACTTATGGCATTTATTGATGGAATATCTTATATATTTTCCTCTTCAAGTTTGAATCTCTTTACTTTTCTAAATATCGTCTGCTTATTAATTGCATTTTTCTCTCTTTTGATGTTGAGCGTGTCAGAGAGACATTTTTACACAATCCTAGAAGAACTGTGAGATCAGTGGCAAGAGAATTGGATATGCCAAATTAGTGCACGACCGAGTCATTGGGCCTTTTTTTTTACAGAAAAGACGGTCTCATCAGTCGTATACTTAGACATGTTGGAAAACTTCGTATTTCCACAACTAGAAGAGCTTCAGCCACATTTGTTTTTGCAGCAAGATGGTGCACTACCACATAGGGGTACCATCGTTCGTAGTTCTTTGAATGACCATTTTACAGGAAGATAGATTGGGCGGAAGGTCCAATTCCTTGGCCCCCAGATCACCTGATATAACACTGCTGAACTTTTCCTTTGGGGATTTGTAAAGGACAACGTTTACAGGAGAAAAGTGTCGAACATAGATGACCTAAAATCCAGAATGACAACCGCAATAGCCTCTGTACATGCCGACATGCTTGCCGGTACCTCGCGTGAAATTGAATATCGACTTGATATTCTCCGTGCGACGAAGGGGGCACACGTGGAAGTTCATTGACAACGGTCATGAAACTTTTTGAGTCTATCTAACCATTTATGTTATTAATTTTAATCTATCTTTATTATTTTATGAGTTATTAAACATCAAAATGGGTTCAAGACTTTATAAACACCCTGTATTTTTGAATTCCCTCACCGTTCACTGAAGAACACTGCAGGGAGACAATTATGACGAAGCCATCCGCACTTGCTCATAGAGTGATATCATTTTCCAAGTGTAATTCCAGTGCAATACTAGCGACAATATTCAACAAAATTGAACCCAAATTAGATCCCGGGGTGCAAACCTCTAATAATCCTAGAACACCGTCTTCCCCCTAGCTATCCTTCCGTCATGAAGTCAATTCTTCAACAAACTGTAGAGATCTGCTGGACAGTTTAGAGTGTGGCAAGCAGACTATCGAAGGCAGAAATCGCATCTAGAGGAATTACGCAAGTGTGCTAATTTCAAGTATAATTGTTTTTGATGATAGTTATTATGTTGTACAGTGCATCCACCCATTGTTCCCCAACTAGGCGCAAATTGGCACTGACGCAATAATTTATTATTCAAGAGAAAGTATATGAGTCTTTGTGTTAGTAGTTTATCTAAAACCCTTCTCCAGGCAGAAAAAAGGCAGATCGGTCTGTAGCCAATAGGATCTTATTTATCTGAAAGTTCACCATTTGCCAGATAAAGTTCTTCAACTAGTTCTAAACTAAAGCTATCGATATCTTGTACTCTACCTTTCTTTGTCATTATAAAAATATCTTCAATCCCATCATGTGTAAAGCAGAGATAACCCTAAGTTCCAATAACTCGTATCGAAGCATGTTCCGCAGTATCGACCGAGACATCATCCAGTAGAACGTTTTAAGAAAACAAACCATTCTACTACCTCCCGGATAATCATTGCAAACGAATCATCCAGGTTCTCTATTTGATAAAGTTGCAAGGGAGAGATGCCTCCTCGTCTTTCCAAGTTGCAATAAATGGCAAACGGCGACCTGGGAGAAATATTCTTCCAAAAATTGTTCGAGGAATTAGCCTTGGCTCTATGAATATTATGCCTATAAAACCGCTTTCTCCTTTTTGCAAATGATGCGCAGCCTATCCCTCTCCAACTCTTGTTAAGTCCCAGTCCGATAGCTACATCTCAATCCCCCCTTTCTCTTCTGAATGATCAATTCCCTTTCCACCAAGGATGGGTCCCAGAAAAGGTAAATCCCATTTACAATTTCTCTACTACTATACAGATGATGTAGCTCACCTATACTCCGTGTAATTAATTTTCCCACTTGATTTACTGCTTCTAAATCTTCAGCACATTGAAAAGCAACAAACAGACCCTTTTCTAAAGATATCCAAACAATCCGACACAGTCTCACGCTTCATCTACGCTTTGCAGAACCAAGAGACTGTCCAGCTCGAATGAAATAATCGGGATTCATCTAGCCTAACATTATATTACACTCACCAGCCATCTATACAAAAATCACCATGGATTTCCACCATGGTCAGATCCACCCACTACTCACCTCAACTGGCTACGTATGCTGCTGGACAGCCGGGCCAGTGCATAACACAAAAGCCCTAAGCAGCCACAAAATCACGCACTTCAGTCTTTCGGTGGCCCTGCTCGAGAAGGGTCCCAAAGAAAACGTCTGCGCCAAAATCACCCGCAACAACAGTTGAAGTGAATTTCTCTAAATCCAAATCCGAGTAGAGAGATGAAATTTACTTTTGCATCAGAATAATAGCTTAGTGTATGAATAACGCGAGCAATTAAAGCAACGGACATTGGTTGTGTTAGGAAGATTTTTGAGTTTAATGGGGGGGTAGAAAGACTGTTGTATGGTCGGAGTATTATGTCACTGCTATAGATCTATTTGATATCTCTTATCTAGATATTATGATTTTTCCTAGTGTATCAGAATGTGTTAATATGTTACATTTCTTCCCGTTATATTCCAGAAGATCCTTGCTCACTGATAACATGTTTTGTTGAAGCACTTGCAGGCACACTAACGCAGCATGAGATATAGCGAATGGCGGCGAAAATTGCTATAATCTTAATATGATTGACACTTTTCATGATATTTTGCAGTACTATCTGCGGCACATGGAAACGCACCATTCTACATTCATTCACTGTAAACTGCTTTTCGTAACGCTTGTTTCAAATCTTCCAACTGCTATTTCAGAAGAAAAATAAAACCTGCTTAATCATCTGCCGAATTATTGACAGATGATTACTTTTCAATAAACGCTTACTTTCAAATAATTTAAAATAATCAATATTGGTGCTTTTAAATTAATTTCATTGCACTGTTACAGAGAATGCAATAGAATCATGGAAAAATATTTCCAAATCCAAATTAAATATAATGGTTGAAGATTTTCTGCTATTCAATATATATGTAAGCCAAATATGCTTTGTACATTTCGATAGAACATGATGCACTTATTTATACTTCCAGAAGAATATCTTGTTCCTTCAAAAAGAAGTTATGTGTTTGAAAGTCTGTCGAAATTCATATAATATGGCCAACATAAAATCAAATTTTAATTAATTTTAAAATTTAAGTATTTGTTTTGTATATATTATTTCTTACTTCATCATTTGTTGAAATTTTTTATGATTCACTTGATGATATACCTTTGATAATGTCGTATGAATTTCTTTACAGCTAGAGCTCAGGCAGTCAACTTAATAGCAGCTTTGATAGAGCTATCCTTGTCCCAAAGTTCGTATCACCGAGCCTTGAGAAGATCTCTCCCTACAAAGCGCAATATAAGTAAATCAGGAGCGACTGTCCAGTTTCTTAGCCACTTGTGTGTTATCTCGTCAAGAGTACTATCCCTAGCTGTATTTGCCTCTCTATATGAGCACTGGGTTTTTGTATTTTGTGCAATTCACTGGGGTCTGATGACTACTTGGCTAATTTTTCAAAGAACGTCCTTCTGTGCATCCGCATCTGGTCAGCCAAGACCTTTGGAAGAACTCATCTTTAACATAGTGATCGGAGTCATATATGTCTTTTGCTTTGTCAACGTTAAAGATGAACCTACGAGGTATGTACATGCTTTGTTAAAAAGAAAGACGCATTAATTATATATTTGTTAGGTATGTTTTAATTTTATAACAGTTATTTTAATTTATTTCACCTTTCCTATATTATCTCGTTTCAACTTACAACTCCCTACCAGAATGAGTGTTTAGAAACGAGATGAATGTAAATGAGAAAGAGAGAGTATTAAAGCGCAACTGACTTCGAGAGAGAGTTAGGAATCCTGATGAGCGCGTTTGCCATTGGACTACGTCTCTCTAATCTGTTGTTACGCTCTGCCGTATTATTACGTGCCTTTTGATAGTTCGCCGGCTAGTTTAAGATTACAGGCCAACTACTTTAGAATTGTGTTAGCTTCGGCTAAATCTCTTAGTTAGTCATAGCTCTTATTTCTTACTTTTAAGCCCAGGTGGAGGCTTTGCTGTAAGCCCGAAGAAAGGGGCCGTCTGTTAATCTTACGTTGACTGAAAAAAGAGAATTAACCCTTCTTGAGTGTTACGCTTTCTGTTCTTTGAATTAAGCAATAATTCGATTAAACGTTGCAGGGTTTCCCTTATTTTGCATAACAAATTTATTTTGATATCTTTTCTGAACTCCTCAAGTTCCCTCGTATTTTCTCGCCAAGATGTAACTTTTAAAGTTAAGCGAAGTGAGTATTTAAACGGGTGAATCTCCGAGTTTATTTAGCGCGTGTTTTCTCTAGCCAGCGCACGTTTCTTTGCTATTTCGCCGTTACATTAGTAAGCCTCTTGGCCATTTCAGTTTATCGTCACGCCTGTTAGGTTTTTGTTGAGTCAACCTGTTAGACAGTAACTTAACGTACTAATCCAGCACTATTTTATTCTAGATTTCATTTGAATTATATTCTACATTTAGGTTTCACCACAAGTTGACGGTGTTTTTGTAACGCACGAAGATCATGTCTTTCTGTTCTCATTTTGAATTAATAAAGGGTTATTTTTACCCTTCTTCTGTGCTGGTAATTAAGTTATGCCTGTGTGAGAATTCGCCAGGTTCATTGTAGAATCTCATTTAGTTTATGTGGAATAACAGAGACAGATCTTACAAGTTCACTAGGTTCCTCGACACTTCGTTCAGCAGAATAAAAGTGAGGAACTCTACATATTTTATACCCATTGAAGCTACGATAGGCATAAAGATTTTCAGTAGACTTTCAGTAGATTTTCAGTTTAGTAGAAATAAATGTGAATTGCTTTGGAAATACACGTGTGTATTAGATAGACAATCAAACTGAAAAAACTTCATTTGGAGTAATTCTGCATTTTAATATGCTGTAGGTCTTAATTTGAAGGCCAATATTTCAGCAATTCTTCCCGCAAATCATCAATAAAAATCTTAATGGAAAAAAATAGATAAAATCATAACAGTAATTTTAAAATTTTAACAAGGTTTTAAGATCAATAAAAATCTCAAATCCTTGTTAAAATCTTAAAGGAATTTTTAACCTCCCCTTTCACAAAACTGCAACTATTTCATTTTATGGCAGTGGAGAAAGAAAACCTATCATATCCCAAATTATATATTCATTCCTGTTCATATCAAGGAATGAGTATGAAAATGGCAAAGAATGTGGCAGAAATTCAAGATCACATTCTTCAAACCATTCTATTCTCAGTTGCTGCATTATCATCCTGATACCTGCCAGGCACAGCTTCCAGGATAAATCTTTGAAGAATTTGATGGTCTTGGTCCTTAACAGTGATGCGAATATCAAGAATAATTAATGTTTCCAAAGAATTCTATAATACTGCGACCCAATTCTTTTCCATGCTTCACCTTCCAGCCTCTCCACGCGTTAACTCTTCCAGAAGAATCAAAGACGGCAAAAGGAAATTTAATAATGAGAAATAGAGGTTTCATGCTGGATACTAACCAGTTTTTCAGTCACTTTTTCATTTTTCTAGACATGTAGATATAAGTCGGATTGTTGCGGCTCTCGATGCATCAAAAATAGCTGCGGTTTCGGTAAGAGATACACCAATCGGATGAGCACCAAGATTTTCTGTTTTTTTAATTCCGATATGTCACCTCTTTATATCTTCTAATTTTTAACTCTTAAAGTCAATGCCTGTAATACTGCTTAAAATTCAAATTTCATACTCAGCTGTTATTGAAAAAATGTTATTGATTACATTCAAAATCATCTAGTTTCTCAATCTGAAAAGCATACGCTGTCTCAAAATGTGGAGTATCGTATTCTCCAAATATTTCATTTTAGTTGTTCAAACCCTGTATGTGCAATAATATTCATGTATTTGTAAAAGGAATAAGACGATAAAAATTGCTAATGAGCCTATGATTAATTTTTAGTATTAGTTTATAGAGCTTAAATGTGTAAGGTTTTAGTTAAACTAACAAAGTTTTATTTTAATTTGACTTTTTCTATCTGTTCTTATTTCAACTTCCCGTTAGAATAAGCACACGTTTCAGCTATATGCTAATTTGAAGTGGAGCCAAGTTCTATTTAAACGAGAGGTAGGAACCTCTCAGTGTGAGAGAGCTTTTAGTCTCAGACCACTGTTACTCTGTTCAACGTATAAGGTATTTCTCCCGCCTTCTTCGCATGCCTTCGTGGTGTAGTGGTCTGCATGCTCGACGCGTAACCGAGGCGAAGGCGTTGCTCATTTTTCACGTTTCCTGCCTCAAAAATACCTAATGTCTCTACAATTGGCGCCCGAACTAAAAAGGTGGCGGATGATGATTCTCCACCACCGCGATTTGGCGATTGGGTCCCCAAAACCCCAGTCGCCCTTTAAAAGGGGGAGTATATAAGGTATTTCTCCCGCCTTCTTCGCATGCCTTCGTGGTGTAGTGGTCTGCATGCTCGACGCGTAACCGAGAGGTCCGTGGTTCGATTTCCGGCGAAGGCTTTGCTCATTTTTCACGTTTCCTGCCTCAAAAATACCTAATGTCTCTACAAACGTTCGCCTGACTAGCTAGTATTTAAATTCTAAGCCTTAGTGCTGTTACGCTATTACTTATTGAAGTAAATCTAAGTGCGCTAGTATTAGTTAAATCTTGCTACGCACCCTTTAGCATAGAGGCCAACCTCGCGTTCATAGCTCTGTGAGCAACGGTTATTTACTTTCTATTTAATTTTAGTTTATATTACCTGATTGTTCAGTTTAGACCCAAGTGCGGTCATTATTTTCTGTATCCCTCCCGAGTTGGGAAGTGGCTGTATATAATTGTGGTTTAATAAAAGAGGATTTTAAATCCTTCTCAAATGCAGTTCTTCCACCACTTAACCACAGTTTTCTACCACAGAACATAGCTGCATTCAGCTCCCTGTTCATGTCTCCTGCTTCCAAAAACTTGTTTCCTGTTTCCAAAAAACGACTCTACATGTTTTTATAAAAGGCATCTCTGTTGAAGGAAAATAATCCTAGCAAGTTTTACCCTAAAGTTCCATTTAACCAACCATTAAGTAAATTTTCATAAAATGTCTTTGTTAAGAAATAACGAAGAAATTTGTTAGTAAAAAACGACTAGTTTGCATATAATTATAGTTTATGTGAACTATTTATAAAAATTTTTCAAAATTTTGGATCAAAACAGCTATTAAATTCTATTTATTTCAATTGTATGGTTTTATTTGGGTAGCTGTTTAAGTCAATGTGTTCCAGACACTACTACTCTGACACATGAGTGATTCTCAAGTTCTGAGAAAGTTAAAATAATCTTTTTATTAACTCTTTAAATTTATCAGATTGTGCTTACAAAATAAATAAATAAATAAAATAAAATAAAATAAAAATATCCGCCACTTGCGGGTATTTAAAATAATACAAATTCAAAGTCAAGTAACGTAGTCGGAGACTACCCTCAAAATGATCTATTTCAATTCGTTCAAAAAATTTAGCGGCGCCTTTTTAACGACGGTTAGTAAAATGGCTAAAGCCGAAATAATCTATGGCAGAGCTTGCGACAGGACGTAGCTGCAGACAAGACTGCCAAAATTTTATAACATTCTGAACTCTCAACTTAAATAATTAAACAATCAATTTGTATTATGATTAGGATTCCGAAAACGAGAACCTTAATAATTGGTTAATTAATATAAAATACCTTATACAGCCTTTGTCAATTACACATCATTTAAAGTTTTAGCTCTGTATAAAACAGATATGAAACGATATAAATACTAAATTTTGTCTGGCATTTTGACATTTTCTACTTTTCTTTCAGGTGGAAATATACAATTTATTATATTATCATTTGGATTGAAAATGTCACTTTGGTTGTTCTGTGGTACCTGAGAGCTGACCCAGATCTATGGTTTCGAATCCCTCTCCTTTCATCTGTAGTCAGCAGTTTAGCAGCTGGTTTGCTACTCTTAATTATTTACTACCAGTTTCTGCATCCTAACAAATTAGTGACTCCGATACCTGTGTGAAAGAGTTCGTCAACTGTCTAACCGAATAATATAATGACATCAATAATTTAGCGGAGTAAACCATTTGTAACTCCATAAAGAAACTCATATCTGTGAATAATGTAATCAAAAACTTCATTTTCTCATCAAGCAGAGAATAACATCGTAAAAACCACAAATTAAATTACTCTTCGTACCGCATAAACGAATGACAGTAAAACATTTGTGCTATCAATTGGCATGTTAATGAACCGTCTACAAATAAAATCTTTTGCAGTAAATGGCTTATTGGATGAATCACATCTAGAATTAAAAATTTCACATGAAGTTATCTGAAGAACTTTATACAGGAAAGAAAAAAGCACTTGAGAACAAACTGACTTTCAACATAAAAGCTATAAAAGCTTTAAAGGACTATGAAGAAAAGGGGATTGAAAGAATTTATTTTCTTCGAACAGAAGGAAACTATGTACTTTACACAGAACAGAAATGAGTAGTCTGTGATAAGATTAGCAATGTTAAAAAGCTGATAAGAAGATAAGATTAGTGTTGTAATTGTGTATTTTTCAACGAAAACATATAAGAAAAACTTCTGATTCACTCTTATCATCAAAATATTGTAATAAGGTGTATGGCTGCAAAACAGTGCCTTTATTTAAATAAAAAAAAAAAATCTGATGTGTACAACTCATGACTTCCTTGTACGGAATATTAAATTATTCGCATTTTTTCTTGCATTTCTTTTGAACTTATTGGATTGAATTAAATCTACTTCTTCGCGAGTGCATAAACCACAACAGAATAAATGCACTCTTTAAAATTCACTATATTTGCTTAGCACAGCGACACTCTGGCGCTAGGTTTACTTACAGTGTTGCATCTCATTCATTTTATAACTCAGAATGCGCAAATATTATATCATCTGAAGAGTTATCTAATTGTTGCCACATGTTCTATTCAAATACTATAATAAATCTAAAACGATGTATAAAACAAATTAAACAAACAAACAAAATGAAACGGTTTTTCACAGACGATTCAGTATCTCTCATTCAGTTAATTATTTCTCCCTTCGCGACAAGGCAAAAATACATAAAAACTCAAAATATCTATATTAAAAATTACAAACTAAATCTTAAACACTTATTTCCTCTAATAAATTCCAGAATGGATTAAGCATAATTTAACTCGCAATAATAAAAGAAGGCGTTACTTTGTTATTGCGAAGCTTAGTTTCTCTAGATTGGCAACAAATCCACTATTCTACTAAGTTTCAAATGTAAATAAATATAGCTGCTATGGCAAAAATAATTAGGTTATTTTACTGTGATAAACAAC
>KK115301.1:0-11324 GCA_000611955.2 Stegodyphus mimosarum | reverse complement strand
TTTCCTTTTTTTTTTTTTTTTCTGTGTGTGTGTGTGATGAAAAACTTGAAGTCAGCTAAATTCTCTTTTAAGTTTTCCTTGTTTTAGTATTTATTATATATACACATTTCTTCATTAAGCAAAATAGAAACCAACAATTTATTTTCCAAAATAAATATTACTTTACGTCCCACGGACGTCCTCTAAACATCGGTCATATGATTTTCAAAATTCCTGAGTGTATCTTACATTTTAGTAAAAAGTATCCTTAGAACCACAATAAAATGGCATAATACATTTTTCAGAGCCATAGGGCACCTTCTAATAAAAGCTGCAGATTTTATAGAAAGTTGCGCTTCTTTTATTGCACGAAAGTTACATAAAACGAAATTTAAAGTTTTTCTTCTTTCTCACTGGGGTATTAAAAATACATGTATTTTTCATTTGTTTCTTTGTTCTCCGAAAATAATAACAATGAAAAAAATTAGTAGTCTCAATTGTTGCCACATGTTCTATTCAAATACTATAATAAATCTAAAACGATACATAAGACAAATTAAACAAACAAAAAAAAAATGAAGCGATTTTTCACAGACGATTCAGTATTTCTCATTCAATTATAATTCACTTCTCACTTCGCGACAATATATCACCTGTAAAATCACTACACACATCTTCAAGAATCATATGCAAATTTCAGGAAGTAATCAGATGACACCGATGGTACAACACAATGACGAGAGTGTAAGACAGTGATATATAAGGAATACACGCAAAGAAGTAAAATTGTTCGCAGGCGCTTTATAAGCATTTCAGTGCAATAACCGAATAGTTATGACACAAAGAACGCATTTGGATGATTTTTTACGTGGTAGAATTATCGGCCGTCTGGAATGTGGGCGTACCCAACTGGAAGTATCAGACAAACTTGGAATTGCCCAGAGCGTCATCTCCAGGCTTTGGCAACGATTCCAAGATGATGGTAATGTAAATAGGCGTTACAGCACAGGTCGCCCCAGAGTTACAACATCGAATGAGGACCGGTATTTGGCAGTTACAGCCAAAAGAAACAGGCGGAGCACAGCCTCAGACCTGTCTCCTCAGCCACTGGTACGACAATTTCAAGGCAGACCGTGCACAGACGCTTAGGGCAGATTGGTCTATATGCTCGCAGACCTGTCAGATGCGTTCCACTTACTACAACTCACTGTTCCCTGCGGTTAGCCTGGAGTAGAGAGCAAGCATTGTAGACACCGCAACAATGGGCTTGTGTGATGTTTTCCGACGTGTCCAGGTTTAGCATGCAGTCTGATTCTCGCCGGACTTTCATATGGAGAGCTCCAGGTACCCGTTACCACCAAGAAAACATCATTGAACGACACCGTTACGGTGGTGCAGGAGTGCTCCTATGGGGTGGAATTATTCTGGGTTCCAGAATCGACCTGCATGTTCAAATTGAAACCATGACAAGCCAAATCTATCGGGATGTCATTCTGGAACAACATGTACGCTTGTTTCGGGGCGCCATGGGCGCACAATTTGTGTTTATGGATGACAACGCTCGTCCTCACCGTGCAAACATCGTAAACGAATGCCTTCAATCGGAGGATATCACCCGTATGGGCTGGCCAGCATTCTCCGGACTTAAATCCAGTAAAGCACGTGTGGTACATGCTTTGCCGACGAGTTGCAGCCCGTCAACATCCTCCTACATGTCTACCGGAACTTCGGAGAGCATTGCTTTTTGAGTGGTGTAATATCCCCCAAGATCAGATCGATAATTTGATACTCAGCATGCCTAGCGTTGTACGGACTGTATTGTATCGTCTGTATTAACAATCATACCAACCATGTAATATTTGTTTTTTGTAAATAGGTTTTTTTTTTTTGTAATTTGCTCCAGGGAGAAAAAATCGCTAATTTTTTTAATAATATCAAACATACAGCATCTTTTTTTGCTCTTTACCTTTCGTTTAATAAATAAGCTTTACAAATAAGTCAATTTTTTTTTTGCTTCTAACTCTTCCTTTGCCTGATTTTATATTATCCTTAATTTATGGACATGAGTGTAAAAGGGATTCTGAAGAGTTTTTTTTTTTTTTTTTTTTGTGGCGTCTGTGCTTACGTACGTACGTTTGTATGTATGTATCTCGCATAACTCAAAAACGAGTAGCCTCAGAACGTTGAAATTTTGTATATAGGGCTGCTATAACATGTAGATGTGCACCTCGCATTTTGGTTGCAATCGGCCGCACCAAAACTATATGAATATATGTACATATACATCCGCTCTGTTACTCGGCTCAGTGAGCTCAGTTTATTCTTATAAGTTTGTAAACTGTGCATTTTTGCTTTAAAAATTATTGAATTATGTTGCCCTTATCTTTCGGTTAAGATTTTTACGCATTAAGTTAACCTGCATGCAATAATTGTCGAATTATCGACAATTTAAAAGTTGTTTAAGTGCGGCTAAACCTAATTATTTTTGCCATAGCAGCTATATTTGTTTACATTTGAAACTTATCAGAATAGTGGATTTGTTGCCAATCTAGAGAAACTAAGCTTCGCAATAACAAAGCAACGTCTTCTTTTACTATTGCGAATTAAATTATGCTTAATATATTCCAGTTTGTTATGTACAGTCAAGCCTAATTTTTACTTCCCGGTACGAAGTAAAAGGGAAGTATTGTAATCGCGAAAAATTTCGGGTACCATACTTCAACGAAAATATCTATTTTGATTGCTATCGAATGCAATTTAACGATGTTTTTGAGTGACATCCGTACGTAAGGACAGAATAAAGGACTCTTTTCCTCCAAATAATTATAAAACTGATTTAAAATGGATTCTGAAGAGATTTTTTCGTGGTGTCTGTGCGTATGTACGTATGTATGTACGTATCTCGCATTATTTAAAAGCATTGTTTAAAAACATAATTATTTTAAAGCAGCAAAATTGGAAAATGTGCAATGTCCTCGCCGGGATTCGAACATGGAGCTCTCAGATAAATGCAGAGTGTGCTACATTTACACCACGAAAGTATACTGGAAGGAAGGAGAATATACCTCATACATTGTAGAGACATTAATGTATTTTGGAGGCAAAAGATGTGAAAAATGAGCAATGCCCTTGCCGGCACTCGAACCTCTCGAATACGCACCGGACGTGCTGAGAACTACACCACGAAGGTATGCTAAGAAGGCTGGATAAATACCTTATGTACTCCCCATTTTAAAGAGCTACTGGAATTAGGGGACCCAATCTCCAAATCCTGGTGGTGGAGAATCATCATCCACAACCCTTTTAGTTCGGGCTCCACAGTAGAGTTGTTAGAACATTTTGTAGTAGGAGATGGGAAGAATGAGCAATGCCCTCGCTGGGACTCGAACATCGGACCTCTCTAATACGCACCGAGTGTGCTGACCATTACACCACAAAGGCATGCTAAGAAGACGGGAGAAATACCTTTTGTACTCCCCCTTTTAAAAGGCGACTGGGGATCAGAGGATCTAATCGCGAAATCCTGTTGGTGAAGAATCATCATCCACCATCTTTTTTAGTTCGGGGGCCGCTGTTGATACATTAGGTATTTTTTACATCAGGAAACTGAAAAATGAGCAATGCCTCGCCGGGACATGAGCCTCGGACCTCTCGAATACGCACCGAGCGTGCTGACCACTACACCAGGAAGGCATGCTAAGAAGGCGGGAGAAATACCTTATAACCTCCAAGGTTCGCATGTTAAAAAAAAAAGATATTCCTGCCCTCCAAGTAATATTAAAAACACCTCGTACTTTGATTTTAGTTGTCTTTCAACTCAGTAGAAAACAGTCTCACAAATCTGAGAGGATTTTGGGAGTTGCGCAAAATTTAAAAAAATCTATAAATTTCAGATGTTTTCACAGTACTTTTAATTCTTTCTAATAATTGCAAGTGTTTTAACATTAGTTTTAATTCTTTCTAATAATTTCAAATCTTTTAAGATTACTTTTAATTCTTTCTAATAATCAGATTACTTTTCACACTTACGTAACTTTAATAATGCCTCGATCATAATTTAAGAGAAAAAATTAATATCATAAATTAATTTTCCTCCAATGTCCAATCTAAAAGTTTGAACCATTGATTGCTCCTTAAAATTTCATGTCAAATCTAGGTCCAACAAATGTTAAGTGCCTTCTGAAATATTGAAAACTATCATTCTCTTAAGCAAAATAAAGTGCCCGTAAAATATAAGTATTGACAGAACACATGAATGCTTTTTCTATACTCACAGACAGAATTGACGCAGATTGATCATTTTCTGAATTTGAAAATGTCATATACCATGTAAGAAATATAAAGAAAATGTCTTTGCATATAAGAGAAAATACTGAAACGCTTTCATCTTCTTGTAATCACCTTCACCATCTTGCAAAACGTCTTTCTCATCTTGCATATCTTCACCTCTTGTAACAGAGTTCATAACATTACTGGAATCTCACTTATTAATGAACGAGGTATCAGTTTTAAAATGCATAACAGAGTGCTTACTTAGTAATATACATACATCCCATGATACATATTAAGATATCCTATAATAATTAATATTTATTCTTTGTGTTATTTATTTATCTGACATTTTACTACTAAGGCGTCCTTAGAACTACTGAAAGACTTTTATAACGAAATGTTTTTATATTGCTACAGCAATTTTTCCTTTCGTAGAAAACATGTATAGAATTTGGTTTCCATGCTGGAAAATGCTCTGGAGAAGAAATTGCAGTCGTGTATCACATTTTACACACTGAAAGAATTTTAAAAAAAGTAATTCTTATCGTTTATTTATTTCTAAAAATCTGAGTTATATTTTTTCTCCTCAAGTGTTACTTAAAAGCAAGTATTTAACAAAATATACACTCACTTTCAAAAGTTAAGCACGGAGAGGAAAATGCTAATTTCCGGAAGCCAATCAGAATTGAAGAGGATGCAATTCGCTGCAGAGGCAGATGCAATTATGCAAATATTTTAGGTAACAGCCAATCGCGCTTTCATGTCAAGAAATATGCAAAAAAGGCGGTTTTATAAGAAGCCAGCTTTATGAAGGGTTGCAGAAGCTTATTATAAGTGCTGATAGAAGGTGTTTAAAAACTTTCGTACAATTTGTTTTCAAGACATACGTGCTTCTGTGACTTCCAGAAGACGAATGGAAGATTCCGAGCGCTGGCGTGCTGCGGGGCGCATTGAAGCAGGACAGTCGATCACAGATGTTGCTCTTTTCTTCGGCGTTCCTCATTCTGTAATTTCATGTTTATGGAAGCAATTTCAAACCACACAGCCAGTTGTCCGAAGGCCCGTAGCCGGTTGCCCAAGGGTTACAACCCCCGCGGAAGATCGATATATTGCTATTGTAGCCAAGCAGAATCGCAGAGCGACCTCCACACGTTCGACATCTATGGTTACAGCGTCCATTGGTAAGGCGATATCTGCAGCTACTGTACGCCGAAGATTACATATGAGTAGACTGTACGCCCGGGTACCTCGAGTTTGTGTTCCTCTATCCGTCCAATCAAGAGGGGCACGATGACAGTGGTGCCGGGAACATGTCAATTGGAATGTGTCTGGCTGGGGCAATGTCATGTTTACTGATGAGTCAAGATTTTCTCTGGAGTTAGATGGCAAGCGTATAAGGATATGGAGTGAACAACGAACACGCAATCAATCCCAAAACATCACCGAATATCACGCATTCCGAGGCGGAAGCATTATGGTGCGAGCTGGGATTTCATTAGGATATCGCACCGATCTGCATACCTTTAAACGGGGTTCTTTGACGGCTGTCCGGTATCGAGATGAAGTCCTAGACCCCATTGTGAGATTGTACGCTGCAGCAGTTGGCCCTACTTTTGTTTTAATGGACGATAACGCACGTCCCCATAGAGCTGACTTCGTCGATGACTACCTGGAGAGTGAAGGGATTGCGCGTATGGCGTCGCCAGCATATTCCTATTGAAAATCTTTGGGGTGCTCTCGGCCGTGCTGTATGTTCACGTTTTCCACCTCCAGCCATTCTTATTGAGCTGGAAACTGCTGTACAAGAAGAATGGCGATTGCTTAATTCTGCGATGGTTGACCACCTAATTGAAAGCATGGTCACAAGGTGTAATCTTTGTATACAGATGAGGGGAGATCACATACCCTATTAATGTCCTTTTTTTTTCATTGTATGCTTTTTTTTTTGAATTTATAGATAATTCTGTTTAAGTCTCCAGTATGTCATTATCTGATAACTTACAAAAATTTAATATTGTTTTCATTTCTATATATAATTATTGATTTTGTTTTATGCATAAACATATATGCTACTTTCCTGTCGAATTTTGTGTCAATCAAAGCAGTATTTGTTGACCTTGTTGCATTTTACATTTTCGTGCTTAACTTTTGGAAGTGAGTGTATTTTGAGTAAAACTCCGCAGTATGTTCCCAAAAAATATGCGCCACTATGCGATGCTGCAGACCAAATGAATTGAAATGTTAAAGAAAACGAAAAGTGGTAAATGGAACACACATAACCATAGTATAAGACTTCTTGTTACTTTAGTGGGTTTGTCACAATTATGTAAGTTTAGATATAATAATAAATTTTTCAACATAAAAATTTACTTTTTCCAGTCATACAATTCCTCCCAAAGAAGACGTTTTCAAATTCCGTTATTTTAGAAATTATGTAGTTATAGGAAATTTTTGGGGACCCAAAATCCAAAAAGTACTGATAACAGCTGATTTAAAATTTACTCTAAACGTTAACAGAACTCAGTTTTCAAGTTTAAATTCGATATTCAGAGTTCTTTAAAATTGGCAAGGCATTTTTTCTTTTCTTTCCGCTTAGCTTCACGAAGTAAATGGGTAGTACATCCGGCTAGCAATCGGGACGTCAGGTTTTCGAATCCCGTGAAAGGTACTGAGCATTTCATCAGTTTCGTGACATCGAAAAATTCTAAAAAGTATAGAAGTTAATGAGCTGTTTGAGAGTGGTCAGTTATCACTCAAAGACATCATTTAATTGATGGTCAAATGGCGGATGATTGGTTGACTCGAGGGGATGATAACACAGGGGAAAGTCACCCAGGATCTGAATATCTTCTGAAGTGCAAGATCAAGCATCTGAAACCGACTTTTAAGCAGAAAATTAGTAGACAGTTCGGGCAAGGGCTGCCTAGCGAAACAGCTGTGTCCGAAGACTTAGGTCATTATCGTAATGCGTAGGAAGCGTAATGCGACTACAACAGAGTTTATTCTGGACTTCCAAGCTGTCACAGAAATTAGAATGAGACTTCTACTTCTGCACGATGGCTTCAAGGGGTTGAACTCTGTGAGAGAAAAATCCCAATGGTTTGTATTTCATTGACTTCGTCATTGCCACCAGTTTCTTTGAAAACAAGAGGAACGAAACCGTGTACTGTTTACTGAAAGTTCATACACAGCCTGAAATGTGTTCTAGATATATTTTGATGTCCAGTGAGCCAAGAACACGCAATTTGCTTTTTCTTGTTCAGAAAAGACCCGGTTCCAAGGGAAAAGGTTTTTATGGCTTGGGATGAAATAATTAAAAATGGCCAATGCGAGCTGCTTATCTTTGATGGAGGCTCTGTAACCAGTCACATGTAAGTGAACAAGGATTGGAACCATACTTAAGGTTGTGTAAAAGTGCTATTCGAAGAAATTTTGTTAATAGATGTACCAATCCGCATCATGCACGTCTGGTATCACTTGAAAACAGAACCTATCACTCGAATGTGTTGGCCTGTTCACTTATCAGACCTGAACCTAACTTACGATGTATAGGATGCCTTATATTTTGGAACTGAGTATGAAGCCAAATGCTTTCCTGGATCCTCCAGAATTTGGAAAGTACTCTCTCAGAAGCATGACCTGCAGTCTTCAAAGAGTTCATCAATAGGTTGATAAATTTTGTGACATTAAGACGCCATGGAATTTAAAGACATACATAAGAGACAGTTACTGAAAGCTTGTGTCCTACTAGAGATGATCATACATTATAGTAAAGAAACATTTGTTGCAAAACAGGGAATATCATTTTTTCATTATTTAAATTTTGTTGTTTGTGTTTTAACCTTCTAAATTACTTATTTTTGAACAAAAAGGGTTAAAAAATTTCCACATTTGTTTATTTCATATTCGAAACTTACGTACCGATTCACGAACATAACGCAAATATAGGAAATTTAGTGGTTTCCCTATCCTCATCTTTCAAACAATATGAGAGTTATAGTACGGAAGTCCGAACATTGCACAAAATGATTATTGGCGGTTAAACATTGAAACAGCTTGATACGCTTTTCACACAGGTAATAAACGCATGCCCGCAGATAACATGGGATGAACAAATTTTGGTACATTTATGTTGCCCGTGAGAATCGCAGGATCGGCAGTCAGAGGGTTAATTTTGACGAGCAATGTATATCCACGGTGATCACCCCCCCCCAAAAGTGTTGCTTTTTGTTACTATTTATATTCTAGAGAATGTCTTTGTATCAACTCAAAAGCATTATTTATTTTTAAGATCTCATAAATATCAGCGAAGTTAAAATTATTGTAGAACAGTTCTCTACTGAAGTACATAATGCAAAGACTAATTTATAAGTTAGCTTCAATTAATTAAAACAATGCTGCAATTTTATGTAAAAATTATCAGTTGAACATATGTTTCTCACAAAATGCATTTCCCTGCACATTTTGTTCTCTCGCAGAATGCTTTTTTCATTCAGCATTACAAGCACAGAAAAATCACATCCACGAAAAAAAAACTTGCTTGAGAGCTAGAAAACTGAAATTAATGTGGATAGATCCACAGCGATTATGTCCACCAAGAAAAAGAAAATTACTGGAAGTCGTAGTAGTTATGACATCACACTGCCATGGTCTATGCGAGTCACTTATCTCGAGGTGATCCCTGACCGTAATCTTTCATGTTCCTCACATATACACTGTATATTCCAGAAGTTCGGGGCACCTAAAGCGAAACTGTCTCACGTAATTGCCTGGAGCAGCATTTTATCTATTGATAATAAGTTGATCATTGCAAACAGTTACTGACGGATCTAAACTGCATCCTAAGACAATAGCTGACTGCCCACTGTGCGTCAGAAATGATAAAATTCAGCAGCAACTGGGCATTATCCAGCTACGTGCCTACTATCATTTGATGGCACACAATTTTCATTTAAGCCACAGGAAAAATGCCAGTATGATGCCGAATGATCAGAAAATGCCAAGAGATCTGTGGCCTTTCTTAATAGCCTCCTCTACACTGGTTATCATAAATTAAAGAAAAATCCCAAAAAGCACGATTACTGGAAAGTTTACATGTAGAATTTTATGAAACTTACCCACAATATACAACACATAGTAGGGTATGAAATAACATAGAAAGAAATTACCAGACAATTATGTTAGTACAGAAATTAGCACATGTATAAAATGAACAAATCGAAGGTGTCAGTTTGCTATAGGAAAAGTACCTTCAATATGGAATATGATCGCCTCTAGAAGCAATACAGCACATACAGCGATATGTGACGCGATAGGAAGAGAGAGCCATTGCTCTTGCAAAGAAGTTGCAAGCACGGCAAGGGTCTGAGGGGGCAGATTGAGTGCAGCTAGACGTCTCCCTAAAGCATCCCAAACGTGGTCGATAGGATTCATATCCGGGGATCGAGCTGGCCACTCCATGCGCATAATTGTTTCCTGTTGAAGATAATCATCTACGATGCGAGCCCTGTGTGGTCTTGCGTTGTCCTCCTGTAACAGGAAAGCATCACCTATTGCCCAGGCATGTGGGTGCACATAAGCATCAAGGATGTCATCTCTATATATCCTTGGAAGCATTCATGGTTCCCCTTGGAAAGAAATGGAGGTCTGTGCGTCCACCCAAAGAGATGCCACCCCAAACACAGACACTGCCTCTTCCGTATGCATCTCTTTCACGGATGTTTGGCGGATGATACCGGGATCCAGGTTCTCTCCATATCAAATAACGTCTGCTATCGCTTTCTAGACTAAACCAGGACTCATCCGTAAAGAGAGCAGCCCTCCATTGATCAGGCGTCCAGTGGACATGTTGTAGTGGCCACTGAAAACTGTTCCTCCTATGGCGTGACGTGAGCAGCACGCAAATGGCTGGTCAACTCGTATACAGACCACCTTCGTGAAGCCTTCTGTGCGCAGTTGACGTTTACACCACTCTTCCGGTGGCTGCACCAAGAGAGGATCTAAGAAGATTCGGAGTAGCGGTTCTATTCCTGCATGCACATAATGTCAAATATCGGTTATCGGCGCTCGTCATAGCAGTTGGCCGTCCTTGGCTGAACCTCCTAGATACCGGATCTGTGGTTTGAAATTGCCTCCAAAGTCCATGACCCACAGAAGGACTCACATTTAGCCATCTGGTCACATCTGTTTGACTCTGTCCTGCCTCTAGTCTCCCAGTGGCACTCCAATGTAGTTCTGCAGACAAATGATGCCTGGAGGTCATTCTTACGAATTGGCTATCTATGATTTCTGATGTCACTATCACAGTGAAATATGTGGGCTTGCTCTCATATGCTTGCTCTCATTGCTTTATGCTCCTTGCAGATGACGTATACAGAGTGCAGCGCCACTAATTTGCATATTGCAGTTTTACTCAGCTACTCTTACTTGGCAACATATTCAAATTTTACACGGTTTGGCTTATTTTTGAGGGAGTTATCGCTATTTTTGTGATTTTTCGTTAATTTATGATTTATTATTTAACTATTCAAAGTTTATCTTTCTACGTTAATTAGAATTCTACATTAACTTATTTTTCGGTTGCCTGTTCTGGTCTCATTTTCAATATATGCTCATTGTTTTTGTGTCATTTTATTCCTTCTTCCAGAGCTCCCCGTTCATGTGGGTTTTTATAATGAACTTGAGTGCATTCTTTTGACATTTGAACTCGACATCGTACTCAACTATCATAGTAAATGAACTAATTTTGAAATTCAGTATTTCATAGGTGAATCATTCAGACCTATGAATAACTATAAATTTTACAATCAGTTACGATAGGGGTTGGATTCCGTGCCTGAGCATTCAATTTTGTGTGAAAAGGGCAAGTATTTATTTGCTACTGGCTTTAGATATGCTTTTTAGAAGGAGGCCATTCCTTCTTGAGTGCGAGTTCAACCGAAAGTTGGGGTAAGTAACAAGAGGTTGGGAAAAGACTTAATGCGTTTGGCTAAATAGGAACATCATAGCTGATGTACAGCCTGTCAAAAAAGTATTCGAATACCGGCACCCATCTTGAAAACACACAAACTCCA
>KK115300.1:0-64934 GCA_000611955.2 Stegodyphus mimosarum | reverse complement strand
ATTCCATCACTTATCGCGTATTCACCGTAAACTTCTGTCACTTGACGATAAATTTCGGCCGGTTTAACATTCCTCGCGTTCAAAAATTTAATCACGGTACGAATCTCACAGTCAGCGGGAGAACTAATTGTCTTAAACATTTTGAATGTGCACAGCAAACTGAAAACACAACATAGAGCAACCAAAATGGCGACAATTGAAAGTCAGTGAACAAGAAAGACTAGTGCGCATGCGCGAGACGCCTACCACAGCGCTGCGGCGGCACTAGAATGAAACGGTACTTAGTTTCCGAATACGCTACGTATATATATAATATTTAAGTAGTAACTCTTTCTTTTTAACTATGATCTGTATTCTAATTTTGCATTTTCGATATTTTCTGTGTAACAAGAAACAGATTTTCGACGGTAAACTGTGCCTCTTGCTTTTCCCCAAATGGCACCGTATGGCACACGCCTATAGCCCTGGGATCCTGGGAGATTTTGTCCGCAGTTAATGGGTTAGCATTTTTAAATTTCTTTTAATATACACAAAATTAACGCTTCCTATCTAAATATTTCTGGACAATTTTATTTTCTATGTTTGTTAAAGGAATAAATTTAGTCTCAGTCTTTGTATAGAGCGCGAATAATCGTACATAATACAATTATTGAAAATGAAGAATTTGTTTATTAAATATGACATTTCCTTTCACAGCTTGACTATCTTGTCCATAATTCCTGTTGCTGTTATAACTGATTACTTCAAGAAAATATTTAAAAACTATTTTTAGAACCTAATTGCGCAGAACGTTATGTAATTTGTTTTAATCTACTATTAAGTTATTTATATATGATAGCAAGAGCTGCTGAGAGCTAATCTGAACAAAGGCACAAGGCAGGCGTATTGCAGAAGCGCTCAGGTCGAAGTAGTTTGTCAGTTTCAGTGAATTTGAATTGTTCACAAATTAATACATTCCCAACATTAGGAATACGATGGTGTAGCTTAAATTTCAGAAAGACAACTAGGTACAGAATAAATAGGCTTAGTTTGAATTCCATCTAATTCAACAAAATTTTCAATATTAAAAATGTTACATTACACATTTTTAAAATTTATGTGAAATTTGGGTATTAATTTTGATCGAGCAAAAATTAATTAAACTATAATTTAAATTTAATTAATTAAAACTGTATTAATAGCTGAATTTTATATAGCAACAGAGCGAAGTTTTGGAGATTTTTAGTGAAATAATACAAGATTAGGAGAGATTAGGAAGCTATTTTCTACATTGTGAACAGTACTTAAGGTATACATAGTAACAATACTTGAAGTACATATTTCAATTCCGAGTGTTTTATTCCCTCCTTAAATGTCAAAATAAAAAATATCTTAAAAGAAACTTACCGTTGGCTAGCTCTAACTGCTGTGTGACATCAGAGTCGAATGAAAGGCTGGCGTCAAAACGTAAACAAAGCGAAGCGACCAAACCTGTTTCATAAACCTCATGATGAAGCAACATAGCCGTGTGCTGATTGTAACTAGGGTTGAAATAACCACGTGGTGAAATAATAATAATTGATTGAGTTAGTGAGTTTTCTTTTTTCTGCCCGAAAGTATTTTTTATTTTCTGTGTGTGATTTTAATGTGAAATTACTCCGAGAAAATTAGTTTTTATTGTTTGCAGGAACGTGTTTTGTTATTATTATTATTATTATTTTGAGGGGGGACGTAACAAATGATTCCAAGTTGCGTACACCAGCGAACTCTTAAAATAACGTATTTCAAGGTATGTATTATTTTTATGATTTATATTTTCGTATTTAATCCTTTATGAATTCACACATAATTGATATGGAATATATGTTCAACGTTTCTACAGAACGTGTTCTGAAAACTGAATTGCAATAGCCGAAATCTGAGCTTAATTGAATTTCTCTCTTTTATCTTTCAGTATGTAATTTGAAGTCATTTAATGTAAGAGTTTAAGTAAAAAATTGAATAATGATATAAAAAAAGTGATAAAAAACTTCTTTATGCCCCTCCTTAATACTCTTAAAACTATATTGACATATATCATTTTACTGTTTATCATACATAAATGTAGCTAAAAATTTCCCTAATTTCTCAAATTGGAAGTACGTATGAAAGATTTTAGGAGAGGCGAACAATAATAAATAAATAATAATAATAATAAAAACCTAATAATAATTATATAAAAAAACTGAAAGGTTTCAGATTTTAAATTACGTCCAAAGGGGCCTTTTTTAACATTTTGTGTCTTACCCTTATTTATTAAATATCATGTTCTTCGCACTTAAACCATAAAATTCAGTTCAAAAGCAATATCGCAAAATAATTTTAAATTGACCATATCTTTAGAATTTCCGATACACAGTCTCACGCGCTGGAGATAAAAGTGTTTTTTCTGTACAACGTTGCCATTGCTCGCTTTGAAATCCTTGAGTTTGTTATTCAAAAATTCGTTAAAGTTTTACAAAATATGAAATCGATAATAAAACAAATTCTAAATTTCAGATATGGGCTTCCAGATGATATTCGCAGTTCAAAATTCGATGGCTCTAGGTACCGTCGTTTTATCACAATGCGAGAAACATGCATACATTTATGCATATTCTTCATTATTTAATTTCTTTAAATATACTACAGGGCTGCAATATTTGGTGGCAACAGTTTGAAAAGTGAACCGACATTTAATGTTTCCGACGCAAAATGCCGAAATGAAAACAATAGTCCTTCAGGAGTAAATTATAACATTATAAGAATGAAATGAAATTATAAAACAAATACAACGAGAGTGAATGAAAAGTAAAGTGTAATTAATAGTAAATGAAATAATACAGCATATGTAATGGGGGTCAAATTATGGTAATGAAAAATAAAAGAAAGTTCACTGTTCTGAACAATTTTTCGTGGTCAAATAAAACATTATTTTGGTTTTTAATCTACGACTTCTTTAAGAACCTTCCTGGAACTGGATGTGTACAGCCCATAAAAATTTCTCTTGTTCGCGAGATCGCATTTTGACATGGTAGATTTTCTTCCTTTAACTGCTGAAATTTTCAGGCATATTTTTGCCCTTTCTAAGGGATGTAATATCATTGTTCAATTTAACTATACAACAAAATACCGCAACTGATCTTCTTTGGGGGGCTGCAGCTGAATTTAAGTCCTGGTAACTTAATATTCTGCTACTTAAAAAAAAAATATACACGAAGAATTTTTGAAAATAAGTTGTTGTTGTAATATAATTAACAATTATTCTTGCTAATGTACGTTAATTTCTCTTAATAGGTGAAACTAGTAATAATTGTTCTTATTTTGAAAACATTATGTAAGAATATTTTAAAAAGTTATTTTAATACAAAAATGGGCAAAAGAACAAACGCTCTGAACACTAATAAAGTTTAAAATAAAATTCTCATCAGGCCCGTTTCAGCATATACCTCAGGCTGGAAGATCAGTACGGTTGGCACCAGGTATAAATTAAACAATAATAATTCAAAGCGGAATGTATATCTAATTTAGTAATCGATTACGATAACAAACTGACGACCTTCGAAAATCAGTTCCCTAGGCGGCTGTCCGTTTCTTCTATACTGGCCGTTATTGCTATACATTCCTTTGTTCTCATTATGAAAATGTAATTGTATACTTAAAATATATTTTTAGTCATAAATTTTTTGCGTTTACGCTTGTAAGTTCAGACAGTTTGATGCACATTTTGTGTCACTGAACGATTAAGTGTTTGATGTTAGAAATGCCTTTAACGAGATCTTTCCAAAATTAATGCGTTATTGCGTTACAATAAGATACTTGTCTACACAGTGTGGTGATTATTGTGCCATATTCCTCAGGTTGTGCCTAATAGCTAAGGAATGTCAAAAATTGCTGATTTTGTTCCAAAACTTTGATATGGAATTGAGATTTAGCATCGAATTGCTACAAATGCAGGATTTTAAAGGAATTCTGCACGTCTGTTTCATAAGGTTGAGTTAAAGCTCTTTTCGGTTCCTCATGTTCAAAATTTACTACAAATTGTACTCAATGCATTCAGTAACGCGAAAAAATCATTTTGCAACATTGTCCAATTTTAAACAGATAATCCAGCATCTCGTAAAATCCTGAACATGCTGGATTATCGCACTTTTGCTGTATACTGACTGTCATTCTCTTATCTAAAAACCTTACTGAAATGTAAGAGAAATTGAATATCTCTGTGTATCAAAATTTTATTTATTTAAATTTTTAGGCGAAGATGTTTCTCGAACGTTTGCACTCCGCAGAATAAAGAAAATTGAATGCTGTATACATACGGTTTTAAACAGTCTCCCTCCCCCTTAAAAAAAAGACTGTAACGTAATATTTATTATTAATCTCTTCCTAGTTCTGAAAAGGCAAAATGTTTTAAAGCGTTTTTCTTTTCCTCCCGAGACTTAACGCTTTTTCACCGTTTAAATGACAATTAGTTCCTTTTATAATTCATAGAGGGCAGCACTTCATTAATGCATTTCCTTTATTCCTGTCCGCTCTTTGAAAACCCAAGTTCGAAGAGCTTTCATGAATGTTTATTGTATGGTTTAGGTTAGGGCTTCTTAAGCTTTTTCAGTCGTGACCCTTTTTTATCACTGAGATTTTTTTCCCGTCTCCAGATATTAAATATAAAAATAAATATCCTTCGGTAAATAATTCACTTCTTTGGCATAAACAAACAAAAAGTTAAAGATAATTCTAATGAGACAGAAGCGCTCGTTTTCTGCTGCACAACAAATTAAATGTTGGTGCGATATTTGACACCCCTAAACATAAAGCATCTTCAGCATGTTTCAGCATTGAACAATATTTAGTTTTAATTAGCGTTAAAGCTGAAGAAGTAGTTTTATAAAAGTATATGGCACTGAAAGAGAGAACAGTTAATTCCATTTCAGAACTAATCTAGTTCTAACTCCGATCTGAGAAATCTAGTCCTAACTTCGATCCAGAATTCATCAAGGATAAGTCTAATCTCATTAATGGTAATTTCTTTAAAAGGCTTATGAATGCAGTTTCCTTAAATTCAACTATTGAATTGAATTTTCTTGTCCCAAAAATTTCGATTTGCGACCCCGTAGTTTAAGAAACACTGGTTTAGTTTAAAAATAGCTTATATGTAACAAAAAAGTGTGACTTTGCTTAATGTAACATTTAGTAATTAAATGCTAAATTTAGAACTTTTTAATGTAGCTTTTCCTCTGTTATTTTTTCAGTGAGTAACCCTCCTCTCTTTAATGCCGAATACTATGTAGCTCAGTCACATCAAATTCAGTCAAGTGAGGCGAATAGTTTTCAGTGTGCAGGAGGCCATGCAGGAAAAGGGAAAATTCATACATAAAGCGATGCATTTAAAAACTGAATAAATGCATAAAAACATAGTGCTGTGTTTAAAAATAGAAGAAGTATATGGAAAGATGGATATCTATCGTTTCTTTCTTTGAACACCTGGCCTGTCTAGAAACATGTTGCTAACTCCAGCGATTTTAAGAAATAGATAACGTCAGTAAACCTTGTAGGGATTTATGTTTATTTTAACTAAAGAGTTAAGTTTAATTTTATGGCTATTTTCCGTTAAGCTTTCATTCCCCTAATTGTCAGTGCCGGGATATTTAAATTTGGTAGTAGTAATGCACGTGAAGTAATGCAAACTCTACCTTGAGGAGAAAAGGTTTAAATACTGAGTTCTAGAATTTAAAGTTAGAGAAGTTGGGCAAGTGCTGTACTTTTGTAGCGTGAGCTTCTGTTTCTGCATTTATTACTGGTTAACGTGGCGTAACAGCTTTTACTTTTGCTGCCACTAGGTTTCGACGCGGATTTAGGTAACAGGATTAACTGAGCGTTGTAGATTAATTTTACTGCTTGTTAATATCTTCGAATTTTGAGTTAGTTCTTGGTATTTGAGTTACCGCTCGAGTGAGGCGTAGTATGTTAGCGTCAAATCGACGCATAGTGTATTTTAAAGAGTTAGTAAAGGGTTCTTTTTCCCCTTCTCCTGCGTGGTTTTCTACACGTACTTCAGATGTCACATCAGAAGATAGACAAATAGATCTCACAACCTCTTTGGGTCTCATTCCTTTTCATGGTGTCGTTGCAAATGCGGCCAAGAAGGAGAGAATGGCGTTAATTACGAAGGGGACAGTAAACGGGTGCGGTAGAAGTTATAAGAGGAGTTATATTGTAAAAGAAAGCTGTTTCTAGGTCTCGTTCAGAATCAGTATATAAGGAATAAAAACTTGAATGCAGCTAGAAATGGGAGGTTTTAAAATAATTACAGATACTTTTCATATATATTGCCTGATGAAGTTTTCCCAAATATCAGCAAAGAATTCATTTTATTTCTTTTCTTTTCATGTAACAATAGTTAAAAAATAAGCTTTTTAATAATATAGTACATAAACATCAAATAATAAAGTATTTATAACTATTTTTACTAATAGTTTCGACAAATATCAACATCATTAACGTAATTAATGAAAACATTTGAAACCAAAATATGCTATTGTGTGTCATCTGGCACATAGTAGCCAATAAGCATAAAGCAAGATCAAGATTGTCCTTTCTTTCATCTTGTCGCTAACCTGTGTAAACGTACTTGCTTTCGAGAAATAGTTTAAAAAATTACGATGTTTCATATTAGTTATGTCTGCGAAAAAGGTAAAATACTCAGGTACTTTTCAAAAATCGTACACAGATGACTTTTCTTCAAATATTTCCTCAAGGAAATGTAATGCATTTGCGATGTGTACCGTTTGTCATTGCGATTTTCCGATTTCGCACGGTGGAAGGGCCGATTTTCTCAAACATGTTCGTACACAAAAACACAAGGACAACATGAGTTCTATTGAAAAAAACGAAAAGTTACTTCCTTTGTGGAAACAAAGGATCAAAAAGTTATTAATGCAGATTGTACTGTTTGCATTTAAGAATTAGTAACTGAACTTTTAGACATTAATTAGTAACGATAACTTAATTCATTATTAAAAAATATATTTTTATCATTTAAAATTCTTTTTGTCGTTGAAAATAAAAAAAATTCTCCCGATTTTTGAGTGTCGTAGGTTGGCAAGTATGTGGGTACAAAATCTGAATTAGGAATTTATCAACAGCCTGATGAACGTTTTAGTATAGTCCACCTTGATCTAATAGGTTTCCTTTTTCACCACCTGCTAATTTTATATATTGTTTGATTTCATTGATCGCTATACTGGTTGGATGTAAGCTGTTCCTTTGCGTGACATGACAGCAGAAACCGTTGCAAAAGGTTTTTATGAAAATTGGATTACTTGTTTTGTAGTTCCTTACCAAGTTATTATGGATCTTGGAGCATAATTTACTTCTGAACTATTTTGGACTCAGGCAATTATATGTGGAGTCAAAATTCATCTGCGCAGTCCACAGGCAAAATCGAGAGATTTCATTTGAATCTTGAAAGCCATAATTCAGTTAAGTGGTTTGAATCCATTCTAACAATCCTTTTAAGTTTTAGAGCAGCACTGAAAGAAGACTCTGGACATTCCTTTACACAAATGGTTAAGAGAAAAATAATAAAATTCCTTGGAGAATTTTTTAATAAGCCGACGACTCTACAACACCTCAAACATTTTTACATAAATTACAAAAACTTATAGGAAATAGAGGCATCGGCTCTTCTTGATAACTGATCTGCAACAATATTTTCAATTTCGTTAATGGGGCATATACTAGTAGAAAATTGAGGTATATATTGTAGTTGTCGCCTTCAAGCCTTCTGCAGAACAGCGAAAAATGATTCTGAAAGTTTTTGCCCATAAAGATCAGAATGTGTGTACTAATGTTTTCTTAAGAATCGACAGTCAAGAAACCGTTAAAGCCTACTTATGAAGGACCTTTTAAAGTAATTAAAAGAAACAAAAAATACTTCCTAGTAAAATCAAAGATAAGGAAGTAAACATTTCGATTGACAGGCTGAAGTTTAACACCACCTGTTTAACATCAAACGATCAAAGCCTGGAACCGAAGACTTCTACTACCCAGCTCACAACCGAAGTCAAAAGACAGACTTTATTAAAATCTGAGACAAATTACAACGATTTTGAGTATCACGAACTGAACGACCAATAAAACGTCCTCTGCACTTTAGTAACAATCCTGAATATTTTCCCTGAACGGTATTGTGGAATACGTTTAACTTCAATTGTACATATTTATTTATTAGATTTAATAGTTTTTGTTACTTAAATTAGACTGCATTATTCCAGAACCAGAATCTCTTAATTGTGCCAAAGTTCCGGGGAGTAATGTAGTGGCAAGATAATTTAATGATCTGTTATAACTATTAAGATTTGCCGAATGGCAACATCTATGAAAAGTGTGTTCTTACCAATTGATGTTTTCGTTATTATTGTTTCGTAAGCCTTACTCTTTAAAAAATACCTAGGTTACATTTTTTATTTTGAAAAACTCGTAATATTTATCAAACATGTATTAAAGATATATAAAGATGAATATGTTAAAGGTTGAGAAAAAATATCTCCTTTAATCATAAAACTTCGGATGGGTTCTTTCGATTCACTATTTTTTTTCTTTGAACACCCTACCCACTTCATAGAACTGTTGCTTTAGATTCGTACTGAATTTCTAGTATTTTTAATCTATAAAATGAGCTAGCACTTTTTCAATTTCTACTGAAAGGGGGAGTAGAAAATAAAGATTCTTCGACAGATCTCCAGGCGCAAAACCTTTTCAGCGCACATATTATACAAAACAGACACTTTTGAGATAGATTTATACATCCTACAAGTTGGATAGGTGTCGTTTTTAAACTGTTTCTCCCAAAACAGTAATCCGAGTTTGAGTATTTTTGCCTGTTTATTCATGTTCATAATAACATGAATAATTATTCCTTGCAGTTTCTAATTCAGAACCGACATGTATTTCGTAATATCGACTGCAAATGAAAAGTCTCGTAACCACAAAGCATCCGTCAGTAAATTGATGTCTTTGATTTCCAAAAGGTGGCAAATTTCATCTCTCTAGTTCAAAAACTTTTCCGTAACCGTGATGTCCGCCTATCCGCCTGCTTATTTATGTAGTAGGGAAATCTAGAATATTAGCTTCCTAAATCTTCCTGGAAAACAGAAAAGTAGAAAATTGTCCCTGGTTTAATCCATGAGATCTTACGAAGTTGATTTTTTTTTCGTGTAAAGGTGATTTTAGGGGGGGGGGCAGGGAGAATTTTTAGGTCGTATAAAGGTGCCTTTTTGATTACGGAAGGTGAATTTTTGAACAGGCGTAAGATCGTATAAAGGTGATTTTTTTTAGCAGGGAGCGATATAATCCGTGAGATCTTAATGAAGTTGATTTTTTTTTTCCTGTCTCATAACGTTTTCCATGCCAGTCACGTTTGAATGTGACACCTCTTGGTGTGAAAAGCAGCTCCTGATGGAAATTAGGTTCTTTCACAAGATTTATCTCTTTGTGTAGGTGTGCTATGAAGCTATTATTTTTCACAGTTCTTCCGTGACTGCACCAAACAGTTTGGGCAAAGGTAAATCATAATTTTCCGGAAGTAATGAAATAGCTCTGACTTCTGAATATAATTCTGTCCTGGAAAGCGAAGTTATTGATATTGTATATATTATAATTCTTAGCAGTATGCATTTCTGTTGGTAGAAATGTAAATGACATTTAATTTTTCTTTTCTTTAATATAATCTCAAATAAGTTTTTATCAGTTTCACCTTAGGAAAACTCAGCTACTGATACCGAAATTTACAAGAAGTCCGTAGGACATACATATGTTAGGTTAATATTTTGTAAAAAGTACGTATGGATGTATAAACCTACTTCTTAATGTTTTTTCATTCCGAAAAGGAGTTCGTATAAGTTCCAGTATTCTTTGGGTATCTGTTAGCATTACTATCAGACTGACCGGTGCTTACTGTATCCTGAATATTCATTTGCGTTTAAGCGACCAATATTGTCTTGCTATTCATCTGCATGATTATTCGGGGCTGGTATAACCAAGTATGGGAAAAGTCTTGAAACTTATTTCCTGCGATAACCTGTCCTTCGTGCTGGAAGAAAGAGATAAAAGCTATTTCCTCGCGAAACTTAAAAGTAGTAGAAAATATCGCAGAGATACCAAGAGAAAACATTAATACTAAGAAAAGGAATAGAATATGTGTATTTTATTCTGTTATATAAACTACCGGGTGGCCATAATTAAACTGACAGTGCTCTGTAGCGCGATCTATTTGCGAGAATGACGCCACATTTTGTAGGAAGATTAAACAAGACGGGGGACGAAGGATTCCGCAAAAAAACAAATTAGTTCCAAAAGTCACCGCTAGGGGAATATTTGGCGCTGTGTAATAGAGTGTTAACAAATGCAAATCAATACGGAAATTGCCTTTTATTTTGCATTCAAATGAGGTTCAATGTGGCTGCCTTTGTTGTGGACCACATATTGCATTGTGTGCACAGTATGCACAACAGCAGAACGTAACATGTCTGCAGGAATCTCCCGTACAGTCCGTGATATGTTATCCTTCAACGTAGCCAGGTCCTGGACTACTCCTTGATAGACCTTGGACTTGAGGTAACCCCATAGCCAGAAGTCGCATGGGGTAAGATCAGGCGACCGAAGTGGCCATGCATTTGGAAAGTAGAGGCTAATGACTCTTTCTGTTGTGAATTTCTGTCGTAGCATCTGTTGCACCCGTACAGCAACGTGTGGAGGGGCTCCATCTTGCATGAAAATCATTTCCCCCAGGCATTGTCTTTGCTGAAGTGCCGGAATGACAAAGCTGTTCAACATGTGGCGATATTTCTCTCCGGTAACAGAACAGGTTTCCGGTCCTGTCGGGGTAATGTTCTCATAGAAGAATAGACCTACGATAAATTCCGCTGTGAACCCACACCAAACAATTACCTTTGGTGAATGTAAGGGAATTTCTGTGACTGCATGTGGTGATTTGTCATCCCAAATTCGGCAGTTCTGGATATTCGCAGTTCCATTCAGTTTAAGGTGGGCCTCGTCTCCCCATAAGATTTTCCACAGCCAAGCAGCATCCACCTCCATTCTGGCAAGAATGGTGAGAGCAAAAGTCAATCGCTTATCATGGTCGGGGTACAGTAACTCCTGTACACGGCTGATCTTGTACGGATAGAAGTTGATAATCTTTCGTAAGATTTTCCATACCGTACTGTAAGGCATATCCATATTCCGAGCTACTCCACGAGCGCTAGAGGTGGCAGCAATATTGTAGGTTCCTCTATCGACAATTGCCGTGGCAACTGCTTCGATTGTATCCTGTGGTACACATTTTCGTCCTCTGCCTGACTGAACCTTCTGAGAACCTGTTTTCTCAAACGTCGCAACCATTGCTTTTAGCCCATTAACTGACACAGGACCGTTACCTTTACGCATTTTTTGTGCGTTCTAAAAGCACGAAGAGCGGCTGACGCGTTGCAGTGGTTGAGGTAAAAGAATTGGACCAGTAACGCACGCTCGACTAAAGAAGGAACCATTGCACATAAACGTTCAATCCGATTGATTCGAAACGTAACACATTGCCTTTTAAAACCCAAGCAGCTGGCACTGTGCCAATGGATGTAACGTAAAATTTGAATAAAGAACTTCTGCTCAGCGTACGTGATATTGCAGATCACGAGACTTTATCGGTGTTTATGTAGATTTTACACTTTTTTAAAAGTGTTGCCATATTGCACTTGAACTAAATCAGAAAATGTGCATAATAAAAGGTAATTTTATTCCGTATTAATTTGCATTTGTTAACACTCTATTTTTTATTACACAGCGCCAAATATTCTCCTAGCGGTGACTTTTGGAACTAATTTGTTTTTTCGCGGAATCCTTCGTAACCCGTCTTGTTTAATCTTCCTACAAAATGTGGCGTCATTCTTGCAAATAGATCGCGCTACAGAACACTGTGAGCACTGTCACTTTAATTATGGCTTCCCGGTATATACACATATTTTATCTGTGTTGTAGAGACATTAGGTTATTTCAAAGCAGGAGACATGAAAAACGAGTAATGCCCTCGCCGGGACTCGAACCTCGAGTCTTTCGATACGCGCCGAGTGTGCTGGCCATTATACCACGAAGGCATGCTAAGAAGCCGAGAGAAATACCTTATATACTCCCCTTTTAAAGGGCGCCTAGGGTTTAGGGGACTCAATCGCCAAATCCTGGTGGTGGAGAATCATCATCCACCACCTTTTTTTTAGTTCGGGCGCCACTGTAGAGACATTAAGTTATTTCGAGGTAGGAAACATGAAAAATGAGTAGTGCCCTCGCCTAGAGGCGAGCCTCGGACCTCTCGATACGCGCCTAGTGTGCTGGCCATTATACCACGAAGGCATGCAAAGAAGGCTGGAGAAATACTTTATAATGTATACATATTTTATACATATTTTTATATCATTATACATATATTTATATTATTATGCATATATTATATATTTTTATACGCATATTTTATATATGTGTAAATATTTTACATGTGTATGAAGAAAACTTTTTTTGGTAGTGTTTAGGATAAGTTAGTGCTGAACCTTAATAATATTTTTAGTTATCAGAACATCTTCATCATGTATTGCAAAAAGTAAAATTGTGGCTATACTGACAATGATGATTTTATATCAGAATTATGTCAAAGAGAAATTTAGCGAATTGAATGTCGTTCTTGTAGATGTCAGTTCTAAGATGAGATTTTATAACTCTACGATAAATCAGTTAAATCAGTTGAGTGTTTGTGATGTAAAATTATAAAAAAATTAAGTGAAAAGAATTATTTTATCTTGTTCCCATCTTTGTCACTTCGCCTAACTTACAACTAAAAATATCTTCATTTCGGATTTTATAAATAAGAAAAACTTCTCCCCTGTTTACCCCGGCCGAGTACTTTATTTGAAAATAGATTGTATCTTCTTTTCGATTTCTGCTATCAGATGTCTTCTCTGTTTCAGTTGTACCGTTGTTCTTCAGTTTTATATTTTATCTTTTCAATTATTCTGAAATTTAAGTTTCAATTAATTTGAACTTGTTTTCTGCTTTTCAAAGAAATTATGTATGAATAAATGCGGTACCCAAAGTGAAATCAGAGAGAATAAACTTAGCATTTATTAATGCTACATATTACTTACTACAAACATTTGAGGAAAATCTGATATTAATGAATAAGAGAAAGCTCAAACATAACCATTTTCTTCCGAATAATGTCAATTTTTTTATTTCCTTCTAAACTGATCTAATATCCCAAAAGGTTGAAGTCTTCATCCTTAATATCCCAAAAAATGTGTAGCTATTTCCCCCTATAAAAGAACCCTGAACCATTTAACATTTTTTAAATATGTATTTATTTTTAAAAATTTATTGATAAGGTCAGTACGTTTTTAAAATTATTATATTTTTCTGTGTATACCATTTTATTTACAAAAAAGAAATGCTAAAATGAACGCCGTAGCTTCCAAAATTGAAATTCATTTTTAGGTCAGTTTTAATTTTATTCAAAAGCCAAAATTTATTTTTATGAATGGGCAACAATAAATATTGTTACTTCCTTCTACAAAATAAAGGAAGTATTGCAATTGTGGAAATTTTCGGGTTTCAGATTTCAACGGAAATACCCTTTTTGACTATTTTTTTCGCTTGTCATCTGTACTTACGGATAGAATAAAGGACTCTTTATTTCGAAAGGGATTGTAAAATGGATATTTTTATGACATCTGTACGTATGTTATCTTGCATACCTCAAAAACGATTAACTCTAGAACGTTGAAATTTTATGTATGAGACTGATCCAGATGTGCATCTCCATTTTTAATTGCAATCGGCAATATCAAAAGTGTATGTATATATAAAAGTGTATGTATACATCTATACAATGTGAAAAGAGTTCCTAAGAAAAAAGTAAAAGTGTGAAGTTTAAATGAATGTTTACAATGTATTTTCCTGTGAATGTCCTAACCATTAAGAATCTTGAATAAAGTCGTACCCTAAGGTAGTAAAAGTATTCATTGGACAATATGGAAACGATTAAAAGTAAAATAAAAAGAAGAAAGTAAAATAACAAATTTTGATCTCCCTAGTTCAACGCTTCAAACAGAATTTATCAAGGGCAAAAGTATAATATATAAAATGGTGATAAATATGATAAAAAAAAAGAGGAAAAGACGTGAGAGCAATGTTATTTAGCGTAAAACGTAGATACTTATAACGTAGAATTCATAATGACTAAGAAATTTGACAGTCGAGGCTGTTTTAATTCCATTTTTATTTAAATTCATATTTATAGCCACAGTTCACTTGGCACTCTAATCGTGCCTATTTTCAGAACATTTACATTTTTGAATACTATTCCAATACGAGGAGAACACAGCGAAATATGACGTCCAAGCTGCAATAGAGACAAGCGAAGTAAGCATTTATCTAATATGGCAGCTTATCAAAGAGGTAGTTTTTGGTTTACAAAGGTTTCAGTTCTCAGAGTTTAGGCTCCAAAATAACTACCTCATCAGCGTTACGCAAGCTTCGTGTCGTAGATTGATCTAGAAATGACGCACACCAGAAATGTTGTTATTATTTTTAAAGAGGAAATAAGCAAACTGAAAAAGAGCAATTAAAAGGCTATTACTAAATTAAATTATAAAGGTGATTTACGTATATTTTATCTTGCACACACACACACACACACACATATATATATATATATATCCCTTAACCGGCTTTTATTTTTGTAATCGTGTGTCATAGACGTATTTCGAATTACAGACGAAAATATTTATGTTTGGGCGACTGCAAATTAAAAATAGTAATAATAACTTTGCGTTATATTTGGGAAAGTTTTATACTCGTTACTCGTTATGAAAAAATAAAGAAGTTTGACTCTGGTATGACAAAAACTGACCGGGATTCTTAATTTCAAATTTGCCTTGAGGGGTCGGTTAATTTAGTTAGAATATTTCGAGGAAATAATTTTAAATGAGTATAGAAAAAGAAGTGTAATTTAGTAGACGTGTAGAAAAGTCATGTGGTGTCCACATCAGAATTTTTTTTACAGTCAGAACTAAACAATCTGAAATATGTTGGCAAAAAATCAAAAAAATTATTATGAGTTATTCAGTGGATTCTGGGTAGAGTTAGGCGAAATGAGAGTGGAATTTGAGATATCCATTAAACTAAATGATAAATGTTTTCTTCTTTTACTTCATGAATTATTTTATGAGTTTTAAATCAAAGCTTTTTTAAATTTTTTATTTTTTCTTATTTTATAGACTAGATAGACTGGATGAACACCCCTTGAAAACAGTTACAGCTTTCACTGCCACCCAGGAAGCAGAAGCATATAAAATTCATCTTCTGTTAATTACGAAGTTGCAACTTGCGTAAGTTCTTTTTCTTTCTTTCTCCACCATTTTTTCATTTTCTTTTCTTAAATACAATCTTAGACGAAAAAAAAAAAAAACCCGACGCACCAAGAAAGAGTTATCCGAATGGGGACTAAAATCGATAGAAGTGATGTACATGTACAGAAAAACAAATGATTACAGTTTGAGAAAAATTGGATGATTTATTGAAGTGATAGAGTTTCACAAAGTGAAAAAGTCAGTAACGCGTGTGTCCACCTCTGGCCCTTATGCGAGTAGTTATTCGGCTTAGCATCGATTGCTAGAGGTTGCAGATGTACTCCTCAGGAATATCGTGCCAAATTCTGTCCAACTGGCGCGTTAGATCGTCAACATCCCAAGCTGGTTGGAGGGCCCTGCTCATAATGTTCCAAACGTGCTCAATAGGAGAGAGATCCGGCGACTTGCTGGCCAAGGTAATGTTCGGCAAGCACTAAGGCAAACAGTAGAAAAATGTGCAGTGTGGGGGCGGGCATTATCTTGCTGAAATGTAAGCCCAAGGTGGCGTGACATGAAGGGCAACACAATGGGCCTTAGAACTTCGTCGACGTACCGCTGTGCTAAAAGGTTGCGACGGATGACAACCAAAGTGGTCCTACTATGAAATGAAATGGCGCCCCAGACCATCACTCTTGGTTTTTGGCCTGTCTGCCGGAAGACAGGTTGGTATCACACCGCTGTCCGAGACGTCTCCAGATTCGCCTTCGCTGGTCATCGGGGCTCAGTTCAAAGCGGGACTCATCACTGAAGGCTATTCTACTCCAGTCAGTGACATTCCAGTGCGAATGAGTTCGACACCACTGCAAACGGGCTTGACGCTGTACAGAGGACAATGGTAGTCGGCGAAAGGGGTGCCGTGACCTCAGCCCCCTTTCTGTGAGCCGTGTATGAAAGGTCCTTGCGATCACTGAAGCACTAGTTGCGCGTACAGTCGATGATAATGATGCATCTGGAGCTGTGAGTGCCGCTCTGATAATTGCTCGGTCTTCACGTTCTGTCGTTTCTCTAGGTCTACTGCTTCCTTCTTGACATTGTGTTCGGCTATGGTTCACCCATTCCTGCCAACTTCGTCTAATAGTGGCATCGCTCCTGCTCAAATGTCGAGCTATTCGCCGATAAGGCCAACCGGCTTCTGCGCCCAACTACACGACCTCTCTCAAATTCTGACATCTGCGCATATCGTTCGCGCACCTGTATGCGAGGTATAGTTACTGTCTACCAGAGTACATGGAATGAAATTCGTGAAGAATTTATGACCTGGAATCGTCATTTGTCCGCTTAAGTATCCTGCCAGTTGCGCAGATCAGATGCGCTGTAGCGACAACCGTTCATTCATTGGCAGCTAAAATGTAAAACTTTGCATTTTTCGTCGAAACCTGTATGCATATCAATTTATGTCCAGTTTCGTGTATTTTTGTCTAAGAGTGTATATGTACAAAATTAGCCGTTTCCGGTCTCCGAAATATAAGATTCATGTCATTTTGAAACCATATAAACTTCATAAATAATCTATAGTTTAATAATACTGCAATATTTTTCGGTGACAGCAAGTTTGTTTTTTGCCGGAATAACAATTTTTGATTCTTTTTTACTCAATAGTTACTTTTCGAAAATTGCTGTGTTTGTGTTTTATCTTTGAAAAGTTCCCCGTTTAAAATGGATAGTTACTGATCATTTTAGAATATGATATCTTTGGAAAGTTCCCCGTTTAAAATGGATAGTTACTGATCATCACTCATCATCTCCTCCTTTTTTTATTAGTTTCAGCTATATGCATGATTTTTTATGAAACCTTTTACACTAATTCATTTTTATTTTGTGTGTTTATAATCTCTTCTTTTAGCTTATCATATCTGACTGACTTATAGCTGCAAAACTCTACTGTGTAGTTACTTTATTGTTAATTGTTTATATGGTGTTCCTTTAACGTTAATGAAACTTTAGGCAAAATTAGGCTGAGTTATAGCCAGAGAAGAGTAACCTTAAGCGTATCTGATCAAATCTAAATTTTCAGCACATTTCATTGGTCAATTCTGAATTTCCATTAAAAAAATTCTTTTTTTTCAGTTGTCATTTGACATTTTTTTTTCAGTAGTCTACTGAAAACAAAAATTTTTTTTCACTAGTCATTTGTAGCGAAAAATATATTGCCATTACAGTGGAAAACTAGACAAAGTTTCACCGCAATAAAACATCAAGTCTTTCTGTTTCTCTATCATATTTCCTATGCCCGTCAAAACAATTGTATTTCTCGGAAATCAGAAATGATATCTTCCTGATTTTCTGTGACTGTTTATTTGCTCTTTTCCTGATACCAATTTTGGGATAAAAATCGAAGATTTAGAAGCTTAAAGCAAATTCTTACACCGGCTTTGTTTCATGTAACAAGGTTTCATTGCTTAACAACGATGTACTTTTGCCAATTGTAACTATTATACTATAGTGTGAACGAACCATTAATGTACAAATCGGGTCGTAGTACTTTTGATTTAAAGTATATAGTAAACTCAAATGAATTCCACAGGGAATTTAGAATTAAAATATTTTGTTCCGTATTCTGGCTATCATTATTCATTTATGTATTTCATCCGACAGGTTTCGATACTGAGGATGACAGATGAATCCCTGCTTTGAGAAACGGGATGTGTCATGAATTTCGTGGATGGATACCTCGAATGCCTTGCCGTATTTTACAGAAAAATGTTTGTGCTTTCCTCCTGTCCTTTGCAATAGTCTCCCTTATTTTCTTGCTTCTGTATTCGCCATCTCAATCCTACAAGACCAGTTACCCACTGAAGTCAGCTGTTGCTGAAGGACTAAAGCCTCAAAAGAACTTCACTGTCCACGTATGGCGTCATGGAGAACGGATGAAGAGACGTTTCTTGAGGTCCTATGGCAAGACAGAAAGGAACCCTTTCGAGTTCTGCACAGTCAATAACTGCCAACTCTCCACAAATGACAGTCTTGTTTATGGCAGCGATGCCGTTCTTTTTCACCTCCATCAGACCAAAGGGCCGGAGACTCTTCCAGTGTATCACCCGCCGCACCAAATCTGGATATTCTTCACTGATGAGTCTCCATTACACACATTCTTGGCCACTAAAATGTATAGCATGAAGGACTATAACGGACTTTTCAACTGGAGCATGACATATCGCAGCGATTCCGATGTGCCAGTACCATATGGCAGGACCGTAAAATTGACCGCGACAGAGATGGAACACTTCCAGGAAAAGAATTACGCTCTTTCAAAGAGGCGGAGTGTTGCCATCCTAGGCAGTAATTGTGGTGGTCAGAATTATAGGTGGGATTATGTGGACGAATTGCAGAAGTACATACCTGTCGATATCTATGGTGGTTGCGGGACCCGCACGTGTCCAGGACACTTCACAAAAGACTGTTCCATTATTAGTGATTATAAATTTTACTTAGCATTCGAAAATTCGAATTGTAAGGAATACATCACAGAAAAGCTGTGGTGGAATGCATATCACAAAGAAACAGTGCCTATAGTGATGGGAGCACCAAAATCGGATTATGAAAGGTTGTGTCCGCCTCATTCTTTCATCCATACAAGCGATTTTCAGTCCCCATCTGACCTTGCAAAATATTTGGAGTTTTTAATGGAGAATGACTCTGCTTATAATTCTTACTTCGAGTGGAAAAAGCGTTACAAGATACTCAATGAGCATGGATATTTTAATTCGCCATCGTTACATCTGTGTCGCATATGTGAGGCTTTGAATCACAAGGCTGGAGTGCCAAAGATTTATCAACATCTAGAATCCTTTTGGAATGCGAAAACCGATTGTTATGAAGCTACATGGAAACCACACCTGTAACTTCTGTCTCAGGAAGTACATTCCAATTACCTCAGCAAAGCTGTTAGAACAGAGAACTTCATTGTGTATTTATATATATGCATTTCAGAATATCGAAGAATCATATCACCATTGTTAAATCATTGAAACAGACCTATTATTCTTAGCCAATCTATATTTTCGAAATATTTTAAAGTGAGTCATTCTACTTCACTTACGGAAAACGTTTCTAAAGAAGGGTATCTTACGTGCAGAGTTGTAGAAATGTCATCAAAAGTTTATTCGCTACTGCATTTGTTTTTATTTTATTTTATTTTTCGGGGGGAGAATTAAATTTATTAAACTTCAAAGTTCACAAAAGTATATAAATATCAGTTGAAGTTTGAATTGTAAATATGCATGCAATAATTAAATTCTATATAACGTAGGCTAGCTACAATGCAACTTTTCAGTTAAAACTCTTGTACGAAGCTCATACAGGGAAATTCGATTCGAAAACCCTGCATTGACCATTTCTACTTTTTGCTGCGATTTTTCTAATTTCTCGTATATTATTCTGCTTAGTTGTCAAATCGAATTTCCCGTCGCAGGATTATTAAAAAATTAGGCTAATTACTGATAAACCAGTAAGACCTGCCTAGGGCCTTATATCATTCTTATAATCCATTTTTTTCCTTATAAAAGCGAAGAAAAGGAATCTTATAGAAACCTCTGACTAAAATAAAGCAATGCGTAGGGAACTGTATTGTCTTATCAGGGCCTTGTTTCTTTTTTCCTTAAATTTACATTATTTTGGATAACTGTAGACAACGTGCGATTAAATACAGAGGAAGAGCTTTAATACTGCAACTAACATCTAACGCTTTTCCATTTATTATTAGTGTTAATTGAAAACATCGTTTTTTTTATCTGCGATCATGTTAAATTTTTTCAAAATAAAAAAATAAGTAAATATATAATTTAAAAAAAAATAGAGAAATAAATAAAGTGCCTGCATTTTGAGAACGTTCAATACACGTATGTTTATTTAATAAAACACGTTTTCACGTACTTTTCCTTGACTTCTTCACACAAAGGACGTCATAAAATAGCGTTCCTTGTAGGTGTGCCATCAACAACAGCATGTTTGCAATCGGTATGAGACTCGAAATGTAAGCGTTGCAAAGGCTATGTGTTCGAGAATATTATGAATAACATCAGTCCAGCTTTCATAATTGTGATAACAACGAATCAGTTAAAAAAATTTCTAGTAACACCACACACCTTTTTGCATCGATCTATACAGCAAAAAACGATGAATGGCATTGGAATGGAATCTGTCCCTCGAAAAATGTTGGTGAGAGAGCACTAGCAAAAAATAAGAAGTAAGAGCGACAAACGGATGAGAAAAAAGGTGACACAAAATTGTGTGAATGGATCAGGCATTCCATTAGGCAGTGAGATTGCACGTATGGCAAGAAGTCATTAGTTACAAAGCCCAAATGGCTATCACCGTTGGTTACACCTCAAAAGAGTGCAGTCTCACTCCCATGATATGTATTACATGCATTTATTAGGCTGCATGTCGCTTTCCTTGTCTTCGCATGTCGTTCTCACTGGCACTTGACACCATTCCAATGCCGTTTGTAATTTTTCATTGTACTTAGCTTAAGAAGGTACGATAAAAATGGGAGTTACTTTTGAATATTTTTTCGCTGTAGACATAATACTGAGAGTTTTTTTTTAAATGGCAGGCACTAGCTTTCTTAGGCTTTGGCCACTACTGAGGCGGTAATCATTATATTATGGGGGCACCTAATATGCGGCCACCTTACCTTCTATATAAAGAGAACTTAATTGTTGTTATTCACATTATTCTCGTTTGCATACCTTAAAGCCTATACATCTCGTGTTTTATTGCGATTCATTGAACCTAGAGTGATAGCTAGATGCTCATATAATGGGAAAATTAATTTATAACCACCCTGCATATTACGAAGAAATTTTAAAATCCCCGTCCCCTGTTAACAGACGTGGAGTCTTAAGTTTTAAACGAAAAGTATTAAGAGTTACGTTTTTCCTTAAGAGGTATTTCTAAGAACCTGAAAGAAGTGCTTTAAGGTTATTAAGTTTCATAATCACTTAGCAAATATTAATGCCTTCGAACCTTCAGTCCATGCTAAGTAAAATTTTAATTGCCAATTTCTAACATTCAGAATTTCAAACTTTTACATTCCATTTTCGAAATTAGCTCGTAAATAGAGGGAAAAAAAGGAAAAGATTCTTGTAAAAATTCCGGAATCATTTGACAGCGGATGCATATTTTTAAACAGATTTCATTGCATGTTTCTTATTAACATATTTATGCAATTATGTTGTAAATTATATAAATTAGTCTACACCAGAGGCAGAATCTTTCACGCAAGATGACTTTGTAATTATGACGTTAGAAGAGGCCAATGAATGAGGCTGTTACTGCATACAACGACAGTCAAGTTATGCACTTAAAAATGCATTTTGGTACCCAGATAGGGATAATGCAATCAAGTTTACAAAAAACCGCTGACAAGCGTCCAAACGTCGCGTTTAGTCAGCCAAAATAAAGGATAATGATATTTATTTGCTTTAGAATAAGGGTTCCCAAATAGGGGTATGCGCAGCATGACGTAGCATTTATTTTGGTGGGGTGCGAGATTAGAGTTGAATTTTTTCTTTGATTAAAAATCAAGCGAATAATTGTTTAAAAGCTACACGCTCGAAGTTAATGTGCGTTCAAAATATACTCCTGCAGATGTTTTATAGGGTTCTGTTTAATTGTACTAACAGTTATTTTCATTTTTGAGCCGTTCCTGAATTCTCTTATTTACCATCGCATTTCCTCGTCAGGATGCAAATTAAGTAGGTGAACGAGAGTATTTAAACTTTTGAAACGAAAGGGTTAGGCAGAGCATGATTTCGTTAGTGAAGCGCATGTTTGCTATTTTGTCCTCCAACTGTTAATCTTAATAGGGGCTAGGTATTATGGCCGTCTAGTTATTATATCACCGGTGTAGGTTTCTGAGTCATCTTGTTAGATTTAATTAAATTGCGTAGTCTAGCACTACGATTTCACCTTTTAAATTTATTGTTATCATTTAAGGTTTCACCTCAAGTGGACGGTGCTTTAGTTGCACGCACGTAAGAACGTATCATCTATTACTTATTTGTAATAAAATAAAAGGGCTTTTACACCCTCTCCCTGTTGTGCTCATCTTAACGCTAGTGCAAGAAATAGCGAGGTTTGACACTTAAATCTAATCACACTGCATGATAGGCAAGAAGGTTAGGTCTTGTAACTGGCGCTCGAATAAATTCAGACCAATGACCGAAAATCAGCCAACCTTGTCGCTGGCCTATCCCCGCTCGAGAGGGAAGGGCATTAAGTTTCTTCAAAAGGATCGGAACATTTTTACTGCTACAAATGGGCAGTGAGACGTACATGCTTGAAAGATTTAAAACCATTAAAGCAATTCCGTGGTCAAAGAGAGGACAAAGCTGGAATCCGAATTGTACGACAAGTATCAGTTTAAAGTCGAGGAATTAATAGAATTCATTTTAAGAAAAATTCAAATCGTTAATTTACTTTATGGGAAAAGGCCAACGGCGAAATCGTTCAGATAATTTTGTACCGACTATTTCCCCAGACTCAAGATTTTACTGAATTAAGAAACCCCATCACCTTGGAATAATTGTTTGAGCTGGCGGTTGAATTTGAAAGTTAGGGGATACATGAAAATACGTCAACAGATTACTGCCAAAGAACGAACGGACAGTTTCGCAGGCTGATAGCAGAAAATAGAAAATTTACCAGTGGAAAAAATTCCAAGATAAGATAAAAAAATTTGGCAATCGCTAAAGTAGGCCGCAAGATTCTACACAAGGCGCGGAAAATAGAGTTTGGGACACTTCGTTTTTTTTTAGGTCTGTACAATGGATTTAATAGGTCCTCTATTTTTAAAAATCAAGAAAAGGCCTGTTTTATTTTACTTTTGCAGTGTATAGGCCATTCAATTGGAACTAGTAACCTCTCTTTCAACTAAGTTCTTTACTCATTGCACAGATTTATTACAAGAAGAGGGCGTCCCGTTGTTATTTACACTGATAATGGAAATAATTTTGTAGGAGCCAGCAATCTAGCCAAATTCGTAACCTGGGATATCATTGAAACTGAAGCTTCAATGAACAGAATCCAATGGAATTTTAATCCTGGACGAGCTCCCTGGTGGGGAGTTTTGGGGAGATGATGATTCAAATGATTAAAAAACTTCTTCCAGTTTTGGGAAAGTCGTCTCTAACATTTGTAACATTTGAGGTGATGAGGTTTTATGTGACTGTGAAGCTGTATTGAATTCTAGACCACTCCGATGATTCAGAAGACCGTACCTCGTTGACCCCAGCAATGTTTCTGGGAGAAACTAGAGAGGGTTTGGAGTACCTGATTTAGATTATATAGATAAAATTAACCTTAACAAAAGGTTAAGACGGCAACAAGATTTGAGGGATATTTTAAGAGAGAGATTTAGGAGCGAGTATCTTGGCCAACTGATTGAACATCTGCAAAAGCCTAATTGTTTCAACGCAGAAGTTGGAGACATCGTCCTGATTGAAGCTAAAGGAAAGTGGAGGACGTTCTTGCCGATGGCTGAAGTGATTGACGTATATCCGGTAAAAATGGAAACATCATGGTAATTCGAGTTAAAACAGCTTGTGGAGAGATGGCACGACCCATTCAAAAAATTTTCGTTCTCCTGGAGATATCTTCATCAGTTGAAGAGGATCCGAAAGAAGAAAAGAAATTTTCTTTGTCTGCTCAATCTCTTCCTGCCTCGCCAATGAACCGAAACACTGTCGTGACAAGTAAAGGACAACATCGACGATCTTCGAGTAGTGCAAACACCATAGTACCTGGCCTGTGGCGAATTATCTCCATCCAATTAATAGTTACTTTTAAATTCACTGTGAAGTAACAGATGTGTTTCTAAATAGATCTGAGGAATAGTAACTAAACTGGCAAAAAATTTGAAGTATAAAAACAGCATGGTAACATAGCAGTTTTCTTGCAAAGAAACATGTAAGGCGAGCGTACATAAAAATAAAGTTAAACATGTAAGGCGAGCGTACATAGAAATAAAGTTAAACATGTAAAGGCATTGCGAGTCTTAATTGAATCATAACAAATTTTAAAGTAATACAAAATCATAAACAGATTCAAAATGCAAAACAGAAAATCTAAGTACCAAATACCCACCACTCACAAAATACGTGCATACAAATTGTACGAGATATATATACTAACGATAATTACCAAATGCAAACAAAAACAACCAACTGCTGATAACTTCAGCACATATGAGGCAACCATAGTAAGGGAAGAATATTTTAAACGAAATTCTTCGAAATATTCGCATTGAAGATTTCTTCAAGAACATTAAATAATACAAACATCTTATCAATAGAAGAAGGGGCTTCTTTTATTTCGTTAAGTAATAATTTTGATTTCATGAAGAATTAAAAATTTGGCAGCTAGCAGATATGCTATCTGAAATTTTAGGGAAGCGAAAAAACTAGTTAACCTTCTAGATTTCTGGAATAAACTTTTAAACTGAATTATTATTTTGAAAATGAGAGCTTTATTGCATGTTTTGATTACTAATTACATACTGTTAATTAAAAGGGGGAGGATTGTCGAGTAATTACTCCACCTTAAAGTAGCCACAAAAATCAAATCTGGCAACAAATATAACGAAATAATTATCTTGATGCATCTGGCATCACTGTTCACGTTTAGCATTAATTTTGGTTTTTAAAGAGTATGTTGCAAAAAAAAAAGAAGAAAGAAAGAATAGGCTCTAATGACAAACATTTTCACATTCGGAACTGCAGTGCGTTTCCAGCTGTAAAAGAAGATTCCAATCTTTTGCATTAATTCATATTCATTCATATATATTTACATCTAAAACCAAACGAAACTAGTACTCCAAAATACAAATCATAAAATACGAATAACATTGCCACAAAGGAACTAAAACGAATCATTAAAAGTCTATAATACTACTACTCGTTCAAGAGTGACGTCATATTTCATGGAGCTCGTAATAATTTTTCCTTTCATTCCTACCACTTTGCAATGAGAAATAGGGAACTGAACATCGCAACATTCGTAATCATAAATCTAATCTGCGGGTTTTCTTAACAGTCCTTCTGTGTCTCGTAATACGGGAGTCTTTGTTATTTGAAACAGGCATGTCTGTGTGCTGAGGAGTTTTCACTACAGATTGCCTTTTAGCAGGTGACTTGGATCATTATCTAGATTAAGTCTCTCTGTAGATCATAGTTCTAATGAGTAGAGACTGTGTACTGCTTTCATTAATTCACCACTCTGAGTTTTAATTTTTGCTCGTCCACTTGTGCCATCGACTCCTGGTATGATTCAAGGATTTTTCCTAAAGGTAAATCATTGTCTTCTTGTCATCAATTCCAACTAGTGCACTGTCATCTACTTTGAGATCACAATGTTTGACCGACTTTCCTCCTGAAAATTTCGTCTAAAATCGCTAAATCCTCTTTTAGGAATTTCTTTCTAAATGTCTCCCGGATATTCTGAATGTGCCGTAATCTACGTCTAAAGAAGTTTGAATTGATTTCTTGCTTTATAAAAGTCACTAAATAGTTCTTTAATTATCTTACGAATGTGTACTAATGTTATAGCAGTGAGATCTGAATCAGCTGAAATAACTGTTAATGGTCTATCATTGAGTATGCTTTCACAGTTACATAAAGCAGTGCACATTTCTTCGTAATCTAGACAAGCTTTTCCGAGGATTTTTCTTAAAATTTTCTTCATTAATCCAATTAGACGCTCCTACCAACCTCCCCAGGGAGCACTGGGAGGTATAAACTTCCAAGGAATTGGTCTTCAGTTCCTCTTCTAGAGACGTTTTTGAAATCTACTGAAGCAAAAACATTAGATGCACCTACAAAATTGGTACGGTTATCCGAATAAATTATATTGGGTCTACCTCGCCAAGAAACAAAGCGATGAAGAGCTTGAAGAAAAGTTTCTGTAGACTGAGATGTTACGAGTTCTAAGTAAACACAATGATACATTGCGCTTAAAAACAAGCAAATCCATGCCTTTCTTTTATCCCCATTTACATCTATCCCTGTTTGGTCATGATTAACTGAACTAAATCTCTGCCACGCACGAAGAGTATCATCGGGTAATGATGATTCTACAAGCGGAATATAACATAACTGCATATGTATCTCTAGAAATTCTAACAATCTCTTAACACGCAAAGTTTCGATTCTAAATTATCATACAATTTTCTCAAACAAAATTTGTGATTCGAATTCTTTTGCAGCAGTAAAGAGAGAAGATCCCACACATAAATTTCTATAAGAATGTCTTCTCTACTAAAGCGTAACTGAAGTTCTTGCAAAGCTTTGTTGTAAGTACCACCACCAATGAAAAAACTTTTAATTAACTCTTCGGCAGATGACCCTTTTTCCATAGATTTTAATAAATATGCAAACTTGTCATCATTATTCAAATTAGAGCTGCCGTATATTTTTTAAACTGCCCCCAAACCCCTAATCAATTCTTTACATTACCGTCAAAATTTGGCAATTTAAGTTTTGGATAACGAAGAATTGCATTCTGTAAAACAGTCATAACCAGCAGCATTGAAACTGCTGGCCTTCTCATTCAAAAGATTAGCTTGTAAGGATCTTAAGTTTGACTAACGTTTATTTTATTTTAAAACTTTACTATCATCTCTTATTTTCCACTTCCGGCCAGAATTAACGCGTGAATATGTTTATGCAAATTGTACTTGCTAACGCTTAAGTATTTAAGTTGTGATTTTTGCCAAGAGCAGAGTTAGAAGGGGAGAGAGTGAACCGTCTTGCCACTAGACTTCACGGGAGCTTGCCGTCAGTTACTGACCGCCTTTAAGACCAGAGGTTTTAGTCCTCTCGAAAGCTAAAGACGTATTGTATTTTTTCGCAGTTTGCGTATTGTGTACGTAGTAATTTAAAAGGACAGTCTTAGCGTTAGTCATCTGTGTATGAGATGAGAAAACGAATTATTGTTGGGGTTACAAGTGGATGCATACGTTTACTAACTTTTGTGAGGGTCCTGCAGAATGTATTTAGAAGTTTTCGATTGAACACAGGATTAAAAATCATCTGCTTGTTTAGGTCAAGAGTTACTTTCGAAAGTTCTCCCTTTCGAAATGCCATATTGGTTTCAATCATCAGTTTTGTTAGAATTAAAAATGAATACATTCTAATAATTTCATTGGCGCAGAATATTTTGTATGGTACTTCCAAACGATTATAAAAAAATGAGAAATTTGTGTAACAGGAGATATCATATTTTATTCTCTTTTGTTGCTAATTTTTCATGTTAGGTTACACAGATATGGAAAAGCACGGAAGGGCTATCTACCTAGTAGGAGCGATGTCTTTGTGGAGGACCTAAGGGAAAGGCTCGTATTCATCTAGCATAAGCGGAAAACCCTGAAAACTAACCATGCAGCTAATCCATTCACCTGGAATCGAACTGCCAGTATTCAGCGGTCTTAATCTCTCGGCTGCTCAAAGGGCTGTTAGTTTGCAGATTTTTTTTTCCAAGTACAAAATTTTTATTTATCGTTAAATTAATATATTTTAAGGTGCGTACCATGAAAAAATTTGAAAACTAGCGTTTTATAGTTCTATACGTTTTCTTCTGTCGCATGAAAGATTTATTTTAAAATTCATTTCATTTAACAGAATAAAACTTGCATAAATCGTTTCCAATTAGAACATAATAACCTAAATAAGCTTTCGAAAACATAAAAAAATCGTTCGCCATTTTTTCGAGGAAGTATATTTAAAGTTTCCTCAGTGACGGAAACAATCCCACGCTCCGTAACGATTAGAATGCTTAACTGTCATTTTTTAGGCCATTTAATGAACTTTGTCATAAGGATAGGATGTAATCAAGTTGGGATGCCTTCATAAAGGTGCTGCAGCAGGAGGTAATATGCACAAACTGAAGATCAGTTTCTAACTTGAAACTGATCGTCGGCGTCTTTATGTAAGCTCCATTTTCATTTCAGCTACTGTCGCGGCTGTTTATTATTATAGAATATTACCAGTTTTCAGCTACTGGTAATATTTCAGCTACTGATATATTTCATAGAATATTAGCAGTTTTCAGCTACTGGTAATATTCCAGTCCTGGTTGTATTAATTAAACAAGGTATTATATAAATCGTCGGACCTTTATGAAAAACGGGAACTTCGGGTAAGTGTCCGCACTTTTAGGGAAGTCGTTGAATTGTTAGAAAACTGCCGCAGCTTTATGAAAAACGATGATGTTTTTCAGATTGTGCTTCTAGACAGAGAACTCGGGTATTTCAATAAATTGAACTTTATTTTTAGCGAAATAGGTTTTCATGGGGAATATTTTAATAGTAATAATACGGAATATAAAACAAAGAGATAAATAAACTTTAAAATATTTTTATAAGTTTATGCTAACTAGTAATGTTAATATTAGTAATTTAAAAAAATACGTAATTTTCCTTGTCTTTTTCGATACTTCACTTTTCAAGTTAGTTAAATTATTCTATGTAAAATATTGGGCAAAGGAAATCTGAGGTAGCTTATATTACTAAAGGAATATTCTTCATTTGCTATATGCAAGACAAAAAAATTCTTAATTCATTTTTAAAAGGTTATTTACATTTTGTTTCACATGTAAAATGGTCACTCAGATTGTCAGGACTGAGTGTTCTGTGCATGTTCTTTGCAAACATCTTAAAGTAACTCCTTAAAGTCCTAAAGTCCTGATCTGGAACAGGGAGCTGAAATCAGCTATGTTCTGGTGTAGATAGTGTGCTGAAGTAGTATAATGACTGCACTTGAAAGGGATTTAAAATCCTCTTTTGTTAAATCAATATTATTTACAAATTACTTCCCAACTCGGGAGGGATACAGAAAATAAAAGACCACACTTGGGTCTAAATGAACAATAAGATAAATTTAAACTAAAGCTAAATAGAAATTTGAGTGATCTTTGCTCACAGAGCTCTTCGGAGTTGGCCTCTAACTAAATGGTGCGTAGCAAGAATTACTAATATTAGCGCACTTGGATTTATTTCAATAAGCAATCACGTAGTAAGCACTATGGCTTATAATTTAGCTGCTAGCTGGTCAGGCGAACGTCGAACAGAATGACCGTGATCTGAGACTAAAAGCTCTCTCACACTGAGAGGTTTCTACCTCTGGTTTAAATAGTACTTGGCTCTACTTCAAATTAGCATATGCTGAAAACGCGCGCTTCTTCTGACGGGAAGTTGAAACTGAGAAGAGATAGAAAGATTTAAATTAAAATAAAGCTTTGTTAGTTTAACTAAAACCTTACAAGATTAATAAAAACTACCTTTCAAATCTCCTTCAAGGTTCAACAAAAAAATTATTAAAATATATGCAGTTGGGGTGTAGAGGGCGAAACCGCTATACGAAACCCCTGTTGTGATACAGGTTTGAAATGAACTTCTAACTCAAGTTCTAACAATAGCATGAATTTTAATAAAATAAAAACATTAACAGCTGTGATTCATGACGATGTGGGACTTGGATACATTCAGTCCCGTAATTTCAGAAATTTGTGAAACAAGAAAGTGCGCTATTCACAGTATATACGAGGAGTAATAGTTCTAGTGCGCGAAAATGCCCATAGCTCCAGCAGGAGGAGCCTGGCTCTTCTCAGTAAACCGCCTTACTTTCTTTCTGCCAAAACTTTACTAACTCTGGCTGTCGTTACCTCCGCTGAACTCCGGCGGAGGGGGGGGGGAGAATTTCTTCACTCGTACATAATAAAGCTGTCCACATTCCGACGCCCGTGAATCACTTCTTTTATCTCTGGAACCGTTGGAGTTACCTCAGTCTGCAACCGGAATAATTAACAAAGGGACTTCGTTGTAACACGACTTCTCCTCCGGTATGAAAGAAGTACTATTGCATTAGGAAATCAGTCCCCTGAATAACCAAACAAAGAACAACAAAGATTATACTGTGCGATCTAATCACCTATCCGAGCGCGCATTATCTGGTTTGCGGATTAGCTATGCGTACCCACGCACGCACACTCAACGCTGTGCCCGAGAGTGTGTAAAAAACAAACATGCGCAAAGTCGATGATGGAAAAAAATTGTTTCTAATACAGAATTCGGAGATTTATATAATTGTGAAGAACTCGAGGCAGTAACTGAAGTTGTTTGCCAAACAATTGGAAGTGTAAAAATTTTAGACACCTGGGGAAATTTAGCGACAATTTTGCAAACGAGTTTTCTCATTTATACTTCCAAAAGGTATCCTATACGAAACATTATATTATACATATTTTTAATCCCTTTTTTCATTCATGAAGCTGGTCAAGTTTTGCTAATGTTACCAACTTCACGACAAGAGATCCTGGTCGTATTTTTATACGTTATAAAAATAAAAATACAACCAGGCTATAAATACATACATTTTTCGTGCGGGGAACCACCAAATATTTCCACTCAGACAGCTCATTCGCCGGGATATGAACTAGAGTTGATCAAGCTGTTTTCAGCAATTTTACAGTGGGCCGCTGATGGATCTTGACAATTGTTTTAATATTGGTAAATATTTGAAGCTAATGCATGATTTGCAACACTGCCACTTACAGGCTTTATGGTTTCATAAGCTGATATGTATTGCATATCAATGGATAATTGATCAGCGAGTTCCTTATCGTAGGTACTAACTCTATCGTAGATACTAACTTTATCGTAGGTACTAACTGTAACACGTGGAGTAGCAACGTTTCCTATTTTGAAAAGATTTGAATTTTAATTTTCCTATTGGAGCAAAAATAGTAAAACCTACCTGCAAGTGCTAATAAAGAACTGAAATGCAGAAATCAAAACTTATATTTACGCTGTATTCACATGTCTTGATGCATACTTTTTATTACAGACGTCACCATATGGAACGAACATTACGTCACCATATGAAATTAATTTAAGAAGAAAAGTAGACTTTTCTATAAATCAGATATTCAAAGAAATCACCACGAGATTTCAACAGCTACTATCTCTTATGCCATTTTCATTCCTTCAAAACTAGACAATTGCGAATAATAACTAATCGTGGTCTTGGTGCATTAAACCTTCGGGGGTTGAAAGATTAAGCAATTATTTCTGTTCAAATGTGTACGAATTTGTCAGACATAAATTTGTAATGTGAGTTGCATTCGTTTTCGCCCACTGCACGTGCGCGGTGCGTAATTAAAATATAACCTGATCTCGTTGAGGACCAATAAAAGCGATACGAGCTTCGGAGTTGCTTCGAGCTGGTTGTACTTTTTGTCAACGCATTTTGACTATCGGTAAGTTTATTTTTTATGTTTTTAATGATCCACCATGCTTTAGCTCGAGTTCAGGTAGGGCCCTCTATTAATGATGGAGGAGATAGACTTTATCAGAGATAAAGCAAAAGTAGAAGAATGCGTTAAGAATGGCACGATTGAGCAAACCAAAGTTGAAAAAGCTAGCCTTTGCATCGCGCAAAACCGAGTTAGTAGCGGCACGCTACAAGTGAGCCAAGGTATAGCTACAAGTGAGCCAAGGTTAGCGCGTTTAGCTAACAGAATTATGCAACTAGAAGGAGTTGATTTATCTAAAGTTCCACTTCTACCCAACCTAGAAAGAAGACTCAGCGCAGTTAGTAACACTAGCTTGAATAAAAGTGATACCACCCCTTCGCAACCCGTAGATGATTGGAAATTCCCTAGGAAAACCCATAAAAGAAATGTAAGCAGCGACAGCAATGTCTCAGTTACATCCACCAAAAACAAGTATTTACCCTTATCCGATAGGGGGGTGGACACCACCATCATAAACTCATAAAATTCACAAATTCAGCAAAACGCTACTCAAGCAGAAAATGATGGTTTCATCAAACCCCAAAAAAAACTGCCAACAAGATCCCACCTAAAATCATCTTAGATCTCCAGGAGTGGAGATCTATAAGGGATAAAATCATAGAAATTACCGAAAAAATGGAGGGGGCTCAAAGGAGGGGATATTCATATAAAAGTTACCACCGCCGATGACTATCGCAAAACAACTAGATATTTAGATGAGCAAAATTTATCGTACCACACCTTTCCCCTCCCAAAAGACAAACCAACAACAGTTGTAATTAAAAACCTACCGGCCATCACGAAAGTTGAAGACATTAAAGAAGAATTAATAGCTATGAATAACCCAATCTTAAATCACGAAGAAAATAGATGGCAAAATTGCCAAACTCCCGATGTTCATCGCCGAAACTTAAAGAAGCATAAAGAGGAAAATGATTTATAAAATATCCCATATAATGGATCTAGCACTACAAATTGTACGATTCAACCCGCCCCAGGACCCAAGCAGGGTCACAATTGCCAGCGCTATGCCCATAGCCGCGCTCAAGCATTAGCCGAGATGCCTCAAATGCGGTGATAAACATCCCACGAAATCCAGCCAGAAATAATGAAAATTTCCCACCTCTGCTCACCAAAGAACCGATCATACGAGAACCAATCAGGAAGCTTCCACCTCAGGAACCGCAAGTAGCTGCGCCTCCGAGTTCATCACATGGGTAAAAAACCTGTTGCTTCATGGAAAATAACTTTCTGATAAATTTGCTAAAAGTAAAACACTTATGGAAGAAATCCAGATCGGCATAGAAGCCTTTGAACTCTCTTCTAACTTGTAAGGTTTATCCTAAGTTTATTAACAGTTATTTTAAGTTTTGTATCTTTCCTATCTTATTCTAATTTTAGCTTACAATTTCCTGCCAGAATGTAAATTCAGAAACGCAGTTAATGTACATGAGAAAGAGTACTATTTAAGTCGTTACTTCACCGACTTCGAGAGAGAGAGAGTCTGATTCCCTGACTAGCGTGCGTTTGCCTTTGGCTAATTTCTCTTAGTTACTACGCTCGGCCATACCTTAGACTCATGCTTGGCTTCGCCGATTTAATTAATACTTAGGGGCTAACTACTTAGTTTTCTGATAGCTTCGGCTATACCTTTCAAATAGCTTAGTTAAGCTAGCTTAGTTTAAATTATTATTATTTTAAGTTCAAGCCCGACTGGAAGCTTTGCGTAAAGTTCCAAGTAGAAACTGTTTGTAAATATACTGAAAATAAAAGGTTGTAGACCCTCTTTAAGTCTTACGTGTTTAAATTAAATACACTGGTGTGCAAAACTTAAGCAACAGCAGGGTTTTTTGCCATAACTCCACGAGAAATCAACTGAGAGACATGAAATGCAGAAATGAAGGAGAGTATTATGTATGTAAAGGATGATGAAAGCATGGGAGCTAAAAAGAGAATAAAATGAATACGGTATGGAATCAAACAAAAACAAGCTTTATTGAACGCATAGTATCGTGACTCATGATTGTTTACCCAAGAGGAAGAACAACAAGCAGATGTTCCTTAATATGGGATTTTCCCTCCCCTCACTGTAATGGTAGCTTCGCACCGTCTCTGCGTACTCAGAGCCAGCTGGTGCAACATTTTTTGCGGTAGGAGTGCCCATTCCTCAATCAGCATCTATTTGAGTTGTTGGGTGTTCTCCAGAGGATGTAAACGTGCTGCAATGCGCCTCCCCAAAGCATCCCACACATGTTCGATGGGATTTAAATCTGGGGAGTACGCTGGCCAATCCATTCGAGTGATTTCTTCGTTTTCCAGTAGCTCCTCAACAGCAAGATTCCGATGTGGCCGTGCATTGTCATCCATAAAAATTAAGTCTGGGCCAATGGCCCCTCGGAACAGACGCACATGAGGAAGGAGTACCTCCTCAAATTAGCGATCCCCGGTTACAGACCCTCTGTCGAAAACGTGGAGCTCAGTTCGCCCGTTCAGCATAATGCCTCCCCAGACAAGAACTCCAGGACTACCGTTACGGTGTCTTTCCTTGAAGTTACTGGGATAAAACTGGGTCCCGACCTCTCTCCTAATCAAAACGCGTTGAAAATCGCTTCTAGTACTGAACCGACTCTCATCCGTAAAGAGAACACGACTCCATTGATCAGTTGTCCAGTTTCTGTGCTCTCTGCACCACTGTAAGCAGTGGCGTCAGTGGCCAACTTTCAACGGGAGGCAGCGTTCAGGACGGCGGGCGAATAGGCCCCCTTTGTGAGGGCGTCTGGCCACAGTAAACCGCGACACTTGTCGCCCCGTTGCTGTACAGAGTTGCTGAGCAATGGCGCTTGTTGACTGCTGTCGGCCTCTTTTAACCTGCAGGACGATATATCAGTTATCCCCTGCAGATGTCGTCCTCGGGCGGCCACCACCAGCCATTCTAACAGCTGTACCTGTGGTTTGGAACGCTTTCCAAGCTCGCGAAACGACAATTTTGTTGATTCCGAACTCTGCAGCTACACTGGTGATAGTACGCCCCTCCTCCAGCTTTCCGATCATTCTTCCACGCGTGAAGTCGTCCAGGTGATTTCTTCTAGCCATATTTCACGAACTGACTCACTGGCACTTGCAACGAATATGTTGAATTGCATCTCCGTCCTTCCTTTTATTCTACAGTTGAGCTGCGCTCGCCGATATCATGCGTTTTGTGTAGGCTCACGTCGCCTCTGAGGTTTCGTTCCTGATATTTGCATACGCATGACGTTTCTACTGACTTACGTGTTCATTGTAGTGATCTCCAGATCTCCTTTTGTGCAATTTCATGGCTATCTGCTAACTTTTTACATTGTTGTTTAACTTTTGCACACCATTGTAGTAAAAACCCACAAACTTAAATTACGAATTTTAGGCCTTACAATAGCAATGGAAATATCCAACTCACTACTTCCAGTAGTTTAAACGTAGCCTACTTTAGCGCCAATTGCATCAGACATAAAAATGTCGAAATTACCAATTTCTTAAACCAGCATGATATCGATATCTTTTTAGTGAATAAAACACATCTTTTGTCCCTGCGATAAATTTAAACTTCAAAGACACTACACCTTTCGCACTGATAGACACCGCAACCAAGGTGGCGGGACTCTCACATTAGCAAAAAGACACCTTCAAACTACTTATTTCAGTCTCCCAAGCATTTTAAGCATAGAAAATGCAGCGATCATTGTCCACTCGCGTACAAATGAAGCTATAGTATTCATCTCGGCTCACTGCCCTCCCAGAAATGTGATCACTCAAAATGACTTAACTAACCTCCCTAACATGCCGCATCCGACGGTCATTGCAGTAGACTTCAACTCCAAGCATCCGCACCGGAACTCGCGAAGAACTAATGGAAATGGAAATACCCTATTTAATTTTTGACTTATCAACGGAATCAATATTATCGGACCCTCAAACCAGACCAGATATCATCACACAAGAACAGGAGAAGTTCTTGATATCATAATAACAAAAAATATCCAGCAAATGTCTTATCTAAAAGTCATACATCAGCTTCAATCTGACCATCTACCTGTTAAATTTATATTTTATGGATTTGAGAAGCCGCTACCTCTAAAAAGAAGAACTAATTGGGATCGATTCCGCCATCACCTGGAAAAATTACCTGCAAACCCGGCTCTGTCCGATATCTCGATGATAGAAGACCGTATTACTAAAATCAACACTAGAATTAATAATACTCTAAGTAATTCCACCAAACTTGAAGAATACAGCAAGAATAAGCTCTTCAATCATATAATAGAAAAAATTAAAAGCAAGATAAGGATCGCCAGACAGTGGAGTAGGACCGCAGATCCCAGACTGAAGACCCTTCTAGATCGAAAAAATAGAGAAACAATATTTTTGTATTGAGATATATTGAATTCCGGTAACCGAGACGGAGTTCCAAAATGCCACCTATAGTTATCAAAGATCCAGTCCTTACCTGGAAAGAGTTAAACAATATGTTAGAAGACTTCGAGGACTTTAAAGCTAAAATGATTGCGGACTTTGAGTTTGAAATCAAAGTTTTCTCTTGTGATATTCACAGAAAAATTACTGCCCTGCTCGATAGCAAAAACGTGAAGTACTGCTCCCATATGCTACCGGATGAAAAATATCTGAAAGTAGTAATTCGTAGCATACCATCCTACACGGAACTAAACGAAGTTGGTGAAGCGCAGCTTGCGCTTGGATTTCCAGCCATCAGAGTCGTACAGCTAACGAGACGATGATGACCGGATATGCAGAAAATGCCCTTATTTCTGGTTACCCTGCAAAGAACAGACCAAGCCAGGAGTATCAATAACCTGAAATTTTTAATACGTCTATGCGTTAGTGTAGAAAAGTACAGAGGCCGGCGCGGTCCATTTTAATGTTACCGCTGCCAAAAACTTCACCACGCGCAAGCGCAATGTCATCTCTACACTAAGTACGTGAAATACGGGCAGGATCACGAATCACGTGACTGCACGAAGCCAAAATCTGATTTCTTTGCCAACTGCGGTTTATCTCACACGGTCAGTTGTTTATATTTCCCCAAGCCTAAAAATTCTAACACAGAAGGAAAGCTTTACTCGGGTAGAGTAATTATGAACAGTGCTCAACCTCCTGAAATGCAAAAATCAACAGAACTGATCAAGATCACCCAAAAGCTGGATGAAGCCAAACAGGATCTACTTCAGCTCACTGCGGCAATCTCCATGTTCCGAGACTCTAACGAGCAAATTACAAAAATAATGGGAAGCACTTCCACTACCTCAGTCATGCCAAATGCTCCTCAACATGGATAATTCAAATACCCAATTTGCGCTCATTACCATCGCGCTATGGAATGCGCAAAATCTCACAAACATGCTCTCTGAATTTGAGGATTTTATATGAATTCATGATATTGATATATGCCTTGTGACAGAAACTCATGCAGCTCCAAGAAATAGACTGAATATTTCAAATTTTAACTCCTACCGCCTCAGACACCGAGGCGGTAGAGTTATTCATGTCAGACGATCTTTGGATTCCTGCATTGTGTCTGCCGATAATAGTAAAGCTTTCGAAGTAGTGTGTGTGAACGTGAAATTACTAAAAATTGGTAGCACTCGTTTTTGTGGATTACATAATACTCCTGATAACAGGACTGTGGACTCAGATTTGGACTTTTATCGAAACAATCCTACTTCTACATTTATCGGAGGAGACTTCAATTCCAAACATGCGGACTGGGGTTGCGACTTCTCAAATTCCAATGGTCATGTGATCCACAATTACGAAGAAAATAACCCAATTTACATGATCGTTCCTGAAGAGCCTACTTAGTGTCCTAACATAACAAATAGAAGACCTAATATCTTGGACTTTTTCCTAACGAACGTAAACATCCCGCTTTCACTGGAAGTGAAAACTGAACTGTCATCGGATCATGTGCCGGTGATTGCAAGACTTAGTTTATGCAAGCCTGAGGACTCTCCTCCCTCTCACAGAATGGACTGGAAATTACTGCATAATATTGCACTCACTGCACCTATCGAGGTTGGACATCTACGCACGTAAAGAGACATCGAAACAGCGGCACAAGATTTCACCACCAAAATTCAAGATTACATGCAACAAGCTGCCGTGCCGTCTAATAGCTCCTACACCCACGGACAACTTCCACTTCGTATACGGATTATTATTACTCAAAGAAATAGACTACGGAAATCGTTCAACAAAATATGTGATCCTAATACCAAAACCAAGATTAACAGGCTTGCAAGAAGAATCAAATGCCTTTCCCAGGAACACAGAACCGAAAATTGGAACGCAAAAATTGAGAACTTAAACATGGAAGATGGCTCCTCCTGAAATTTTCTCCGTAGACGAAAAAGCACCACGATCACCTCTCATCCAGTCAGAACTTCAAACTGATATGCATACCCGAATCAGAAGAAAGCGGAGGCATTCGCAAATCACCTGACCCACCAATTCACCCCGAACAATTTTCCCGCGGATAAGGACTCGGAAATACGCATTGAAAATTCGGCTCAGGAATGGGTTAATGCTGCAATCCCAAGAAATGCAATTAAACTGGCCACCCGAGAGAGGTAACCGATATTATCAAAAGACTTGGCACCAAAAAAGCACCAGGAAATGATCTTATTTCAAACAAATTGCTGAAGAACTTGCCGCACAACGCTATCAGGCATTTATAACGCTTGCTTAACGAATGCATACTTTCCTGTGAAATGGAAACATGCTAACATTTTTCTAATCCCAAAGCCAGGAAAATCAGCAAAGGAACTTTCAAGCTACCGGCCTATAAGTCAGCTCTCCTCACTGGGAAAAGTATTAGCAAAACTCATTTGCAACAATCTTCTACCTCATCTCAGCCTCGTCCCCAAAGAACAGTACGAATTTAGAAAAGGACTCTCTACTACCCACCTGCTCATCAGAATTTCGGAGTTTATTGGTGCTGCTCTTCGTAATAAGTTGAGTATTGCCATCCTTATGCTAGACGTGGCCAAAGCTTTTGACCACGTCTGGCATACAGGACTTCTTTACAAATTGATTCAACTTAACCTGCCCAAAGATTTAATTCTGATACTTAAATACTTTCTTGGAAATCCAACTTTCTCGGTGAAGCAAGGCGACTACTGCACCTTCCCCTGTATTATCCAAGGCGGTGTAGCTCAGGTTTGACTATAATACGATTGAGCTATATTTTTATTTTACCGATCCTACTCCTTTTAATGTGGTAAAACTTTTATAATGTCCGATGCTGAATAGGAAAATCAAAATTCTTAAATAAGATAAGAACAAACATATTATGAATGCAACATATGGACACTCCCCAAAAATAGCTTTGATTATTAATAATTGATATCCTAGAGTTCATAATCCTATCGAAAAGGGAATCGCCGTTTTTAAATATTGCAAATGAAATCTGCTAACTATACAGAAGGCAATAAACGAACAGAAAGTATTAATTCATTACAGTGCTTAACATTGTACAAGTGAATGGTAGCAATTTAAGATGGTCACCGAATGTATTTTCTTTCTGCTTTGAAAAAAGTCTATAAATCTCCTACGAAGTCTTTTTTTTCATATTTCGGTCTTTTAGATGGTGTTCATAGTTTAAAGCGTTGTGTTATTTAACTCCTAATGCAGTGCTGCTGTGGTTGCCTGGGTCATTAACTTCAACTCTCTTTGGCAAAAAATTCCAGTTTGACGTCTGCGAGAATCCTGCCAAACTACCCGTAATTCTGACGTCAGAAATATAGTGCAATGGTTAGCGCCATCTATTAACAAAAGGCTGCATTCATTTTTTACAAAACTTACTGTTATTAAAGATTCTTGTATTTATGTCCACGATTTTGATTATCTGCTTCTACCATTGTGGGGTTTCACCTATTCAGTTCACAGTTCAATCCTTGAAAACCCCAAACACTGGTAAGAGAGTAATCGCTTAAATGTGTCAACAGAGTCGTAAGACCTAAGAAGGATTAACTACCCTTTATTTCTCAAAATGAGTATGACACAATCAGCCTCTGACTCGGATCGTACAGCAAAGCCTCCAATTGGGCTAGAACTTAAATTAATATGAAATTAAACTTAACTTAACTAAAGCTAACTGAAATGTATAGCCGAAACTACGAATATCAAGATTCTAAGTAGTTGGCCCCTAAATCTGAATTAAATGGGCGAAGCCAAACAAAGGCCTAAAGTACGGCCGAGCGTAGCAATAGCTTAGAGAGAGGTGGCCAAAGGCAAACGCGCGCTAGTCAGGAACTCAGGCTCTCTAAAGAAGTCAGTGAAAACATCGACATAAATACTATTCTTACTCATTTGCATTCACCGAGTTTCTGAAAATACATTCTGGTAGGAAATTGTAAGCTGAAATTAGGAGAGACAGGAAAGTGTAACAAACTTAAGCAATGGTTATAAACTTGGGATAAACCTTACAACATTGTAGAGACATTAGGTTATTATTTGTAGAGACATTAGGTTATTACGAAGCAAGAGAGGTGAAAAATATGCAATTCCTTCGCCGGGAATCGAACCACGGACCTCTGAAATACCGGCTCAGTGTGCTGACCATTACACCACGAAGGCACGCTAAGAATGTGGGAGATATACCTTATATACTCCCCTTTTTAAAGGGCGACTAGGGTTTTAGGGGACCTAGTCGCCAAATCTTGGGTGTGGAGAGTCATCATCCACAACCCTTTTAGTTCGGGCGTCAGTGTAGAGACATTAGGTTATTTCGAAGCAAGAGAGGTGAAAAATATGCAATTCCTTCGCCGGGAATCGAACCACGGACCTCTGAAATACCGGCTCAGTGTGCTGACCATTACACCACGAAGGCACGCTAAGAATGTGGGAGATATACCTTATAACATCATAGGATTAATTTTGTAATGGAGTATGAAAGAATGTAAAATTACATTTGTCACTTTACGATGAAGCTCACTCATGATACACATGTACTCTCTAAAACTTACGCTTATTAAAGACTCTTGTGTTTATGTTTTTGTCGACAATTTGGTTTATCTGCTTCAACCATCACAGGATTAATTTTCTAATGGAATATGAAAGAATATAAAATTATATTTGTCAAGCTATTAATAGTTCTCAGATTCATGGTTGAAGCATAATTGATATTAAATGGGGAATGAAAACATGGTGGTCGAAACCCATAATAGGTTTCAGAAAATATTCGATTATTTTTTTTCTGCAGAGTGAAGACTCTAAGATTCTGTTTGGAGAAAGCATAAACGAACGTAGGGCGACAAACGAAGTTAAAAGGAAATTTAAGTTTGAAATTGGATTTTAAAACATGTTGCTAAGCGATGAAATACATGCAGTAGTAAATTGCTGTCTCTCTGATCTGATGATCCTTTTAGGTCGGAAGCCACACTACCGGAAGAGTTGTCTCTTTGATCAAAATGTTTACTTGGAAATTTTGTTCGTTTGCTATCAATTGAGAATATAATTTAATGGAATGGCAACACTATCATTTAAATGTGTACCTTTTTAGAGCAAAGTAATTTTTTAAAAGTGTTCATTCGTCGAAGGAAATCTATTTTAGACGTATTTTTATTTTATGATATTTTTATAACTATCAAACCAGAAGTGAATTTGAAAGACTCATTTATAAAGAAAGGCCTATTTGTAATATTTAATAATTTGTAAATGGTAACATGTAATATTTAGTAACTTGTAATTGGCAACACTTTGGATACGGGGATATAAAAAATAGAACTATGCTGGTATAGCAGTTCTCTGTGATTATACATTCTAAGATTGTAAATAAATTATTTCTAAAAGCTAAAAGTGTACCCTCATAATTTTATATGGTGTCAGGAGTGTTTTGCTTTCAAAATGGAAAGTTTAAAACCACCAGAGCCGATGAAATTTGATGGAAATCTAGCTTCGAATTGGCAGAGATGGCTGCAGTCATTTGAAATATATGAAGTAGCTAGTGGATTACATAGTAAAGAAGAGAAGGTAAGAGTTAATACTTTTCTTCATGTAATAGGAATTCGTGGTCTTGAAATATATAATACATTTCCTATAGAAGAGGGTAAAGAAATTAAATTAAGTGAAATTAAAACAAAATTTACGGAATATTGTATTCCTAAGAAAAATATTACATATGAAAGACATTTATTCTTTACTAGAAATCAAACCGCGTCAGAAACCATAGATGAATATGTAACTGACCTTCGAAATAAAGCTAGAACATGCGAGTTTGCGCAGTTAACGGATAGTTTAATAAAAGATAAAATTGTTTGTGGTATTAAAGATGATGTAGTGAGAGCAAGATTGTTACATGAAGCAGAATTAACATTAGAAAAAGCTCTTGATATATGCAGATCTGCTGAAATAAGTGCACATCAAATGAAAATCATAAAAGATGAGGAAACTGCTGTAAACTTAGTGAAAAAGAAACTAAGTAAACATAATAAGAATACCTACAAAGAGGTAAATACCGATAAACAAAAGACAAAAGTTTGTTCTAAATGTGGAACATCTCATGACTATCGAATGTGTCCAGCATATGGAAAAATCTGTCATAAATGTAAAAAGTCAAATCATTTCGCGAATCAGTGTAAAAGCTATATAATAAAAAATGAAGCAGTGAAGGTAAACAAAAAAGATAGACAAATTAAATTAATAAATCACGACTCTGAGGAAGAGTTAGAATTTTATGTTGGCACATTAAACCTTAATTCAGATAACAAGGAAGAGAAATGGACTGTTGACGTTAATGTAAATAAAAGTAAAGTAAATTTGCAGATAGATACTGGAGCAATGTGCAATGTTATTTCTAAAAGCAAAGTGAAATTGCTGAATGTTCCGATACAAAAGTCTGAAATTAAAAGATTAGTTACATTCTCTGGGAATAAAATAGATACTTTAGGAAAAGTAGTACTTAACTGCCAATATGGAAAAAATAATTTTGTTGTGGAATTCCAAGTTATTGACAAAGAAGTACCTTCTATATTAGGATTAAAATCATGTTTGCAACTAGGTTTGATTCAAAAAGTAATGTCTGTTTACACTGAAGACTTACTGGAGGAATACAAAGATGTATTTGAAGGCTTAGGTTGTTTGAATGGAGAATATAAAATCCAGTTAAAACAAGATGTAACACCAGTCATTCATCCTCCAAGGAAAATACCCATAGCTATACGTGATAAAGTTAAGAAAGAATTACAAAGAATGGAAAATTTAAATGTTATTGAGAAAGTAAGAGAACCAACTGAATGGGTAAATTCAATGGTCACAGTTGTCAAACCGAACAAAATAAGAATATGTTTAGATCCTAGAGATTTAAATAAAGCTATAAAACGAGAACATTATCCGATGTTAACCATTGACGAAGTTGTCACTAGAATGCCTAACGCAAAACTATTTTCTGTTTTAGATGCTAATAGTGCTTTTTGGCAAATCCAGCTTGACGAAGAAAGTAGTAATTTGTGTACATTCAATACACCTTTTGGCAGATACAAATTCAAAAGATTACCTTTTGGCATATGTTCAGCTCCAGAAATTTGCCAAAGAAAATTAAGCCAAATAATAGAAGGTCTAGAAGGCGTTGAATGTATTATAGATGATATCTTAATATGGGGATCTAATGAAAAGGAACATGAGTTACGACTTAAAAAAGTACTCCAGAGAGCACGAAAAAATAATTTGAAGTTCAATAAGGCTAAATGTAAAATAAAAGTTAATCGTGTGAATTATATAGGGCACGAGTTAAGTGAAAATGGACTAAAACCTGATTTTTCTAAAGTGGAAGCAATTGTTAAAATGCCAGAACCTACAGATGTGCCTTCGCTACAAAGATTTTTGGGAATGATTAATTATTTAGCCAAATTTATTCCTAACTTAACTACTATTACTGCACCATTAAGACAGTTACTTGAGAAAAATGTTCTCTGGCACTGGACTGAAAAGCATCAAAAAGCTTTCGAAACACTTAAAGAATTGATTGCAAAAGCACCCGTATTAAAATTCTATGATGTTAATAAGGATGTAACTCTTTCAGTAGATGCAAGTTCTGAAGGATTAGGTGCTGTTTTACTACAAGAAAACCAACCAATTGCTTATGCTTCCAGAGCTCTAACAAAAAGTCAGAAAAATTATGCTCAAATAGAAAAAGAGCTTTTAGCTATTACTTTTGGATGTTCTAAATTTCATCAATATATATATGGCAAACGTATTACAGTTGAAACTGATCATCGACCATTAGAAAGCATAACTAAGAAACCTCTTTTTAAAGCACCACAGCGATTGCAAAGAATGCTGTTAAATTTACAAAAATATGATCTAGATGTACGGTACAAAAAGGGGAAAGACTTATTAATAGCAGACACTTTGAGTAGAGCATATTTGAATACAACAGCAGAAGATAATGATGAAGATACAGAAATTTGTACACTGATTCCAGCATCTGATGAAAAAATTTATGAATTGAAGACAGAAAGTGAATGTGATGCTACACTACAGTGCTTAAAGAAATATATTCTGAGGCTGGCCAGAAAGGAAACATCAGGTAGAACCTCAAGTCAAAGTATTTTGGGACTACAGAGATGAGTTGACAATGGAAAATGACTTATTTTTCAAAGGAGGAAGGGTAATTATTCCTTTATCTATGCAAAAGGAAATGTTAAATTTAATTCATGAGGGTCATTTTGGTATAGAAAAATGTAAGAAAAGAGCTAGAGATGTTTTGTTTTGGCCACTTATGAACAAGCAGATAGAAGATACAATTTCAAAATGTTTTATATGTAATGAATACCAGAACAAAAACATAAGAGAGCCTATGATACCACATGAAATTCCCAATTTACCTTGGTATAAAGTTGCGACAGATTTATTTGAGATTAACAAAGATGTATATTTATTAATTGTAGATTACTATTCCAACTTTTTTGAAATCTCTAAACTACCGGATACTCGAAGTCAGACAGTGATCAGTTACATGAAATCTCATTTTGCAAGATACGGTATACCATTGATAGTGATATCTGATAATGGACCTCAGTTTGCAAGTAAAGAATTTGCAGAATTTGCAAAGAAATACCAATTTAAACATATAACAAGCAGTCCATACCATCCACAGTCGAACGGATTAGCAGAGCGTTCAGTACAAACGGCGAAGAAATTGTTAAAGAAAGCTCAAGCAGATCATGCTGATCCTTATTTAGCATTGTTAGCTCATAGGAACACTCCAACTAATGAGATGCTAGGATCACCAGCTCAACGACTTATGAGTAGAAGAACAAGAACGGTTCTTCCTACATCTGAAGAATTACTTAAACCTCAAGTTGTGAAAAATGTAAAAGAAAAAATCAACCAAGAAAGAACTAAACAGAAGTCATATTATGATCGTCATACAAAAACATTACCATCGCTAAATAAAGGAGATTGTGTTCGGGTATATCAAGATAATCGCTGGAAACCAGCAGTTGTAGAAGAAGTGCATAAGACGCCTAGATCATATATACTTAGAACAGGTGGATTAGTATTGAGAAGAAATAGAAAAGATATTAGAGAAAACAGTTCAGCTGTTGAAGAGAATATCAGAGGAACAGAACAAGGAGTTAATACACAGAAAACAGATGTAAAAGGATATGATTCCAGATATTCTCAAGGGCAAAGTTTAAAAGATCAACTACCCTCCTCTGCTAACTCAGAAACAAGGAACGGTGAGCTAAGAACTAGAAGTGGGAGAGTGATTAGAAAGCCGGCCAGATATTTGGATTGATTTAAGACTGTTAAAACTTTTGAACTCTTTAAAAAACGGAAGATGTAATATTTAATAATTTGTAAATGGTAACATGTAATATTTAGTAACTTGTAATTGGCAACACTTTGGATACGGAGATATAAAAAATAGAACTATGCTGGTATAGCAGTTGTCTGTGATTATACATTCTAAGATTGTAAATAAATTATTTCTAAAAATTATTTTCTACCCTCATAATTTTATACTATTGACGCCGTTACGTAGAATGTGTATCGAATGACTCGCTTTAGTATCCAATAACTGCATTCCAAAGTACAGTAACTATTTACATGTGAGAGTTTACGTAGACAGTGGCGAACTGGTTTGCTACGCAAGTGACTTTTTTTAAACTTTTATTGGTAGAAAGCAGTTTTACTTGGTGCATTTCAATTGTGTTTTTTAAAAAGATGTCGTTTAGAAAGTAAAAGACTTGTCTATTTTCCGAATGCCTCAATCCACATATTGCCATTTAGAAAGCTGCGTACTGTGAGTATTGATCGAGTACTGCATGAGGTCGACAAAGCAGTAAACCCTGACGTGTTGTTTGCATTCGATTTTGACTCACCCAATAATACAAAACATAGAAGAAGATAGTATTTTGTTAAATTTGTTTGTCTGTTGTTTATCACTTCAGAATCACTTTCCGGATTCAAATTTACGTAGAAACTGTATCTCGTAGCTTTCGCGTCTTCTTAAATCCACAACTGGCCAGTCACTTCATGACTTAATGGACTGCATGTTTGGACATAGCATCTTGAAAGTCGAGTTATCATGCGTAAGAACTGTTCTGGGCTAGACTGGAGATTATGGGCACTCACCAATTAAGAGAAGTCGCGCTAAATCTGGCAACCCCCGTTTTTTTGTGTTGTAATGATAATCGTTAGGGTTTAGGATTGCAGTTTATATTATTTAACTGGGCTTTTTGCATGTTAATCATTTCACTGTACTTCTCGTGAATAGTGTGAGCAAAATAGTTGTCGTCGAAAGAGTTGAATGTGTGGATTTTGCTTATTTGATTCGGTTGCAAGATAAGGGAGAAAGATGTGTGATAGAATGGTGCATGAATTATGGTTCAAAACTGTTGACTGCCAGGAAGGCACAATTTCAAGATGGCGCTGCACAAAACCAAAATTAAGAAGTCAAAGAATTGCACAAAATTGGTGTCCATGCACACATCAATCTATTTTCACTTAAAAAAATCAGGAAGCTAAAAGAAAGCCTTATTAACTTTGTCCATGTACATATCGATCTATTTTTAGATAAAAAAACCAGGAAGCTAGAAGAAAGTTAAACTTATCATGGTAACCAGAAATGGGGTTTCATTGCCAAAATTGAACAAAATTTCGTTATTTATGTGAAAAATTCAAAAAATATTTATGTGAAACAAATATCTGCCTAAACTTAGAAAGCTGAAAATAAATTAAAACTGGCAGGTTTTCATGGTTTAAGCCTTCAGCAAAGTAGTGGTTGCACGAGAAATTGTTCATAGAATTTTCAACATAGAGATGTAATCTGGATTTAACATCTGAGAATTTCAAATGTGTGACCTAGAATGTAAAGATTCCAGTAAAGCATTAGATATAAAGCAGTAATATGGCTGTTGAAATATTTTTAATGGTTCAGACAATAGTCATTTGTCTAGAATTATTTCAAGCTGCGAGTATTTAGTAATGCAATAAACAACGTTATGTCTCAACGCTGTAGTTTCAATGAATGTCAGCTTAAAGACTGTTATGCTTTCTTTATTACCTAGCTTGTAACAAAGAACTCTGAATGAATTTAGAGATACCAGGAATGGACATAAGCAGCACTGAAAGAAAGTAGTGTACTGTCTTAAAAAGTCACATTTTTAAAAATGAAACAGTAAGAGTATATATTCTTATTCTCAAACAATGAGACTGTTTAGTAGTTTTACTTTGTCTACAAGAAGGTACCACTATTCTTAGTTGTGCAATCTCTCCTTTAGAACTGTGATTGGTCTCTGAATGCTATGTAACAAAGAGAAGGGACTTACTTCTGAAATATATTAATGGATAACTCAGCTTGACACTGTCCATAAGGTGGCAAGCACATGAAAAGGTGCTTTAAATGTATGCATTTTAAATTTTCTGTGAAGCAAGATTTCTCTATGATAATGTTGACATACCAGCAAATTAAGTCAAGAAAGGTGATTTAAAAGTACCTTTTAAAGAATGGATTCATGCTAATTACAATTTATAAACAATTGACACAGGAACTGCTTTTGCAGGCACACGTAGTAACTGATATCTTAATACAGTAAATGTTAAGCAGTTACGAATGTCACATATTTGGATCATGTGCTAACAAGAATTTCGTAGATAAAATCATAATTTTATGCTATTATGTGATTTATATATAAAACACATTTTATATTAAAAATTATACATACATGTATGTAAGAAAATGCCCTTAGAACATTAAAAATGATAAAAGTTTTACAATAGGGTGTCCCTTGTTTTTTGACGATTCTTTTTTGACACCAAGATCGGCACCAGGTAAGCACAATTTCAAGATAGCTTCTATGCAAAACCAAAATAAGAAGTCAAAGAATTGCACAAACTCGGTGTCCATGTACTCATTGCTCAGCATCAGAGAATTGCACAAACTAGGCATTGCACACTGCCTTATCCATGTTCACATCGAATTGATTTTACCTTTAAGAAAAATCAGGCAGCTGAAACCAAGTTAATGCTATCATGGTAACCAAAAATAGGGTTTCATTGCCAAAATTGAACAAAATTTGTTGCCATTTGAAGAGGCATCCAATTCTACATTAGGACCACTAAAACAATAGCAGAAGAATATATTCGAGCTTATTTGATACCTATCAAGAAACATTTTTGGCCATTTGATTCGTTTTAAACCAAAATATTTATTAGAAATTGAAAACAATAAATTCAGAAAGTATAAAGGCCAAATAGAGAATAAACATCTCTTAATGTTTTAAGTAATTCTTAAACTGAACTGATACTTTCTCTGCAATATGTACTTGAACAGGAACAAAAATTTTATTTTTTGAGTTCTTTCTGGCTTTTGTTTTATTGTATGTTTATGAACACTTGATGATTAGAGATCCTTGAAATGAGATTGATGTATATGGATACGAAATCCTTGGTGAAATGTATTCTTATCAAGTATAACAGGAACGTAAAATTAATAAAATGATGAATAATAATTCATATCTTATTCAAGGATTAATTTCTTTTTCATCTAATTATGAAAATTGAATATCATTAAAAAAAAGAAATATTACAGTGAATTGCTATCCTACTGTATGAGCACTTACCAAAATTTGAGAACTCATGCGTAAGAACTGTTCCAATTCCTTTATATCTGAATTGTGAACTCTTGAATATCAGTGTTTTTGCATCCTTAAGTGTAATATCTCTGCAGTACTGCATATTAATGATATTAGGTATTATTCATCATTAACTTGTTTCCCATAGAAAACAGCTTGATTATTATTTAAGTCTCATTAAATTTGTGAATTTTCTGTTTTGAAATTGCAGTGACAAAACACTTGGAACGCACTGTACATGATATCCTAGATGGCAGACCACATCAAAATAGAAAGGCGACAATAAATGTTCAAGACCAACCATAATAGATATTCAAGATAAATTAGAAAAGCTTTAAATTTTACGTTATTCTCATTTCAGTGATAGAAAATTGCTTTTAAAATTAGTAAAATGTTGCAGTTTTTTGTTGAATAATTTTTTTCTCGAGAAGTGTTTATGAAACAAACATGTACCTAAACTTAGAAAGCTGAAAAGCATTGTAAAACTGTCAAGTTTTTGGTTTAAGCCTTCAACAAAGTATTGATTATGTGAGAAATTGGTCATAGAATTTTGAACATAGAGATATAGTCTAGATTTTAACATCTGAGAATTTGAAGTGTGTGACCTAGAATGTAAGGATTCCGATGAAGCATTGATATAAGGCAGTAATCTGTCTGTTGAAATACTTTGAATGATTAGGACAAATGTTATTTGTGAAGAATCACTTAAATATTAGTATTAGTAAAATAGATTTATAATTGCATTTTTAAAAAACCATTAAGAAAAGGAAAACTTGGGTATTCTTGCAATAGGTGATCTACTTTACTTAACTGTGTAGTTACTATGCAGATCAATAGGTGGCGCCACTACTAAGGCTGTTTTTATGCATTTTTGTCTTCCTCCATTTTATTTAAATTTGCGTGATCAGAATTATTATTATTCAATATTAATAATTTTTTACGTTTTGAAAAATTTTCTTTTCTTGCTGTGTTTTATGCTGCATATTAGAAAACTTTCAGTGTGCGAATAAGAGGGTGAAAAAAAAAAAAAAAAAAAATTAGGTAGCTGGGATAAATATTTCAATGAATTACTCCATATTAATATATAGATAATATCAAGAATTTTGTGCATGTAGTGAATGAAACAGATAAGAGGTAAGATAAAGTACATCCGATTTTGTACTGCTATATTTAGTTGTTTAAAACATATTTACAAACAATTTGTTGTAAGCAGAATATTAAAAAAAGAGAGAATGAATTTAAGAGAGAGAAATTAACCACTGTTGCCACCTAAGGTAGCAGTTATTTCATTTCCTTCTTATTTCAACTTTTTAATGTAGACATGAAAAAAAAAATTCTATTTGAGTGTAAATTGATAGCAAAGATTCGAAGATAGCATTTTAAAAACTTTGCAAATTTGATGAAAAAATTGTGTGTGAAAGAAATGATAAGCATAAACATTGCTTATGCAAATAAAATAGTCTAAAAGGAGGTGGTGCCATGTAGTATAAAGCTGATTATCTAACGAAATTCAGTAGATCACTAATTGGGACAATACCAAAACTTGAATACTTAGGTATAGAATTACTTGATTTCTTTTTTATTAGATTTGTTTGGGCCTGAAAAGGGCCTTCCTCCCAAAAAAACCTAAAATTATTATTAAATTGCTGGAGATGCATTGTTCTGCATAGAAACAGTCTTTAATTGTACTTAAAATTTTTGTGAATGGATCTTGGCTATATTGTTTTTAAGTTGCACTGAAGTAGATGTTCAAGTAGGTGACGGATTTTCCTTGCGAAGACCGCTTTCTTGTGACTTTATTTTCACTTGCCACCAGCTAGACTCTGTGGACTGGTTATGTGCACCAGTGTGCTGGATTAATAGAATTTGTGGAGTGATTAACAGTCTGATGCGCATAAAACTCATACCTTACTGAGGATGACTATGCTACCATTCATGATTCATAATAATTGTTCTTCTGCTGTGTGCTTCTAATCAGCGATATCAAAGTCTCCATTCATTTTTATCTTGATACTGGTATTAACCTCAAGACGTTTTATCCAGAAATTCTGTCTTGCCGTACAGACTTTCACAAATAGTTGGAAGTGAGGTGGTCTTGAATATTTCAATAGTGGTGAGAAATGGAAGACCTGTGTTGAACAGATCTTGTTTGGGAAAAGCAAATTTAATATTAGCAATGTTCAGACTTGTGCAAGTGCTGCCATCTAAGTATCAATAATGAAGTAGGAACTGCAGCTATAATTTAATGAGAAATTTCTTGCAGTAAAAATGCATGAAAGGGTTAAGATAAATGTAGAAATCATATAACTTGCAAAAATAAAATAAGAAATGCTGAAAATCTCGAATAGTAAAATAATCATAGTTCAAAGTCCAAACTGATGATCTGAATTTCCTAAGCATCATCCCAGGCTCTGGGCTAGCCGGAACTTTGACACAGAATGCAAACAGTAGTCAACGATAACACTGGATACAGTAAATAGGTAATAATTCTTGAATAAATGGAGATTAAAATATGTGCAAAATCAATAAATTCACTTATTCACTCCCACGTAGAGTTAATGATGAATAGATCAAGGTCTCTTAACTGTATTTTTACTGTAGAATCGTAATTAGGAATGATAGAAATTGAGGGATATGATGGAGTAATAATTTTTTGAAAGAAGTTGCGAGCAAATTGCAAAATCTGATCATTGATGTTTGTTGATTTTTTTAGATCACTAAGCGAGTTTCTAAGGTACCATGGTGCATTGACAATGGCATGTAAGACTTTATTTTGGAAAATGTGAATTCTTTTTTAATCAGTTTTGTGTGCAAGAGCTCAAGCAAAGATTGCTTAGAGAACTATGGGCCTAATGAGAGTGAGTTGCAATGTCTGTTTAACTCTCTCGGATCTCAGATTGAGTTTTAGATCTCCTTTCTTGAAGGAAATAAATGGCCATGAAAGTAGCATTTGCTTTATTGAAGGTATGATCTATGTGTTCTTTAAAACGTAGCTTGCTATCAGTCATAATGCCAAGATATTTGTTCGAATTCTTAACTAGGAGAATTTTGGAGTGGTGGTGGCGAAAATTGGTAATTGGTCGGCAAGGCATAATTTCAAGATGGCCGCTACGCAAAACCAAAATAACAAGTATTACACAAACATGGTGTCCATGTACACATCGATCTATTTTCACTTAAAAAAAAAAAAAATTGGAGCATTCCACAAACTCAGCATTGTGCACTCCTGTGACTTTGTCCATATACACATTGATTTATTTTCACTTAAAAATCGAAGGAGCACCCAATTAATGCACTAGAGCCAAACAAAAAACACATAATCTCGATAAACTGCATTTTAAATCAAACAATGAAACATAAAAAAGGAAATGCATCTGATCTCGTCTATGCACTACACAAAGGAAATATTCACTTGCCATATTTGGAAATTTCTGTGTCTTCAGTCTGTGGCACACAAAATTCCTTAACAGCATCCGAAAACTAAAATTATGTGAACTAGAATCTGTATACTGGTGTCGCCACATAATTCACAAAAATATGACTCGAAAGTATCCTCCGCACTACCGGACTGTCAGTGGCATTTCTTATGAAAATCTCTTTTTGTTACACTCCACATACCTTCTATAGTGCTCATATGAGCTCCGATTTCCAAATCCTTAAATGTCTCTGCATGATTTACTGAAGGGTGAACGAACCCATTATTAGACTGGCAATCGTACGACTTCCAACAGTCAGATATGATCGTTGTACCAGGTAAAATATTCCGTTCAATTACATCCAACGAAGTTTCTTTTCTTCTAACCTCAACCACTTCAAAAAAATACCTTCCCATCCCTCGTTTTATTCCACCAAACACTCCCTTTCCTTTGACTGGTTTACCTCTGTTATATTTCTGTTTTCCAATTTACTTTCGTCGATTTCAACAACCACGCTCAGACCTCCCCTAAATCCTTTCACCTTTCCGAATACAAATATTGGAAACTCATCTCTACAAAAGTTCTTCCAGTCAGTTAGTCTTATAATCTTTGATATTCAGTTCAGTCTTAATCATGGTTGGAATGCGCTTTAGCCCACTGCTTGGCGGCGATTGTTTTTGAATGAGCAATAAACGCGCCAACATGGGTAACTCCGTATATCTGCGAACATGGCTGACTGGGTATTTTGAAGCTACGGAAACATGTAGCTTTCGCGCATGCGTATTTCCTATTTTATAAAGAACAGTTTTATTGGTAATGTGAGATGACGTAGCGGTTTATTCGAAATTCTTACGTGTTAATTTGAGTAGTTATTTCAGTTCTCGTTTTATTCTTTGAATGTGGTGTTTTTCTATATAGTGTTTGCTATTTTCGTACGTATATTTCGCTAAATACCAAGTCGCTATGGATTTAGCTGTGATGCTGAGAGAGGTGAGTGAATGTACATGTACATTTATTACTTTATTGGAAGTGCAATGGAAACGTGGAATGGGAAGGTTATGTAACGGCATAAAATGTGTAAGTAATTTAAACCTAACTGACAAATATTTTAATGATCATAATGTTCGTTTTGCATATTATTTTATTATCTTTTTGTGGAAACAGTTTCCATGCTAATTTATGCTTTAGAATTCTATGTTTTGTTTACAATAGGTTTTCGCGGAGCGTGTCGGAAAGGTTGCAATTGCAAAGATGTTTCGCAGAAACGCGCCGAATTGGCGATTTTCAAAACATCGCCAAGCAGTGGGCTAAAGCGCATTTTCACCTTAATCATTTTTGGGTTTGCTTCTTAGACTCACATTCACGTAAAAATTAAAGCGTCAATAACACTTAAACGATTTTCCTCAAACCATGTTCACTTTCTAACTGAATACTTTATATTGTGACCATTTGAACCTTTCTTGTGACAAACCCATTCAAAGCTACCTGAAGGACCTTTATTTTTGATCATATTTATTTTCTCAGTACAAACAGGACACTTATAATGGCTACTACGTAAACCTTCATTTACACATCAGTCAGTTATTGCTTTTTTTCCCTTTCATCCCAAATCGTGCGAAAACTTCAAATGAATCTTCTCATAAACAGCCATTTTACCATACAAAGCACAAAATAAGCAACGTACTTCGTAACCAACATTCAACAAATAAATAAGCCCTTACAAATATTTTCCCGTCAGTCAAATTTACCGCAATCATGCAACAATAGGGTTTCCATAACATTCAACTACTCAGGTTACCATAGTTGAGCTTTGCTCTCCATATGTTACACCAATAATTTATTATTTTCATTTGAAGTTGCAGGCCATTGATTACTAATTGCGGGATTAATCGATTTCATAAGTGTGGCTACACTGTTGCCATAGTTCATAACTTGTGAATTTAGCTGCATGGGTATCGGTATAAATGTTGAAAAGTACAGGAGCAAAAATACCTTCCTGGAGATTCCAGCTTTGATTATATATTTTTTGGTTAGACTATTGCTATAACGAATGTGCAATGAGATGAGAATAAATGAGTCTTTTGAGATAAGAATGTGATTTTGAGATTGAATGTGTCTTTTGAGATAAGAATAAATGAGTTTCATGAAGTAACAGAGAAGCAGAAACTTAAAAAGCTCATATATTGCAAGACTTGATCTAATGCTTTTTGGAAATCAAGAAGGCATGTAGCAACTTCAGATATTGGTAAACATGTTCGAGATGTTTTCAACAATGTTGAGAATTTGGTGGTTGTTCAGAGTTGCCAACTCTCCCGATTTAGGCAGAAGACTCCCAGTTTATGACCATATTTCCGCCAACCCAGTTATTAATGTATTTCTCTTGACTTTCTCACATTCTTAAAATTTCTCATGATTTTTATGTAGTTTGGCTTAATCATTATTTGCCCTCTCATTCCCCCCAAAAAAGTGAAGTGATTTTTGACATCTGAAGGCCCTTGTTTTTCTCTAGATGCTTATAAAAAGAAGGAAGTCATTTTATCATTGAGATATGGCACGTTTCTGCTTTGTATATGAGAATCCAAAAAGAAATACTCAAGTGCAAGGACAAAAATGGCTGCAGTTGTAGAAGTAATGGGTTCAGAAAATTGGTATGAAAAATAAAACTTCAGTTATTGATTGCATTAAAACAGTTCTGTTCTGGCTCTCTATGGTTGGAAGCAATAATACTGATGCAAAATTGTATCCCAATTGTTTCTTTTTTTTTTTAATCCACTGTCTTCAGAAATTGAGTGTAGTTTGCTTTCTGTCTCCACATTAGAAGAAATTCAAAAGGCTTTAATAATAGCACAGCTAATTATAATACTTTAAAAGAAAGTGCAATTCTTCCGGGTAATTGCTTAGCACTTAATGCTGTACCTGGAATGCCACAAGAATTTTAGGCTTGAAGATTGATGTTGTGGGCATTTAAAAAAAGAAAATTCATAATTGCAATTTGAAATGCATCTGTCAGCTCTTATATTTAGCAATGAAAAAGGGCGAGCTTCTTTGCCAATAACTGTGGTTGAACACATTGTTGATATTCATCTTTATCTTGGAAAGATTGTTAAAAGGAATAAAAAATTCAAACAATTCCAACAGCTGCATAATACTTTGTAAATACTGAAATAGGTATGTACACTCTGGTTATCTTCAGAGTAATGTTCAGCTAGAATCGTCGACCACTTCTTACATTTTTTAAGGAAGAAGTAAATACTTCTAGAGTTGATTTAAAAGGCTCTGTTGAAAGTTATAAAATACCTTAAGTAAATGGAGATGCAGTTATTGCTTTCATTGTTAAAAATGGGTGTGAGAAAAATTAAGTAATTTCTGAACTCCAAGCAATTTAATTGTCACTTCTCAAAATAATACCGCAAAATATAAGCGTAAAGCTCTTCCAAAATAAAAAAAAATCGCTTGACAAGGGGCACATTTTCCGATTATTGAAAGTTTATCTTATGAAGAACGAGTAATTATGTTTTTGTCTTCAGACTTTAACAAAGCTTTTTGCTTTTTTGTGTGCTCCGTTTTGCCAACATTCGATGTTTTTAACACGGTACAGAATTAAATTATTTCATGTTTTACAATCAATGATTAGTGAGCTGGTTAAAGTATTTCATGATCTGCAAAAATGGTTAGAGTATATTTTTATTATTAGAAAGTATAAGTAATAAAACTTTTTTTAACACATAAGTATTTTTGCATTATTTGCATTTAAGAAATAATAATTAAACTTTCAGATATTTAGTTACCATATAAAGTTAATTCATTATTAAAAATATATTTTCTTTCTACATATTTTTATTATTTAAAATATCGTTTTGCCATTCCCCTAATTTCTGAAAACTTCTTTCTTTGAGAAAATTTCCCTAATTTCATAAAACAATCTTCTGATTGAGTGTTGTAGGTTGGCAAATATGGTTGTTATTGCATTCTGTATGGAAATCAAATTGATTATTATTAAGATTATAGATGCTGAATAAGTCTGGAGTTGACAATATGCTAAAAAATTTTTCCAGTTGTCGATAGTAGATTGATTGATAGGTATATAGTTTGAAGTGAATTTCGAATCTTTTCATGGTTTCAAAAGGAGGATAATAATGGAATACGTCCATTGCCGTGCAAAGTAATTTAATCATGTGCATGAATTGATGATATTTAAAAGTAGAACGATACATTTTCAAGGGAGTGTTTTTATTGCTCTGTTGAAAATATTATCATAATCTATATCTTTTTAGGTCAGGTCAGGTTGTGCCTTTCATTCCCAGTTCCGTTACATTTAAGGAACACTACTGGACTGCAATATTTGACAAGGGCATTTATAGTGACGGAGTTTGTGTCCTAATATAGGTGCATATAAGTAAAGAAAAAAAAATTTTTCCTCTTTGAGTCAGTTGTATAGTCGATGTTATTGACTGGTGCTAGAAACGGTCACTTGATGGTAAGGTTGAAGCTGATTGCTCCCGCCATTACTCCAGAGAATGCACTAAATATGTGTATATTAGTTAATTTAATAGATTTAAGAACAAACTGAAGTTTGATATATATACTAATATGTTCCTAAATGATTGGAAAAATACTATTTTTATATTTTAACTTAAACTTAATTTGTAATAAATGGAAATCTTGGTTAATTGGGCATGGCCTAATATGACCAGTGCTGTGCAAGTAGGATGATCACATGATGTAAACATCATATCTTCATATCTTTGGGCTTAGCGAAACGTAAAAATATACAGTAAATTTTTACAGTGAAAAGATAAAATAAACACCTCAAATACATACAAAGTCCTATCTTTGCAAGGTGTAACAAAGTCTTTTCTTTGCAAGGAAGGTGCTATATATAACAAATACTTTAACTTGGTTATATCATAATTCACTTTTCTAAGTAATGAAAAAAATAAAATACTATACATATGACACATATTTACATATTACCATCGTACGTTATGGTGGATAGTACGAGGTCTTTTATAGGTTTAATCAATCAAGTAATCATAGTTTCCAATATTTTGTATAATAGATGATGAATGATTGCCAAGTTTATCATAGAATTTATAAAAATTTTTAAGTATTTCTTCATCGATTGTCGATATTCGCATGTCTGCATGAAGAGTTTGGTTTCTAATAAACCAGGGAGCACAAAGTATTGTACGAATAATCTTGTTTTGTAATACTTGCAAAAGATTTCTGTTGGTTTTTGCAGTGGCTGCCCAGACAGGAGATCCATATAGCATTACAGGCCTAATCATTTGAAGATAAATGATTCTTTTGGTGTAGATATTTAATTTTGAATATTTGTTTAGAATGGAATTTATACTCATAAAAGCCTGAAGGGATTTAGTCTTGGTATTCTCAATAGGTTTTTTAAAATTTAATTTACTGTCCAAGGTGATTCCTAGGTATTTGACATGGCTGTTTCTTTCAATAATTTGATTTTTCATGTAGATGGGATCAGTAACAGGGAATCTTATTGCACTTTTAAAAATGATTTTGCTGCTTTTTTACGAGTTTACTTTAATTTTCCATTTTATTAGCCAGTGTTGCATATTATCAATTGCAGATTGTAATTTAAATTGTGCAAAGGAAGGATTCATAGATGATGAAAAGATTGCAGTATCATCTGCATATAAAGCTAGCTCATTGCCAGGGTAAGTTGGTATATCATGTATATACACAGTCCAGTCACATTAATGTGACCATCTGTCAAAAGCCAGAATAACCACCTTTCGCAGAGCGGACTGCTGCGAGACGTGCAGGAAGAGAGTCACATAGGTCCCTGAAGGTGTTCTCTGGGATGTTGAGCCATGCCGACTCTAATGCCGTGGCCAGCTGCGCTAGATTACGCGGTTGAGGATCCATGGCGCGAACAACTCGATCGAGATGGTCCCACAGATGCTCGATTGGGTTTAAGTCAGGTGAGTTTGCTGGCCAGGGGAGGACGGTAAACTCATCCTGGTGCTCTTCGAACCACGCACGTACACTGGCAGCTGTATGGCACCTCGCATTGTCCTGCTGGAAGATGCCATCATCCTGAGGAAAAACAATGCGCATGTAGGGGTGAACATGGTCCGCAAGGACAGATGCGTACTTGTATTGATCCATTGTGCCTTCCACAATGATCAGTGAACCTAGAGAATGCCAGGAAAACATTCCCCAGACCATAATGCTCCCGCCTCCAGCTTGGACCGTTCCGGCAATGGTTGCAGGGTGGTTCCTTTCAGAGGTTTCACGCCTTATACGCCAACGTCCATCTGTCCGATGGAGCATAAAACGCGATTCATCCGAAAACGCAACCTGTCGCCACTCAGTGGACGTCCAGCTGCTGTACTGGCGTGCAAATTCTAGCCTTCGCCGTCGATGAACAGCAGTCAGCATAGGTGCACGAACCAGGCGTCTGCTTCGGAGGCCCAGACGCAGCAATGTTCGCTGAATAGTACTTTGGGAGACACTTTTGGTAGCCCCTTGGTTCATTTTGGTGGTCAGTTGCTCAACGGTAGCCCGTCTATCTGCCCGAACGCATCTCCGCAACCGTCGTTCGCCTCTGTCATCTATGGCCCGTGGTGCACCACATTTGCCACGTCGCTGATTTTGGACAGTCCCATTTTGCCATGCACGGTACACTTTTACCACGGCGGCACGCGAACAGTTCACAAACTCAGCCGTTTCGGAAATGCTTCCACCCTTGGCCCGAAAGCCAATGATCATGCCCTTTTGGAAGTTGGATAAATCGCTTCGTTTCTGCATTACGCCAACGATTGAAATGTTTTCCGAAGCCCTCACACACCCTTTATATACGCTCAACTGCACTGTGCTGCCACCTGCCTTCTGTGATTGGTTATTTAACTCTGACATGGAAAGTACGTGGTGGTCACATTAATGTGACTGGACTGTGACTGGACTCATATAAATATGAGGTTAAATTTCCCCCTTGTGGGACCCCCAGAATTGATTTTTCTAACAGCAGATGTTTCTTGATTTACTTTAACTTGGAATGTTCTTTCCAGGAGATAACTTTGTATCATAACAATAATTGGAGCTGGAAATTTGTACAAGATAAGTTTAAAAATGAGGCCAATATGCCAAACTTTATCGACAGCTTTCTCAACATCGAGGAAAAGAGCAGCAGCTGATTCCTTTTTATTAAAGGCTTCACCAATCTTTTCCACGATGCGAGAAACTTGATGTATAGTTGAATATTGTTTTCTGAATCCGAATTGCATAGAATTTATAGTTTCATTTTCTTCTGCATACTTCAGTAGACTTCTTTGGATAATCTTTTCTAAAATTTTTAAAATTGCAGGTAGTAGGGAGATTGGTCCATAGCTATTGATATCTTTTTTATTGTTTCCTGGTTTCTTAATAACAATTATGATTGCATATTTCCAAATTTTGGGGTAATAGTTAAGTCTGAGACATGCATTGAATATATTATCTAGTAAGATGACAGCTTTTTTAGGAAAATTCTTTATGGCTGCATTGCTTATTTGATCGTAACCACTGGCTTTTTTGATATTCAGCTTAGTAATTCTATTATATACTTCTTTTGCATCAGTAGGAGGGTTGACTGTACTCCTATTGGATTCTATGAAGTTTTCAACTTGAGTAATGATATTGGAATCTTCAGGATGAGGAAAGTTATTGATATTAAATTGAGTTTCAAATTGATTTGCAAATAAATTGGCAATTTCAGTGGAATTATAAATCATATTATTATTATTTTCAATGACTCCTATTTCATTTTTTGGATTTTAAAGTGCTCGAGCAAGTTTCCAGATGGAATGATCAGTATGAGAAAGTCTGTCAACAAAACTATCCCATTTTTCTTTTTTATGCTCATAGCAGAGTTTTTTAACAATTCTATTTTCTTGATTATAAATGGCTTTATCTCTGGGATCTAGACTTCTTTGCCATATTTTTCTTAATTTGTTTTTATTCTTTATTCTATTTTTGATGTATAGTGGTAACGAATAATCTTGCTTGAGTTTTGCTTGAGTTTCTCTTGTGGCTTTATTAATTGCTTCTGTAACTTTACTATTAAGCATTAGTATGGCATTTTCAATATCATTTTGCTGAGTAAGTTTGGTATGTGCATTTATGTTATTTATGAGGTAATATTTGTAGTCTGACCAGTTTACTTTTATTGGAAGTGGAGGCAAGAAATGCTGTAATCCATGTAAGATAAATATCACAGGATTGTGGGCTAAGTCAAGTGAAGTGATCACATTAAGTGTGGGTATTTGAGGAATATTGTTAGGTATTAGGATATCCAGAACATCAGGTTGGTTATTGAAATTAGTAGCATAATAAGTAGGATCAGAGAGAGGGAGCATGAATTGTAATAGAAGAGTTAAGCATATAATTGTAAGAGTCTATTGCCATTACTATTATTTGAGGTTGAATTCCAAGAAACATGTTTACATTTAGATCTGCTATAATAGTGGGATAACCTAAATTGGAGATATATTCCAGTTCAGATGTATAAGAATATTGTGTGGATGCTTATAAATTGATACAAACAAGGTATGGGTTGCTATTGCTATTGTATAACAGAGAAGCACATACTTCGAAACTTATGAAATTTGGCAGATAATACTCAGCATGTTTGAATTTTTTATAATAATTGCAGTTTCACCACTACTGTTATGTAGTTGATCCTGCCTATATATTGAGTAATTTGCTATTTTAAACTTTTGAATAGGTTTGAGATGCATTTCTGCAAGTAAGAAAATATCAATGTTGTTTTCAAATATGAATTCTCTAAGTTGCAAATGTTGCCTTAATAGACCATTACAGTTACAAAATACTATTTTAGCACAATTTGTATGCTGCATATTGCTTATAGAATTGGGATTTGAGCTATTAATCATTATTTATAGTTTCATAGATCCTGAGAGCTTCGAAAGCAACTTGCATTTTTTCTGGAGTTGTGATAGCATAACGAAAGTCATCTTAAAGTTCATAAATAGAGGCCATGAATGCTATGAATTTATTAAGATTATCTTCTGTATTTTGATTATTATTTTGGGAGTTTCCATGCCTATTGATTGTGGTTTTTATTGTTCAATTTTGATTTGAATTGATTTTGGAGGTATTCATGACAGCAGTAGCATAGCTTTTAATGCCAGTATTTATTTGTATGGCTTTTATTTCTGGTTGATCAGAAATAGTAGCAGTTTGAGATTCATCAGGAATGCTATTTCTTGAGATTATAGTTTCCATATCTGATTTGTTTATAACTGTATTTTTGCTTTTATTTACATTATTATTGTTTGAATTGCCAGGTCTTCTTGGGCATAGATTTGAAGATGCTGGGTGCGGTCCATTACATAGGACACACACAGAATACACAACAGTTTACAGTGCCCTTAAAAGGACATTCGTGAGATCTATGATTTTGTGCACATCTTACACAACGTGTAGTGTTATGACATGCACACTGTGTATGATTGTACCGTTGGCAATTATAACATTGGGTAGAGCCAGGTTTTGACTTATAACCCGAGACCCTAACCCAAAGACCCATAATTTTTTCTATGTGCATAAGCTTTTTACCTTCCTCTGTACAAGGTGCTTCTATGTAAAAAACCGGGATTTAATTTGAAACGCCATCAGTAATTTTAATGAGATGTTTCACTTTAATTATTGGGATGTTTTGATTTTTTAAATCATCTTTGATTTCATCTTCATTGAAATCGTTAGGCAGATCTTTCACTAAAACTCAGATGTTTTATCCTTATTTAGCACATAGGTGTGGTACGCAATTTTACGTTCATTTAGCATTTTTTAAAAAAATTTTCTGTAGTCTTCTATGTCAAAAACTTTAATGATAAGATTCCTGCCTTTTACTTTCCCATCAATTTTTTATTTTAAGGTCTTTATGAAGTTCTTTTCGTAAAGTTTTCCAACTTACTGAGGGCTCGGTAATCACAAATGGAGGTGTTTTGTTTGCATATTTAGTTGATTGACGAAATTCTTCTTGGTTCTCATCTTTGTTTTTATTATTATTTATTATTATCTTTATATATATATATTATTATCTCTATCTTTATATATATATATTGAGATTTTTGATGATTTCGTTCATTCATTCCTTTTCGGGAGGTGTGCAAGTATTGTTCTTTCTGCTGAGAATATTTTTGATAGAGTTTTCAATTTGTTCATCATAGTCTTGAATCTGAAAATTATTTGGTGAGAATGACTCAGCTAAGTCTTGACCAAAATATTTCAAATTTTTTCTTTGGAGTAGTAAATTTGACCTACATGGTGTAACAGGCCAATATGACTGAAACGATCTATTTTTAGAGAAGCAATTTTCCAGTCACTGTGCTTGAATAAATCAATGTTTCAAATATGAGAATTTCAGCTTTCTGATTGAAATTCTGTGATGTTGGCAGAAATTTCTCTAGTCATCTATTCTTCTACCAAGGCCTATTCTTTTGGTGGAGCAATGTCTACTATATTTCCATCTTTAGCTTAGGCGATTTCTGTTTTTAATTTTGATGAGAATATTTTGTGGAAGAGATGTAAAGACTTTTATTTTCAATGACCAAGATGGAATTACTTAAAGCTCTTTGAATTTTATTTTTGAGGCTGTGGCTCACATTTTCAACGTGAAGTTTACTTTCAAGCTTTCATTTGTTAGTCATGGGATATGCTTGCTTGATTGGTACTATCTTTTTCCTAGGATTTTCATTCTTAAAACTACATACTAAAGCATTTCTTGTTGAACACTTTAGCAGGTACTAAATGCTGTTATATCTGTCCATTATATTAACACATATACAGTTACACATTTATTTAGTTTCTGCCATGGATGTCTGAATGATTTTCATAGTACAAATGAGTTTAATTCTAAAATAGCAGTTTGGAAACTTATTATGTATTTATTAACTTTAAACACACCAATTTCTCGAGATTGTATTTGGTTCTAAATTATTTTAACATGAGGTATGATCTAACGAAAAAGCTCTAACCAAAACTTTCATCATTCAGATCTTTTAAAATTCCTGTTGCATCTGAAATGGTTTGTTCTGCATTTTATATTGACTGCATTTCAATAAGGCAGTGTTTTAAAGTTGTAAATTTTCATTAGCTCTGTTTATGGTCCATATGTTCCACCTTGTACCTGATGGATATGGAATGCTGATTTCCATATGCTTGAGAATAGACATACATGGCAGTGATTTTGAGAAAAATGTTGGAATAGCCAGATTGTTAAAGAAAAATATTCTTGTGTTTTGTGTAATACTTGCAGTATTTCTCATTATTATAAGTTCCCCTCAGGGGCTCACTTTTGTGAGTACGTGTGTGGCAATCCCGAGGTACCCTATCCCTTCAGGGGATCGTCTTCTTGATGAGACGGGTGTCGCGATCCTGGAGCCCCAGTGATCTATCCTCTTTACCGTCTCCTCTCCTCTGAGCCTTCTATCTTTCCTTTTTCCCTCGTGGTTTTCCTCTTCGGAGGTTGGGGCTCGTTATGAGCAACTAGAACAACCCTTGTCTCTAGTTTACGAGTGTAAGCAGGAAAGGAGGATCCTAGTAGTTGAGGGGCGAGGTACTATCTCCAACACACTGCTTTGGCCTCTGCTTCTGATTGAAACGGGAGGCATTTAGTTGTCCCCACTAGTGTCAATCGGCTGGTCACTCGCCCTTTGGGCGGTGGCTTGGGGATAAGCTTTCGGAAGTTCCTGCTGTCGGGAAAGCTGACTGTGGGGCTTCAGATTGCGTATAGGTCCGACTAGCCCTAGCACAATAATCTGTGTTCCCTTGTTGGGCTCCATGGTGGGTGGGGAGGTCGGACCCGAATTTTTTGTTTTTTCCAATATGAGTACTACTAAAACCGTTGCTAATGAAAATCGTTCTGTTAGTGAGTGAATGTGCATCTGCGGCAAAGCGAACACAAGCGAGCGAACACGTGCGAGTGTAAATGAAGATATTGAGAAACACCGTTTTCTTATTGTTAGCACACCATCTGGTAAAATTCAAACTATGTCACCTTTCATCATAAACAAGTACATAGTGGCCGCTGTAGGCGAACCCAAAAATATGAAGAAACTTCGATCAGGCGACTTGCTTGTAGAAACAAAATCTGCTCAACAATCGTGTGCATTGTATAATCTCAAAATCATCGGAACTTTAACAGTAAGTTTATCCCCACATAATACCTTGAACTTTTCGTGAGCAGTTATATCCGATCAAGATCTACTAGATGTCTCAACAGAAGATATTGTAACAGAACTCAAGGATCAAAACGTAAGGTCAGCCAAACGCATCCGAATAGGCAGAAAAGGCTAGTTTATTAATACCAAGCACATCATACTAACATTTAACTCACCTGATTTACCTTCATCCATTAAAGCTGGGTATTTACACTGTCGTGTTTGACCATATGTACCTAATCCGTTCCGCTGTTTCCAATGTCAGCGTTTTGGCCACTTCAAAGCATCATGCCGTGGTAAACTTACCTGTGCCAAATGCTCGGATGTCGTTCATGAGAGCGAGACATGTACTAAGTCTCCAATTTGCGTAAACTGTAAGGGTGAGCACCCGGCTTTCTCTCGGTCCTGTCCTGTCCCAAATGGAAAGAACAAAAACAAGTCCAATATCTCAAAGTCAGCAGG